>CM065592.1:429818030-430370772 GCA_033119425.1 Bufotes viridis
GCCCCCACCCCCAAGTTAATTTTGCCCCCAGACAGAGACAGCCCTCCATTATTGTCCCCCACCCCCAAGTTAATTTTGCCCCTAGACAGAGACAGCCCTCCATTATTGTCCCCCCACCCCCAAGTTAATTTTGCCCCCAGACAGAGACAGCCCTCCATTATTGTCCCCCACCCCCAAGTTAATTTTGCCCCCAGACAGAGACAGCCCTCCATTATTGTCCCCCACCCCCAAGTTAATTTTGCCCCCAGGGCCCAGACAGAGACAGCCCTCCATTATTGTCCCCCCGTACTTGTGTCGCTGATCCTGTACACTGCCAGCTCGCTCCCCGGCACCATCAGGCTTTCCACTGCACGTCCTGTGCAGCCTCAGCCTGCGCTCGGCAATCTCCCTTGTTCACTGCAGCAGTGACAGAGGGAGATCGCCGAGAGCAGGCTGAGAGGTTGCGCTGCACAGGACGTGCAGTGGAAAGCCTTCCTGAATCCTGACAGTGCCACACAGATCAGCTGAGTGGCCGGGCGGCCGCAGCCCGCAGGGCACATGTTAAAGCGGCCCCAGCCGCCCCAGGGTCGGCGGCCTACCGGGAAATTTCCCGGGATCCCGGTAGGCCAGTCCGGCCCTGTCTATCATCCAGTACTATCAGTATTATAGTGCTCTATCATCCAGTACTATCAGTTATATAGTGCTCATCCTGTACTATCAAAATATAGGGGATCATTTACTATGCTGAAATACACCTAAATTAGGAGAAAAAAAATGGAATGGTTCCGGCACCTAATTTTGCAGTAAAAACTTCCTTTATTTGGGGTTCGGTATACACTCTTGTTCACACAGTGGCTGGTAGTTTACGCGTTTCGGACAATCTAGTCCTTAGTCGTAACAAAAATGGTTTGATTGTGACCCATATTTAAATGGTTACCCTGGCGCCGCCCATCAAGGGGCGGAGAAAACGCCGGGTTTAATCACAGGCAAACCACTTACTTGTTGACAGGTGATGAGTGTTGGTCACATGCTTGCTTCATATATAATGTTGGAATACCATCAAAATTGTACAATATGTAACAAAAATAAGTTGTTTCACCGCAAGCATGGGTCAACAACCCATTTGTCATTAAAAATGTCATTTTGTGGTTAAAAACATATGATACTGTTCACATGCAATATAAGAAAAACGCATGAGCCATATACATACACAAAATAAGCATAAAGACAACTATGTTCGTACAAAAATGGCCTTCATTCTTGATTACTGCAGATCCCACTACTTCTTATTTGGACTGTTCAATAGAAGTGCATAATTTCCTTCCTTAAATTAAGACCCATGGGGACTCTGGTATTTAATCTAAAAATCCAGAAAGCCTCCCTGAGGAGAATTTTTCTTCTATGGTCCCCCTTCCTATCTGGTAAGTTCACTTTTTCTATCACATAGCATTGCATAGAATTAATTTTCCGATTGTGGACTGAGATGAAGTGTTTAGCAACGTTGGATATATTTAACGCTGCAGGGTTCTGGACATAGTTCACATGCTCCAGAAAGCGGTTCTTGAATTTACGGGTTGTGCTCCCGATATACATCAAGTCGCACTCTGTGCAGATTATTGTGTACACCACTCCTGCAGTGTTGCAATTTGTGTAAGATTTAATTATTATTTTTGTTACATATTGTACAATTTTGATGGTATTCCAACATTATATATGAAGCAAGCATGTGACCAACACTCATCACCTGTCAACAAGTAAGTGGTTTGCCTGTGATTAAACCCGGCGTTTTCTCCGCCCCTTGATGGGCGGCGCCAGGGTAACCATTTAAATATGGGTCACAATCAAACCATTTTTGTTACGACTAAGGACTAGATTGTCCGAAACGCGTAAACTACCAGCCACTGTGTGAACAAGAGTGTATACCGAACCCCGAATAAAGGAAGTTTTTACTGCAAAATTAGGTGCCGGAACCATTCCATTTTTTTTCTTCCGATTGCTGCAAGCTCTTCTCTTGAGGCTCCGAGCACCGGGGATATGGCTGTCCTGGATGGGTGAGCTGGACTTTTTGCATTTGTTACACCTAAATTAGGCGTATTTCAGGCGCACATGGCGGCGCAACGTTTAGCTCATGCCAGGTCTAAAATTGGGGGCGGGGAAGGAGGAGGGACGGCATGCCCGTCTTATTCACCATTTTCTACCACTGTTTTAGGCGTAGAAAATGGTCTAAATGTAAGACAGCCCGGAAGCTTCTTATATTTAGAACTGGTGGTGGATACACCGAAGTTATGGAGAGGCCGACGCCTGTACATAACTCCAGCGGATCCATCGCCAGCGCAGGGGCTTTATTAAGACCGTCATTCAGTACTATAAGTAGTATCGTGCACTGTCATCCTGTACCATCAGTAATATAGTGATCTATCGTCCTATACTATCAGTAGTATAGTGCGCTGTCATGCTGTACTATCTGTAATATAGTGCTCTATCTATCAATTATATAGTGCTCTATCATCCAGTACTATCAGTTATATAGTGCTCTATCATCCAGTACTATCAGTTATATAGTGCGCTGTCATGCTGTACTATCAGTAATATATTGCTCTATCTATCAGTAATATAGTGCTCTATCATCCTGTACTATCAGTAATATAGTGCTCTATCATCCTGTACTATCAGTAATATAGTGCTCTATCATCCTGTACTATCAGTAATATAGTGCTCTATCATCCTGTACCATCAGTAATATAGTGATCTATCATCCTGTACTATCAGTAATATAGTGCTCTATCATCTAGTACTATCAGTTATATAGTGCTCTATCATCCTGTACTATCAGTAATATAGTGCTCTATCATCCTGTATTATCAGTAATACACCGCTCTATCATCCTGTACTATCAGTAATATAGTGCTCTATCATCCAGTATTATCAGTTATATAATGCTCTATCATCCTGTACTATCAGTAATACACCGCTCTATCATCCAGTACTATCAGTTATATAATGCTCTATCATTCTGTACTATCAGTAATATAGTGCTCTATCATCCAGTATTATCAGTTATGTAATGCTCATCCTGTACTATCAGTAATATAGTGCTCTATCACCCTGTACTATCAGTAATATAGTGCTCTATCATCCAGTGCTATCATTAATATAGTGCTCTATCATCCAGTACTATCAGTAATATAGTGCTCTATCATCCAGTACTATCAGTAATATAGTGCTCTATCATCCAGTACTATCAGTTATATAGTGCTCTATCATCCAGTACTATCAGTTATATAGTGCTCTATCATCCAGTACTACCAGTTATATAGCGCTCTATCATCCAGTACTATCATTAATATAGCGCTCTATCATCCAGTACTATCATTAATATAGCGCTCTATCATCCAGCACTATCAGTAATATAGCGCTCTATCGTCCAGTACTATCATTAATATAGCGCTCTATCATCCAGTACTATCAGTAATATAGCGCTCTATCGTCCAGTACTATCAGTAATATAGTGCTCTATCGTCCAGTACTATCAGTTATACAGTGCTCTATCATCCTGTACTATCTGTAATATAGTGCTTTATCATTAGAGATGTCGCGAACATAAAATTTTCCATTCGCGAGCGGCGAATGCAAACTTCCGCAAATGTTCACGAACGGGCGAACCGCCATAGACTTCAATAGACAGGCGAATTTTAAAATCCACAGGGACTCTTTCTGGCCACAATAGTGATGGAAAAGTTGTTTTAAGGGGTCTAACACCTGGACTGTGGCATGCCGGAGGGGGGTCCATGGAACATTGCGTAGTGGACGCAGAGTCGGGTTTTAATCCATAAAGGGCATAAATCACCTAACAATCCTAAATTGTTTGGAATAACGTGCTTTAAAACATCCAGTGTGTGTATACGATCAGGTATGAGGTTGTATCGATCAGGCAGTGTAAGGGTCACGCCCGCATCACAGACATTGACAGACCAAACTAACCCGTTTACCGCACCGCAAACCGTCCATTTGCACAAGGTTGGACACCAAGCTAGCCATGTCCCGTTCCTCATCCTCACTAACGTCATTGAAGGTCTCTTCCTCCACCCAGCCACGTACAACACCAAGGGTCCCCGAAAGGTGACAACAAGCCCCCTGGGACGCCTGCTGTGGTTGGTCTTCCACCTTCCTCCTCTGACTCCTCTTCCTCAGACTCCTCTCTCTGCGTTGCCGCAGGTCCAGCAATCGATGACGACAAGGCTGCTTCTGGTGGTGATGGTGACCACAACTCTTCCTCTTCATGCTACGGCCTGATCCAGCACTCTCCGCAGGGCACGCTCCAGAAAAAACACATATGGGATGAGGTCGCTGATGGTGCCTTGGGTTTGACTGACCAGGTTTGTCACCTCCGCAAGAGGACGCATGAGCCTACAGGCATTGCGCATGAGCGTTCAGTAACGCGCCCCAAAAATACCCAGCTCCGCAGAGGCTGTCCTCTTTTTTTTTTTAATTAAAAAAATCTGTCCTTACGAGTTTAATCCCTGTTACGTCCCCTATCAGGGGACGTGTATCAAATAGATTTTAGGAACCGGGAGATGGAAAAAGATGGTTGGTCGTCCTCTTCCTTCCAATTTGGCGCACTGCGCATGCGCCGCGTAATGTACTTTGCCACCAATGTAACTAGTGTTACTAAGTTCTATTCCTATCAGTTTAATCTCTGTTTTGTCCCCTATCAGGGGCCGGTGTAGTGAATAGATATTTGGAACCAGGAGATGGAAAAAGACCCACGCTCGGTCCACTTCGTTTGAATTTTAGGTCACTGCGCGTGCGCCGTGCAATGTACTGTGACACCCTATATGAGTGGTGGGCAGTGGGCACAGTACAGTCTGTGGGCCTGACACTCACTGGCAGGCAGGCAACTGCAATTATAATAAAGGGTAAAAATTAAATGACTTTTTTTATCTGCCAGGTACTGTGCCACCCGATATGAGTGGTGGGCACACAGTACAGTCTGTGGGCCTGCGGCCTCTCACACACGGGCAGGCAACTGCAATATAATACATATAAAAAAAATAAATAAAAGCAGACTAATGTTGCAGCCCTAAAAAGGGCTTTTTGGGGAGCTGTCAGGACGCTGTCCTTACAGCAGTTGGCCCCTTTCACACGAGAACGCATAGCATCCACACTGAATCCGGACCCATTCATTTCAATGGGGCTGTGTCCATGACATTCCAGCTTAGAAACTATCCGCAGAAAGAGGGCAACTCAAAACAGAACAACTTCCAGCTATGGATAATACCCCTAAAACTTAACTTTGACTTCTTCCTTTAAAAAGAGGTCAAACCAAAACCCCTATTAGTAAATTCAAAAAGAGCTCTCTAAAAGAGGACAGATAGTAATAACTCCCAATACCATGCACTACAAGGAAATTGGCGATCTCCGGGCAGTTATAACCTCATAAAACCTGTAGTGGGGTAATGCTCGAGGGGGGGTCAGTAGGGCCATATTACTATGATGTCAAAGGGTACTGTCCCTGGTAAAACCCTCAAGTAAACCTCAGCCCAGGGATATCCCCTGGAGGTGGGGACTCCATGTCCGAGAACCTTATCTGGTGGACCCTAGTTAGTCCCTCGCCTACAGGTACGCTTATCAAAATTATTGTCAATCAGAACGCAAAAAATCTAGGTGACCAATCTCCAACTGTCGAAGTTATTAGATGAAAGAAGATGTCCACATTACACTATATGTTACTGTCAAATCCAATCGTACAGCAATTCCAGAAAAAGCCTCATCAGAGGTAACCACATATGATACTAGCAAACCTTGACGCGTTTCCCCCTATAATATAAAGGGTTCATCAGGAGGTCAAGAAAACATACTAGGTATCAGCAAGAAAGCCGTCAAACCTGCGGCAAACAACACCGGTCGGCCCCGAACTTCCGTGTTTACGGAAACATCCGGCCGCGGCTCCGCAAAAGAAAGAGCATGTCCTATTCTTGTCTGCAGCCTGCGGACAAGAATAGGCATCTCTATGGGGAGTGCCGGCATGGTGTGTTGCGGATCCGCAACACACTACGGACGTGTGAATGGGGCCTAATCCGGACACGCTCGTGTGAAAGAGGCCTAAAAGTCTTTGAGGACTGGAGTGGACACAGAACACTGGCCTAGCTAACGCTTTCCCTATTAATTCAGTAGCAGCAGCACTCTCCCTGCTCTAACTAACACTGCAGCTTCAGAATGAATCTAAGATGGCTGCTGTCCTTGCTTTTTGATAGGAGGTGGGAGGGTCTGGGAGGGAGGGTATGCTGATTGGCTGGAATGTGTCTGCTGACTGTGAGATACAGGGTCAAAGTTTGCTCAATGATAAAGTATAGGGGGCGAATCAAACATCGCATATGTTCGCCCGCCGCGGCAAACGTGAACCTGCAATGTTCGCCGGGAACTGTTCACCGGCGAATAGTTCGGGACATCTCTATCATCCTGTACTATCGGTAATATAGTGATCTATTGTCCTATACTATCAGTAGTATAGTGCGCTGTCATGCTGTACTATCAGTAATATAGTGCTCTATCATCCTGTAGTATTAGGAATGCAGTAGTGTTGATCGAGCATGCTCTGCCGAACACCAGTTCGGCTTGGGCATCTCGATGCTCGGTACATGGCGGTACTTGGGTCGAGTCTCCTTCCCGCAGGTTTCTTGGCTGCTACACGGCCAATAAACATGCAAGTAAGTACTGCCCTCACTGTAAAGCCGTACCCATGTTGGTTACTGGCATTACAGTGATTGGCTGGGCGAAACGCGTCATCGGGTAAGTGTTAGTCAGGGAGAACTAAGCATAGGAAGGGACAGACAGTGTAGGAAGTGTAATTGAAGTTATTTTTTTGACAAAAACGTTTCCGAGACACAAAAGTCTTTTTAAGTGTGTGACAGCAGCAATATATGTTTATAGGGCATCCTGTGATAAATTGCTCAGTGTTAGGGAATGCTGTGCATAGGAATGGACAGACAGTGTAGGGAGTGTAATTGGAAGATTTTTATACAAAAACTTTTTAGAAACCCAAAAGTCCTTGTAAGGACTATTGTGTGTGACAGCTGCAATATATATTTTTAGCGCATCCTGCGCTAAATAGCATCTAATAGGCAGCTGCGGACAGTTAAATTATTCGCCCCACATCTCCTGTGTACAGTGTGCGCATCCAAAAAATATCTGTGACATACAGTGCACTTTTTCTATAGACGGTGTCCGCTTCTGACAGTGACATTACCAGCGCCACATCTCCAGTGTAACGTATGCGCATAAAAATGTTATCTGTGACATACAGTGCACTTTTTCTATACACTGTGTCCGCTTCTGAGAGTGACATTACCAGGGCCACATCTAAACTGTAAGGTGTGCGTTTAAAACATTTATCAGTGACATACAGTGCACTTTTTTTAATAGACGATATCATCTTGTGAGAGTGACATTACCAAACCCACCTCTACTTTTTCCGTAGACACTGCGAACAGTGACAGTGGTACCTGTCCTGTATAATGTTTTCTCATCCCAAATATCTTTTTACATTTTTTTGCGCATACACTTCCAAATCCAACGCTACTGTACGTGTGACATACTTTCAAGAATACAGTATATAACATCTAAAATGAAGAAGGTGTTGAAACTGTGCCTGCTGCCGGAGCACAAGAAAAACATTAATCCACGATACCTAGCTTCATGTCCCAGTTTGCAGGGCGGCGCAGGACACCACTCTTGAAGTCGGACCAGTGCGACCAGGTGGTCGGTTGGATTGCAGCAGATAATGCTTCCAGTCGGTTAAGCACCCTCCTGTCTTCCACCAAGTCCACTCTCAGTAGCCAAGAGTCTGGTCAACACAATGCTCACCCTGATCCTCCTTCCTCCCACCATGGAGAGTCTGGGCAAACAAGTTATCCCACACGCGGATATTCCGAGGACTAAACTTTCATCGCCATTCCTTTATTTGTCTCTCTTGCCAAGCAAGCATGATCTTGTGCCCAGATTCCCAACATCTTAAGCATCCACAGTCACAAGAAGATGATGGTGGGGAATGGCAAGTAGTGTTTAATGAGGTGGATGATGATGAGACACAGTTGCCAATAAGTCAACCGGAATTACTGTCTCAAGAGGTTGATGAAGAGGATGAGACACAGTTGTCAATCACTGAGGTTGTGGTTAGGTCAACAAGTCAGGAGGATGAGCAGAGTGAGGAAGTGGAAGAGGAGGTGGTGGACGATGAGGTCACTGACCCAACCTGGGAAGGTGGAAAGCAGATCGAGGACAGCAGTACAGAGGGGGAGGGATCTGCAGCACCACAACAGGCTGGAAGAGGCAGTGGGGTGGAAAAAGGGAGAAGGCGGGCCACACGAAACAGGCCCGCAACTGTTCCACAGAGCATCCCCTAGCGGAAATCTTCCTTGCCAAGGGTTAGGTGTTCAGCAGTATGGCCTTCTTTTGAGGAAAGTGCGGAAAACAAAAGAATAGTACTTTGCAACCTGTGCTGTACCAAAAATGAGCTGGGGCGTAAATACTAGCAACCTCACCACCATCAGCATGATCCGCCACATAGCATCCAAGACCCCTAATAAGTGGGATGAACGCCTGGGTCCACAATCTGTGTCTGTGGGTCACATCACTGCCTCCTCTTCCCCTAGGTTAGGTGCTGCTGGCAAATCCCCCCTGTGGAAGGCGCAGGCCAGGATGCATCCCGCCCTGGACCTGGACCTTCGGATGCACCATCACCTTTTATCAGCGCAGGGCGCACTATGAACGGCACAGGCAGCGCATTGAATGTAGGCAGGCTATTTAGCTAAATGATAAAGTACATGGAAGATATACTGTATTGGACTGTAGCATTCAGGGTAAATTGCCGTGTTGGCACTTTGCGATAAATAGGTGGGCTTTGGGTTGCAGTTCGGGCACTCGGTCGCTAAAAGGTTCGCCATCACTGACCTAGGGTAACCCCGATCCCATAATCTAGAAGAAATAGTATCGCATTCTGTCAAAAGTGCTTTCGATACGTTCCTTCTAGCCCTAGTAAATTCTCCTACTGGAATTGATTTAATTACATAGGCTGGATAATGTCTATTGGCCCTTAAAATCGTATTACCTGAGATGGGTTTACGGTGGGTGGACATCTCAATGATTTGATACGCAATTCCCGTTAGGGTTAGATTCAAGAAATCAACAGAACTGGAATCTGGACAATTCAATATTTCTACATAGCACCAAATGCACAGCTTTCCAAATTATCGGCCCTGGAAATGTTACAATTTAGGCTTATGGACACTGAGGCCTTCCGCAGCCTGATGTCGGCAGCTGTCCCGCGTTGCGCACTCCCCAGCTGCCACTATTTTTCAAGGTGTGCTGTGCTTGCCTTACACCAATATGTGTCCCGAAACATCACATGTGCCCTGACCAAGGCAGTTACTGGGAAGGTCCACTTAACCACGGACACATAGACAAGTGCTGGTGGCCAGGGATGCTACATTTCCCTGACAGCACGCTGGGTGAATGTTGTGGAGGCCGGGAGCGAGTTGTACGCTGGAGTATCACAGGTGCTACCGATGCCGAGGATTGCGGGCCCTACGTTAATCAGGGTTTCCGCCAGCACCTATGTTAGTGGCTCCAACCCCAACTTCTCCGCCTCCACTTCCACCTCTGAATTATCCACGTGCAGCACTAGTCAGCCATCAGTCAATAGCTTGAAGTAGTGTAGCACTTCTGTGGGTAAGCGTCAACAGGCCCTGCTTAAGCTTATCTGCTTAGGGGACAAACAGCACACCGCCTAAGAGCTGTGGCAGGGTATAAAGGACCAGACCGAGCTGCGGCTCCTGCCACTCAACCTACAAACAGGCGTGGTTGTGTCTGATAAAGGCCGTAACTTGGTGGCAGCTTTGGAGCTCGGCAACCTGACACACATTCCATGCCTAGCCCATGTCTTGAACGTAGTGGTTCAGCGGTTTCTCAAAACCTACCCCAATTTCCCTGAGCTACTGGTGAAGGTGCGCCGTGTGTGTGTACATTTCCGCAATCGACAGCTTCAGTCGGTCTGTCAACACTGCAGCAGCGTTTGAAATTGCCAGCGCACCGGCTATTGTGCGACGTGAGCACGCCCTGGAACTCCACGTTCCACATGTTGGCCAGGCTTTCTGAGCAGCAGCACAATTAAGGGCGATGCTTTGCATGTGGAAGAGATGGAAATAGAGGAAGACAGTACACACGGTGATAGCCAGACCACCCTCAGTTCGTCTTCTCAGCGCAAATTGGACGATGAAGAGGAGGAGCAGGAGACGGTTGCTTCTGCTACAGAGGGTATTACCCATGGAAGTTTAATTCCATCTGTTCAGCGTGGGTGGGCAGAAAAGAAGGAAGAGGATGAGGAGATTGAGAGTCATCCTTCTGAGGATGACGGCGAACTCTTACCTGTTGGTACTCTGGCACACATGGCTGACTTCATGTTAGGCTGCCTTCCCCGCGACCCTCGGGTTATACGCGGGATAACACGGATTAATGGTTGCTCACCCTTTTCAACCCCCGCTACTAAGAACTTCTCATCTCTCATTCCTCTGGTGGAGAGGACGAGCAATACGGTGCAATACTAGAAGGTACTTGTTGAAAAATGGCTCCAAAAATTTCCATCTGACAAGGCTGGTGGCAGAGCCCGTAGTTTCTTGGGCAACTGAGGAAGGGAGACAAGGGGAACACACAGCAGTTCCAACAGAGGCAGGGCAACACTCTCCAAAGCCTGGGACACTTTCATGACACCCCGCCAGCACCCTCACCTTGATGCGTGGCCTGGTGTCACAACAAGGGAAAAATTTTGGAAGATAGTGGAGTACAGTCGTGGCCAAAAGTTTTGAGAATGACACAAATATTAGTTTTCACAGAGTTTGCTGCTGAACGGCTTTTAGCTCTTTGTGTCAGTTGTTTCTGTGATGTAGTGAGATATAATTACTCGCACTTCACACGTTTCAGAGGCTTTTATCGACAATCACATGACATTTCTGCAGAGTCAGTATTTGCAGTGTTGGCCCTTTTTCAGGACCTCTGCACTCCGACTGGGCAGCTCTCAATCACCTTCTGGGCTAATTCCTGACTGATGCGACCCATTCTTTCATAATCACTTCTTGGAGTTTGTCAGAATTAGTGGGTTTTTGTTTGTCCATCCGCCTCTTGAGGATTGACCACAAGTTCTCAATGGGATTAAGATCTGGGGAGTTTCCAGGCCATGGACCCAAAATGTCAGCGTTTTGGTCCCCGAGCCACTTAGTTATCACTTTTGCCTTATGGCATGGTGCTCCATCGTGCTGGAAAATGCATTGTTCTTCACCAAACTGTTGTTGGATTGTTGGAAGAAGTTGCTGTCGGAGGGGGTTTTGGTTCCATTCTTTATTCATGGCTGTGTTTTTGGGCAAAATTGTGAGTGATCCCACTCCCTTGGATGAGAAGCAACCCCACACATGAATGGTCTCAGGATGCTTTACTGTTGGCATGACACAGGACTGATGGTAGCGCTCACCTTTTCTTCTCCGGACAAGCCTTTTTCCTGATGCCCCAAACCATCGGAAAGAGGCTTCATCGGAGAATATGACTTTGCCCCAGTCCTCAGCAGTCCATTCACCAGACTTTCTGCAGAAGATCAATCTGTTCCTGATGGTTTTTCTGGAGAGAAGTGGCTTCTTTGCTGCCCTTCTTGACACCGGGCCATCTTTCAAAAGTCTTCGCCTCAGTGTGCGTGCAGATGAGCTCACACCTGCCTGCTGCCATTCCCGAGCCATCTCCGCACTGGTGGCACTCCGATCCCGCAGCTAAATCCTCTTTAGGAGACGATCCTGGCGCTTGCTGGACTTTCTTGAATGCCCTGAAGCCTTCTTAACAAGAATTGAACCTCTTTCCTTGAAGATCTTGATGATCCTATAAATTGTTGATTGAGGTGCAATCTTAGTAGCCACAATATCCTTGCCTGTGAAGCCATTTTTAGGCAACGCAATGATGGCTGCACGTGTTTCTTTGCAGGTCACCATGGTTAACAATGGAAGAACAATGATTTCAAGCATCATCCTCCTTTTAACATGTCAAGTCTGCCATTTTAACCCAATCAGCCTGACATAATGATCTCCAGCCTTGTGCTGTTCAACATTCTCACCTGAGTTACCAAGACGATTACTGAAATGATCTCAGCAGGTCCTTTACTGACAGCAATGAAATGCAGTGGAAAGGTTTATTGGGGTTAAGTTAATTTTCATGGAAAAGAAGGACAATGCAATTCATCTGATCACTCTCCATAACATTCTGGAGGATATGCAAATTGCTATTATAAAAACTTAAGCAGCAATTTTTCCAATTTCCAATATGTATGTAATTCTCAAAACTTTTGGCCACGACTGTACATAGCAGACCGTGTCAGCGTCCTCAGTGATCCCTCAGTGCCTTACAACTACTGGGTGTCCAAGCTGGACACGTGGCACGAACTGGCGCTCTACGCCTTGGAGGTGCTGGCCTGCCCTGCCGCCAGCGTATTGTCTGAGCGGGTATTTAGTGCTGCTGGCGGCATTATAACAGATAAGCGTATCTGACTATGCTGACAGGTTGACTCTTATCAAAATAAACTGGATTGCCCCTGACTTCTCCACTCCAGCAGAGGAAAGCTGATGAACATAGAGGCACTTTCAATGTGTTGTTTATAATGTACTCAATACACTGTATTCCCGTGCACCCCTTCCACCACAAAAAAGGGTATATGGTTGAATCTTCCTTTTCTCATCCTCCTCTTCCATCATGTCAACATGCTTATTCATCAAATATAATGCCCTTGAATATCATTTTTTAGAGGGTCAGCTCACCTGCAGGCTCTCGACTATAATGTTTTACAGGGTCAGCTCACCTGCAGGGCCTCACCTACAATCTTTTACAGGGTCAGCTCACCTGCAGGGCCTCACCTACAATCTTTGACAGGGTCAGCTTACCTGCAGGGCCTCACCTACAATCTTTTACAGGGTCAGCTCACCTGCAGGCTCTCGACTATAAAGTTTTACAGGGTCAGCTTACCTGCAGGCTCTCGACTATAATGTTTTACAGGGTCAGCTCAGCAGCAGGCTCTCGACTATAATGTTTTACAGGGTCAGCTTACCTGCAGGCTCTCGACTATAATGTTTTACAGGGTCAGCTCACCTGCAGGCTCTCGACTATAATGTTTTACAGGGTCAGCTCAGCAGCAGGGTCTCGACTATAATGTTTTACAGGGTCAGCTTACCTGCAGGCTCTCGACTATAAAGTTTTACAGGGTCAGCTTACCTGCAGGCTCTCGACTATAATGTTTTACAGGGTCAGCTCACCTGCAGGCTCTCGACTATAATGTTTTACAGGGTCAGCTCAGCAGCAGGCTCTCGACTATAATGTTTTACAGGGTCAGCTCACCTGCAGGCTCTCGACTACAATCTTTTACAGGGTCAGCTCACCTGCAGGCTCTCGACTATAATGTTTTACAGGGTCAGCTCACCTGCAGGGCCTCACCTACAATCTTTTACAGGGTCAGCTCACCTGCAGGCCCTCGAATGTAATGTTTAGTGTTGAGCGCAAATATTCGAATAGCGATTTTTTTCCCAATATCGGCA
The DNA here is from genome assembly GCA_033119425.1 of Bufotes viridis. Classification (NCBI taxonomy): domain Eukaryota; kingdom Metazoa; phylum Chordata; class Amphibia; order Anura; family Bufonidae; genus Bufotes; species Bufotes viridis. The sequence goes on from CM065592.1 coordinate 429,831,623, forward strand.
CTTCGCTAATTCTCGAATATTTAGAATATAGTGCTCAAAGTTTCATTTGCAGTAAGCGAATATTACATTATGTGATATTCGCATACTGTGAATGAAACTTTGAACGGGGTATAACTTTGCTATTGGTTGGCTTGCTAGAATTAACGAAGATAGAGAATATAGCGCTTTATTTGTATTCGTTATCTTTGTTAATTCTAGCAAGCCAAGTAAACTTGCCTATGCACAGCTCTAAGCATCCAACTTAGAGCGGGGTATATGCAACTTACTTTACTATTGTTTGGCTGGGAAGAATTAATGAATATGACGAATGCAAATATAGCGCAATATTCTCTATATGCGCTAATTCTAGCAAGCCAATAGGAAAGGTGACTGTACCCAGCTCTAAGTTGGATGCGCAATGCGAGAATAATACTTTACCTATTTTTTGCAATATGAGTCATTATTCTATTTATTGCAAAAAATAGGCAAAGTAATATTTTCGCATTGCGCATCCAACTTAGAGCTGGGTACAGTCAACATTCCTATTGTTTGGTTTGCTAGAATTAACAAATATAGAGAATATGGCGCTATATTCGTTATCTTCGTTAATTTTAAATAGCCAACCAATAGGAAAGTTGCCTTTATACCCCGTTCAAACTTCAATTTGCAATACGCGAATAAATCGCATATTATTCGCAATAAATAGAATAATTACAAATATTCGATTTCGACGAATATATGACGAATATTCAAGCGAAATCGAATATGGCACCTCCCGCTTATCACGAATCATCACTTTATCTAGGAGCACTCTACTTGTTATCATCACTATATCTAGGAACACTCTACTTGTTATCATCACTATATCTAGGAGCACTCTGCTTGTTAGCATCAAAATATCTAGGAGCACTCTGCTTGTTAGCATCACAATATCTAGGAGCACTCTACTTGTTATCATCACTATATCTAGGAGCACTCTGCTTGTTAGCATCACAATATCTAGGAGCACTCTGCTTGTTAGCATCACAATATCTAGGAACACTCTACTTGTTATCATCACTATATCTAGGAGCACTCTGCTTGTTAGCATCACTATATCTAGCAGCACTCTGGTTGTTAGCATCACAATATCTAGGAGCACTCTACTTGTTATCATCACTATATCTAGGAACACTCTACTTGTTATCATCGCTATATCTAGGAGCACTCTGCTTGTTAGCATCACAATATCTAGGAGCACTCTACTTGTTATCATCACTATATCTAAGAGCACTCTACTTGTTATCATCACTTTATCTAGGAGCACTCTACGTGTGATAATCACTATATCTAGGAGCACTCTGCTTGTTATCATCACTATATCTAGGAGCACTCTACCTGTTAGCATCACTATATCTAGCAGCACTCTACTTGGTAGCATCACTATATCTAGGAGCACTCTACTTGTTAGCATCACAATATCTAGAAGCACTCTACTTGTTATCATCACTATATCTAGGAGCACTCTACTTGTTAGCATCACAATATCTAGGAGCACTCTACCTGTTAGCATCACTATATCTAGGAGCACTCTACTTGTTAGCATCACAATATCTAGGAACACTCTACCTGTTATCATCACTATATCTAGGAACACTCTACTTATTAACATCACTATATCTAGGAGCACTCTACTTGTTATCATCACTATATCTAGGAGCACTCTGCTTGTTATCATCACTATATCTAGGAGCACTCTGGTTGTTAGCATCACAATATCTAGGAGCACTCTACTTGTTATCATCACTATATCTAGGAGCACTCTACTTATTAACATCACTATATCTAGGAGCACTCTGCTTGATATCATCACTATATCTAGGAGCACTCTGCTTGTTATCATCACTATATCTAGGAGCGCTCTGCTTGTTATCATCACTATATCTAGGAGCACTCTGCTTGTTATCATCACTATATCTAGGAGCATTCTGCTTGTTATCATCACTATATCTAGGAGCACTCTGGTTGTTAGCATCACAATATCTAGGAGCACTCTACTTGTTATCATCACTATATCTAGGAGCACTCTGCTTGTTATCATCACTATATCTAGGAGCACTCTGCTTGTTATCATAACTATATCTAGGAGCACTCTGCTTGTTATCATCACTATATCTAGGAGCACTCTGCTTGTTATCATCACTATATCTAGGAGCACTCTACCTGTTAGCATCACTATATCTAGCAGCACTCTATTTGTTATCATCACTATATTTAGGAGCACTCTACCTGTTAGCATCACTATATCTAGCAGCACTCTATTTGTTATCATCACTATATCTAGGAGCACTCTACTTATTAGCATCACTATATCTAGGAGCACTCTACTTGTTAGCATCACAATATCTAGGAACACTCTACCTGTTATCATCACTATATCTAGGAACACTCTACTTATTAACATCACTATATCTAGGAGCACTCTACTTGTTATCATCACTATATCTAGGAACACTCTGCTTGTTATCATCACTATATCTAGGAGCACTCTGGTTGTTAGCATCACAATATCTAGGAGCACTCTACTTGTTATCATCACTATATCTAGGAGCATTCTACTTATTAACATCACTATATCTAGGAGCACTCTGCTTGTTATCATCACTATATCTAGGAGCACTCTGCTTGTTATCATCACTATATCTAGGAGCGCTCTGCTTGTTATCATCACTATATCTAGGAGCACTCTGCTTGTTATCATCACTATATCTAGGAGCACTCTGCTTGTTATCATCACTATATCTAAAAGCACTCTGGTTGTTAGCATCACAATATCTAGGAGCACTCTACTTGTTATCATCACTATATCTAGGAGCACTCTGCTTGTTATCATCACTATATCTAGGAGCACTCTGCTTGTTATCATCACTATATCTAGGAGCACTCTGCTTGTTATCATCACTATATCTAGGAGCACTCTGCTTGTTATCATCACTATATCTAGGAGCACTCTGCTTGTTATCATCACTATATTTAGGAGCACTCTACCTGTTAGCATCACTATATCTAGCAGCACTCTATTTTTTATCATCACTATATCTAGGAGCACTCTATTTGTTATCATCACTATATCTAGGAGCACTCTACTTGTTAGCATCACAATATCTAGGAACACTCTACCTGTTATCATCACTATATCTAGGAACACTCTACTTATTAACATTACTATATCTAGGAGCACTCTACTTGTTATCATCACTATATCTAGGAGCACTCTGCTTGTTATCATCACTATATCTAGGAGCACTCTGGTTGTTAGCATCACAATATCTAGGAGCACTCTACTTGTTATCATCACTATATCTAGGAGCACTCTACTTATTAACATCACTATATCTAGGAGCACTCTGCTTGTTATCATCACTATATCTAGGAGCACTCTGCTTGTTATCATCACTATATCTAGGAGCGCTCTGCTTGTTATCATCACTATATCTAGGAGCACTCTGCTTGTTATCATCACTATATCTAGGAGCACTCTGCTTGTTATCATCACTATATCTAGGAGCACTCTGGTTGTTAGCATCACAATATCTAGGAGCACTCTACTTGTTATCATCACTATATCTAGGAGCACTCTGCTTGTTATCATCACTATATCTAGGAGCACTCTGCTTGTTATCATCACTATATCTAGGAGCACTCTGCTTGTTAGCATCACAATATCTAGGAGCACTCTACTTGTTATCATCACTATATCTAGGAGCACTCTGCTTGTTATCATCACTATATCTAGGAGCACTCTACCTGTTAGCATCACTATATCTAGCAGCACTCTCTTTGTTATCATCACTATATTTAGGAGCACTCTACCTGTTAGCATCACTATATCTAGCAGCACTCTATTTGTTATCATCACTATATCTAGGAGCACTCTACTTGTTAGCATCACTATATCTAGGAGCACTCTACTTATTAGCATCACTATATCTAGGAGCACTCTGCTTGTTAGCATCACAATATCTAGGAGCACTCTACTTGGTAGCATCACTACATCTAGAAGCACTCTGCTTGTTATCACTATATCTAGGAGCACTCTGCTTGCTATTATCACTATATCTAGGAGCACTCTACTTGTTAGCATCACTATATCTAGCAGCACTCTACTTGGTAGCATCACTATATCTAGGAGCACTCTAATTGTTAGCATCACAATATCTAGGAGCACTCTACTTGGTAGCATCACTACATCTAGAAGCACTCTGCTTGTTATCATCACTATATCTAGCAGCACTCTACTTGTTATCATCACTATATCTAGGAGCACTCTAGTTTGTGTATTCAGCCACTTACTCTCCTTTGCTCTTCTTCAGGGTGGACTCGGAGATGTTGGTAGAGGAAGGATTCTCGGTGGTCAGTGTTGATGCCAGTGATAAAATGTTGAAGTATGCTTTGAAGACTCGCTGGAACAGAAGAAAGGAGCCCGCATTTGACAAGTGGGGTGAGGGATTACTCTGTAGTGTATGAGTGGATGTAATGATTCTGGAGGGCAGGGTCCACACAATCGGGGTAGAGTATGATGAGTAACAGATATGGAATATAATTTGTTTTAATGCCAGAAGAGAGGAAGACAGAAAATGTTCCTTGTCAAATATTACACACATATTACAGCTCAGCGTATATAGACCACCATGAGGAGGGAGTCATTCTGCCGATGTATACGGAATAACCTATATGTACTGAACACCAAACCTTGAAGAAGAGGCTCCAAAACACGAGCAAAAAGGGGTCAGAGTAAGGCAGACATGGACTACACTAATAGATGGCTGTGGAAAGAAAAGTTCTCTTTGAGCAGACCCCTTGTATGGATGATGGAGGAGAATGCTATATGTATGAAGGATAGGGGTATTGTAAATCTGGGGCTGGTAGAGGGGAATGTCATGTGTATGGATGATGGAGGTCTGACACCCGGGACCCCCTCCGATCAGCTGTTTGAGAAGGTTGATACTGATGATCCAGAGGATAGGTCATCAGTATAGAAGTCTTGGAAAACACTTTTACATTTATTAAAGGGAGGGAAAGCTGTTCTGCCTACAGACCACAGGAAATGAAAATGTCAGGTAAATACATGGACATCCTCCTGGACGTCCTACAGCAGCTCAGTCACAAAAGGGGCCTACAAAGCAGTGTTCAAGTGGATGGGATAGAAGACCCCATTCAGATATTCTATGGTAAATAGAGGCCTATGTGGTGAGGACATCCAGCCTGTGATCCTTTATCAAGGGTGAAGACATTGACCACACAGCAGCGTTGTAAATTTGTTCCTGTGGTATGTGCCCCAGTTCAGGACAAGAAATGGTAGCTGAGCAGGTATAGAGAGTGATGAAACTGGCGGCACTTCTGATTCTCTGAACTTGTGCCACTGATTGCTCGTTGGGTCCTTGAGTCTCAGAGAATCCTCTAATGTTTAAAAGTGATGGTTATCCAGTGCAGCTAGGACTATAGACAACCACAAGGAGGAGCAGGGTAATATATGCTGGAACGGGATTCTTTTAGGCTCTGAAGCAAACCTGATAAGGTGGTGGTTAGAAACCATGTAGACCTTCAGACAGCTAACATAGCAATACCAACCTGAGTGGAAATCCTAGGTATCACAGGTTGTCCTTGCCAGCTTCCGCACTGTGAAAAGCACATTGTGTTGGGCTGTAAGGCCTGGCAGACTTCAGTAACTGTCTTTTGAAAGTGACCACAAAAACGAAGAAGAACCAGGCCATAATGGAAGCTATTAGAACATATATATATATATATACACCATCTTCTACTCCCAGCTGATCAATAAGTCATCTGACACTAGAACATGGTGAGAACAATGTTGGATTTCTGTCACGGCCTCGGTGGTGTGCGCCGTGACATTGTTGTCATGCAAGCGGTTGCTGGTGGCAACGTGGTGTTCGTTATGCATGTGCTCTTCCCCTTTATGTTGTTTCCTCCTTCTGTTTGGTGCCTAGGGGGTTAATTCTCTGGCTGGTGTGGAGCTAGGCGGAGTCGGGTGTGGCCTCAGGCCTCTTTATATACTGCTGCTGTGAGTCCGAGATCATTGTTATGTCCGCCTGTGTGTGAGTAGGAGCTTGCTCCTTTCTTGGATGCAGACGGAGAGCCATCCTAGTTTGTCATCGATGTCATCTGCGATGTCATCCCTTTGTCCCCTCCTTGTCCTTTACCCACTTTATCTGTGGTTTGTATGGTGTGGTTTTTCTTTGGTGATTTGTTGCTATCTCTAGTTTGTTGTCCAGCATGTATGCTAGACATTCCCTTGTCTGCCTGCGGAAGTGGTCCCTTATGATTTCCCAGAGGCGTGAATCACAAGTCATGTCTGAATGCTGTTCTGCCTGGGGCCGCCATGCGTCCTGTTTGTTTGGGGGTTTCCAGGCAGTAACTGGTGTGCACATGGGTGTGGTGGCTTGTACTGTGTCCGGGGTCCAGTTGGTGTTGCTGCGGCAGGTAAGTCTGTTGGTTCGGTTTGCTTACCTGCCGTTCCAGTTACTGTATTTAGTCTCGCCTTTTCCCTTACAGCTAGGCCGGTGGAGACTCCTGTCCATCCATGTCTGGGATGAACAGGTTGTTTCTTATTCCTGTCTCCTATTTGAGGGACTGATAGGGTCAGTAGGGTCCAGGTTCGTGTGCATGAGCGCTCCTACCATCTGGGTCCGCTCATGCGGTTAGGAGGTCGTGGATTATATTTAGGGAAGCTTTAGGAGGTGTCCTGCTCCCTTATTCTAGCTCCCAGGCCTCCTTGCTCCCCTCTTCTCCCTGACATTATACGGTGGGGAGTTTCCCCCCACTCCCCACCGTGACAATATCTCACCTATGACACTGGTTGACCTGTTACATGTGCCCTTGGCAGCTGAAGGCATTTGTGTTGGTCCCATGTCCATATGTGCTTGTATGGCTGAGAAAAGTGATATTTCAATGAATGCAAATCAGCCTTTAGGAGCAACGGGGGCGTTACCATTACACCTAGAGGTTCTGCTCTGACAGCCCTGAGATCTTTCAGGTTGGATAACAATCTCTTCTTCTTTTGCCACCTTTTCTGGACCCACAATCTGTCATCAGACGCATCTGAGTCGCAGGCAGAGGCATCCATAGTGAGATGGTGGGGTTTTAGTCACGTCTTCACTTCAGCTCGTGTGAGTTACAGGATACATTAGAAAAAAAAAACTTATCAAGGTGTATATTGTCTTGGGGGAAGTGGCCCCGACATATGACCCCTGCTATTACATCTGTGAAGATAGGAGAGCCAACATTTTCATGACAAAGCAAAATGGACACTTTGGAGTGAGGAAAGAGGTGACTGGGCCCCTTCAGGATTGAGTCTCTCGTCTCTGAAGACCACTTTATCCTTAGCTGACGAGAATTTATAATGAAACCCAGTATTTCAGCTCCTGAGTTGGGACTAGCTCTGACTCCTTATAATTGAAGCCATTATCTAGCAGTGGCATGGTTGTGTGCAGATCCATCAGAAGATGACGTTTGGAGAACGCCATTACCTGCCAATCATCTATGGGATGTCAGTCACACTGTGCCTCCTTAGGGAGCGTGTCAGAAACACCCTGGGTGCAGAAGGACAGACAAGTGAGTTTCAGATGAAGAATGCCCAAATTTATGTGCACTATAAGCAATTTCCTGTGGAAGGGCAACACCGGAACGTGCAGGTCGATATTCACGAGATGTATTGTGGCCAGAAAAACATTTCCTTCCAGACACATGCCATTTCTGAAGATAGCACTCTTTATAATACTGCCGTCTCCAATAATCCCTGGAGGAGCTGAAGAACTGGGTTCTAGAAGGAATTGTCTGAACCCAGGAGCAGCAGCAGGGCACAGAAATGGGTCGCGGGTGGTTCTGTACATCCGCAGTCCATCCAGCAGCTGCGTTCACAGTAAAATACATCCACCCTAAACCATAGCAAGAGACCTTACATCGGTAGAAGGAGTGAAGACCATGTGGAACGCCAAATCGCGCACTTCTCCGTGCGTTCCACCTCCACCGTGCAGTTGGCTTGGTATACAGATTGAGCCATCACAAGTATTCAGCAGCGTACCATCCTCACTATCTGCAGTGTATCAAGGACAAGCCTTAGGCCTAATGTCATATGCCTGTAGTATATTCTTCTATAAAATATCTAATAATTATTCAGTGACATGGCCGTGGGTAGACCTGCACATCGGCAGGCCACCGCTACTCTGCCAAACATTCAGAAGAATGTATTAATGTTCATAGGAGCGTCCCAGAAGAACCCGGTGTGGACTTCATGGGGCCAGCTTCTGTAGGGTCCCTCCATCTTTAAAGAAATGACAGAAAACACTACATATGAACCATCCTGCACCATATGCCTGCGTCCATCTGTAGAGTGCATTATTTTCTGTGATTTTGTATTATGTAGCCGTACACATCCGCACATTTATTACCATATCGTGCAGGATGGTTTATATACAGTTTTTTCTGTGATTTCTTTGATTTGTCTTGAAGAGTGGCACCTTCATGTGTGAATACGCTCCTATACTGGGAGTAATATTCAGGTGCACTTTTGCCCCACCTATCTAACAGGAGACCTTGATTAAGGTGGTACATATAGGTGTGTGTGTCCCCCCTCCTACCGGCTGCTGATGCACATGGAGGTTACAAGGGGCAGCACGCCGTATGTGCGGGGACTGTGCTCCTGAAAAATGCGTCACAGCATAAATAGGGTTAGTATAGTAACCCGCCTGAACTGAGACCACCTTGTCGCCGGTGGGTGGGCTTAGATGTATTTTGATCAAAATGTATTGACCAAGTGTCTCCGATTTTATCTAGTGGGGGCTTAGTCCATATGTTATGGCTGCGTCCATTTGTAGAGTGCATTATTCTCTGTGATTTCCCTCCATCTTTACACAAATGGCTGAGCCAGATTCGCAGTGCCCTTGTAGTAGAAATACAGTTCTGTTCAAAATGATTCCACCCCCACTGACCGAGTGTTTTCTCCAGTTTGACATTGATTTTGATCATTTCCGTCGTCTTGTTTACAATAAATCACAGAGGCCCTTGTAAGTCAGACAAATATAACATAACATTTATAATGAAATCACCACAAATGTCTTTTCTGTGCTCACATCATTATCAGTTTTATCCAACCCCCAAGTGACATTCAGTCTTAGTACTTAGTACAACCTCCTTCTCCAGGTATAACAGCTTTTACACGTGAAGCATAGCCGGACACAAGGGTCTGCAGCGATCTACGGGTATCTTCGCCCATTCTTCATGGTAAAAGCCTCCAGTTCAGTCCCATTCTTAGGCCGCGCGCTGCAGCTGCTTTCTGTAAGTCCCACCAGAGGTTCTCAATCGGATGTAAGTCTGGTGACTGCGATGGCCACTTCACAATGTTCCAGCCTTTAATCTGCAGCCATGCTCTAGTGGACTTGGAGGTATGCTTGGGATCATTGTCCTGGTGAAAGGTCCAACGTCTCCCAAGCCTCAGGTTTGTGACGGACTGCATCACATTTTCATCCAATATCTCCTGGTACTGAAGAGAATCCATGGCACCTTGCACACGCTGAAGCTTCCCTGTACCTGTAGAAGCAGAACAGCCCCAAAGCATGATTGACCCCCGCCATGCTTCACAGTAGGCAAGGTGTTCTTCTCTTCATAGGCCTTGTTCTTCCTCCTCCAAACATAGCGTTGATCCATGGGCCCAAACAGTTCTCATTTTGTTTCATCAGTCCACAGAACACTTTTGTGGTTTGTCCCCATGACTTTTGGCATACTGCAGGCGACTCTTCTTATTCTTTGGAGACAGCAGGGGGTGCGCCTGGGAGTTCTGGCATGGAGGCCTTCATTACGCAGTGTGCGCCTTATTGTCTGAGCTGAAACTTCAGTACCCGCATCTGACAGATCTTTTTTCAGTTCCTCAGCAGTCACACGGGGACTTTTCTCCACTTTGCGCTTCAGGTAGCGCACAGCAGTCGGAGTCAGCATCTTCTTTCTGCCACGACCAGGTAGCGTTTCAGCAGCGCCCTTTGCCTTGAATTTGCGAATGATGCTTCCTATGGAGTCTCTTGGTCTGTGTAACATCCCTGCAATCTTCTTATAGCCATTGTCCTTCCTGTGAAGAGAAATCACCTCTTCTCTTGTCTTCCTGGACCATTCTCCTGACTTCACCATGTCTGTAAACACACCAGTAAATGTCTAGAAGGAGCCGAGTATCACAGTCATTTTACATCGGCCTAATTGGGGCTTATTCTGCTTGATTGCTGCTCCTTGACCTCCACAGGGGTTTTCAATACCTGATCGAAAACACCTGAATGAACCTCTGTCCTTAAGAGCGTCGTGTTTAAGGGGTTAAATAATTGTGTCAATGAAGAAATCACAAAAAAAACATTTAATACTGAATTACAGAAACAATTGATGTCATTTTAGTTGCATTTGGTTCTTTAAAAAGTCCTTGTAAGATTTCATTCTGAACACAATTACAAATGTGCACGAAATTCCCTAAAACCCTTTACAGCATTGGGGGTGAATCATTCTGAACACAACTGTAGATGTCAGGGCCATTTTATAGGCCACAGAAGCTGAGACTTTTTCTTCTAGAATGAATCCGCTTTCCTATCCGTGGATCCCCAGCCTTAAGGAAACGCAGCCAATGAATTGCCGCTGCAGATCCAACTTTTGGGACAACATCCTATACCTAAAGGGGTATTCGGGATGGTTAAGGGTATCCCCTATCTACAGGATAGGGAATAATTATCAGATTGGTGTGATGAGACTACTCGGACCCCACTGATCACAAGAACAGGGGCCCCGTACCTCCCCTAAAATGACCAGCAGAGCGGTCACTCAATTAATTTCTATGGGTTAGGGGATTTAGCTGCTTCGGTCATTTGAGAGGGTAGAGGGTTCCCGGCGGTAGGACCCCTGCTGATCTGATGGTTATCCCCTATCCTGTGGATAAGAGATCATCCCTTTAGGAGACTTTCCATCTAACCTCTTGTTTCAGTCATTCATCTGGGACGGGGTCACCGGGAAATCCCTTAGTTTGGTAGAAAGTCTCTCAGTGAAGCCCATTCTTGTCCTTTTCTGCAGTATCTTTAAGTAGTTGGAGTAAATCCTGCAGATCGTCTTTGCACGAGACAAGACAACCTCCCTTCATTCGGACACGCGCCTCTTGTGGAGGGACAGTCCCTGTTTTTGAGCCAAGTTCCTCTGTCCCTCAATTGTCCCTCTTATTGACTTTGGGAATTAATGGGTAAATTGCTCCTCACCAGGAGCTGACTGGTTTCTTCCTGATGAATAGACCAGAACTTCATTATTTTGTGCAATTTGGACCTTAAAATATCTACATTATATGATTTATGTGCTAATATTCGAATAGATATTGAAGCACATTGAACGCACCTGACCGATGCCCGGCTGCTGCAGTTGTGACTGAGTCGTTATGTTTGGGCAGAGTTAGAGGCGTTGCGTAGTACGAAAAGACTGCCGGGAGGCACATCGTAAATATTGTGCCTCAAGGCAATTATCTAAAGTTGTTAGGTATGGGAAGAGGTCCTGCGGAGCGGAAGCATGGTTCTCCCATCCAGACCAGAACCTCACTCAGCTCTGCTTAGCTTCCAACATGAAGCAGAGCAGGAAACTAGGAAGACGGGCCCTCTAATCAGGTCACCGGCAGACATCAACAAAAGACAGGGATAGTATCGGTATATCAGTATAGCTCACTCCCAATGTACAGGGAGAGGGGAATAGTAGTGAAAAATTGGATAAAAAGGTAAGAATTAAATGGGGATAGCAAAAATAGTTTCATTCTAACAATGAAGCAGTAAAATATCCAGCGCCAAGACGAAAGATTCCCTGGATAAGGTTTGTGTGATGACCAGGTAATGGAGACACCAGAAGTGACATTCCCGGGTGTTCCCTGCAGCGTCTTCATGTTTCTTCCTGGAGTTTCCATAATAGCAAAGCCTGTAAGAGAGAAGTCTGCAGGTGACCATAACATATACGGAGTGCAGCCATAGTGTGCCAGGAGATATACAGCCGAGCACAGCCGTGATAACTGCACTGACAATGACGTACCTAGGGTCAGCAGAAGGCGCTATTGCCGGGTGTATGCAGAACACAGTTCTAAGGCCTCTTTCACACCAGCTTTGTGAAGATCCGTCGCCGGAAATGCCCGCCGGATCCGTCACAACGCCACACACCTGAAAGCATTTGAAGCCTGATCAGTGCAAAATGCCTTCAGCGTTACCATGGCAGCCAGGACGCTACTAAAGTCCCGGCTGCCGTGGAAAAGTAGTGGGGAGCCAGGGGAGAAACTACCACAGCTCCAGAATGACGTCATGTGATCCATGCGAAGTAGGGGCGCTGTGACGTCATTGTGGATAATCCTGATCAGTATCTTTCCGTCCTAGAGCCCCGAGGAAGGAACTCTAGGATGGAAAGCAAAAACGATAGTGTGAAAGAGGCCTAAGCAGTGCACTGACCAGTAGGGTTGAGCGAACTTGTATTTTAAGTTCAGCGTCTAAAGTTCGGGGTCAGGTTATCTTAGAATCCCGTTATGGATTCGCTACCACGGACCATAACGGAATTTGGAATCCAAGTTCGCGCAACCGTCCTTCACTGCTCTACTTCCTCCTTCTCCTTCACGCAGAGCACAGGAGCTCCGCCCCTCATGTCACATGATCATTATACCAGGCCCTTTACCACCTCTTATCCAATCCAGTACTGAGCCCCGCCCCCCCTGTGCTGATCACATGATGGTGAGGTCACCCCAGGTCCTTAGTTGTCCAAGGTTCGGGTTCATCGAAGAATCCCCTTATGGATTCAAAATTCCATTATGGTCCGTGGTAGCGGAATCCATAATGTGATTCTTCGATAACCTGAACCCGAACTTTGGACGCCAAACTTAAAATACAAGTTCGCTCAACCCTACTGACCAGGCATCCAGGCAACTCTGCCCTTTCCCATGGATGGCAGGTTAGCAGATTGTGAGGCTTCCAAACAAGGTCAAGCGGTACCTGGATCGGGTACAGGGGCCATGGGGTCCCCACATCTCCCTGAGAAGGTTTCCCATCATCAACATCTGGGTTATTTGCAGGGTCAAATGTATCAGCACACAGAAATGGAAATCCTATTACTGTCACAAACACCAGCGACATATTGATAAACGCACTGACCAGTGAGGTGTAGACACTCTCCATGGATGCACCAAACATCCAGCTCCTCAGCCGGGCAGTAAGGAGAGGGCACTCCAGTGAGGTGTAGAGACTCTCCATGGATACACAACCCATCCAGCTCCACAGCCGGGCAGTAAGGAGGGGGCACTCCAGTGAAGTGTAGACACTCTCCATGGATGAACCTCCCATCTAGCTCCTCAGCCGGACAGTAAGGAGATGACACTCCAGTGAGTTGTAGACACTCTCCATGGATGAACCACCCAACCAGCTCCTCAGCCGGGCAGTAAGGAGAGGGCTCTCCAGTGAGGTGTAGACATTCTTCATGGATCCACCACCCATCCAGCTCCTCAGCCGTGCAGTAAGGAGAGGGCACTCCAGTGAGGTGTAGACATTCTCCATGGATGCACCAAACATCCAGCTCCTCAGCCGGGCAGTAAGGAGAGGGCACTCCAGTGAGGTGTAGACACTCTCCATGGATGCACCAACCATCCAGCTCCTCAGCCGGGCAGTAAGGAGAGGGCACTCCAGTGAAGTGTAGACACTCTCCATGGATGAACCTCCCATCTAGCTCCTCAGCCGGACAGTAAGGAGATGACACTCCAGTGAGTTGTAGACACTCTCCATGGATGAACCACCCAACCAGCTCCTCAGCCGGGCAGTAAGGAGAGGGCTCTCCAGTGAGGTGTAGATATTCTCCATGGATGAACCACCCATCCAGCTCCTCAGCCGGGCAGTAAGGAGAGGGCACTCCAGTGAGGTGTAGACACTCTCCATGGATGAACCACCCATCCAGCTCCTCAGCCGGGCAGTAAGGAGATGGCACTCCAGTGAGGTGTAGACATTCTCCATGGATGCATCACCCATCCAGCTCCTCAGCCGGGCAGTAAGAAGAGGGCGCTCCAGTGAGGTGTAGACACCCTCCATGGATGAACCATCAATCCAGCTCCTTAGCCGGGCAGTAAGGAGGGGGCACTCCAGTGAGGTGTAGACACTCTCTATGGATGAACCACCCATCCAGCTGCTCAGCTGGGCAGTAAGGAGAGGGCACTCCAGTGAGGTGTAGACACTCTCCGTGGATGAACCACCCATCCAGCTCCTCAGCCGGGCAGTACGGACAGTGCACTCCAGTGAGGTATAGACACTCGCCATGGATGCATTACCTATCCAGCTCCTCAGCCGGGCAGTAAGGAGGGGGCACTCCAGTGAGGTGTAGACATTCTCCATGGATGAACCACCCATCCAGCTCCTCAGCCTGGCAGTAAGGAGGGGGCACTCCAGTGAGGTGTAGACATTCTCCATGGATCCACCACCCATCCAGCTCCACAGCCGGGCAGTAAGGAGGGGGCGCTCCAGTGAGGTGTAGACACTCTCCATGGATGCATCACCCATCCAGCTCCTCAGCCGGACAGTAAGGAGAGGGCGCTCCAGTGAGGTGTAGACATTCTCCATGGATCCACCACCCATCCAGCTTCACAGCCGGGCAGTAAGGAGGAGGCACTCCAGTGAGGTGTAGACATTCTCCATGGATGAACCACCCATCCAGCTCCTCAGCCGGTCAGTAAGGAGAGGGCACTCCAGTGAGGTGTAGACATTCTCCATGGATGCATCACCCATCCAGCTCCTCAGCCAGGCAGTAAGGAGAGGGCACTCCAGTGAGGTGTAGACACCCTCTATGGATGCATCGCCCATCCAGCTCCTCAGCCGGGCAGTAAGTAGGGGGCACTCCAGTGAGGTGTAGACACCCTCTATGGATGCATCGCCCATCCAGCTCCTCAGCCGGGCAGTAAGGAGAGGGCACTCCAGTGAGGTGCAGACACTCTCCATGGATGAACCATCCATCCAGCTCCTCAGCCGGGCAGTAAGGAGAGGGCACTCCAGTGAGGTGTAGACACTCTCCATGGATGCATCACCCATCCAGCTCCTCAGCCGGACAGTAAGTAGGGGGCACTCCAGTGAGGTGTAGACATTCTCCATGGATGCTCCATCCATCCAGCTCCTCAGCCGGGCAGTAAGTAGGGGGCACTCCAGTGAGGTGTAGACACTCTCCATGGATGAACCATCCATCCAGCTCCTCAGCCGGGCAGTAAGGAGAGGGCACTCCAGTGAGGTGTAGACACTCTCCATAGATGCACCACCCATCCAGCTCCTCAGCCGGGCAGTAAAGAGAGAGCACTCCAGTGACATGTAGACACTCTCCATGGATGCACCATCTATCCAGCTCCTCAGCTGGGCAGTAAGGAGAGGGCACTCCAGTGAGGTGTAGACATTCTCCTTGGATGCATCACCCATCCAGCTCCTCAGCCAGGCAGTAAAGAGAGGGCACTCCAGTGAGGTGTAGACACTCTCCATGGATGAACCTCCCATCTAGCTCCTCAGCCGGACAGTAAGGAGAGGGCGCTCCAGTGAGGTGTAGACACTCTCCATGGATGCACCATCCATCCAGCTCCTCAGCCGAGCAGTAAGGAGGGGGCACTCCAGTGAGGTGTAGACACTCTCCATGGATGCACCATCCATCCAGCTCCTCAGCCGGACAGTAAGGAGAGGGCACTCCAGTGAGGTGTAGACACTCTCCATGGATGAAACACACATCCAGCTCCTCAGCCGGGCAGTAAGGAGAGGGCACTCCAGTGAGGTGTAGACACCCTCCATGGATGCACCACCCATCCAGCTCCTCAGCCGGGCAGTAAGGAGGGGGCACTCCAGTGAGGTGTAGACATTCTCCATGGATGCACCATCCATCCAGCTCCTCAGCCGGGCAGTAAGGAGGGGGCGCTCCGGTGAGGTGTAGACACTCTCCATGGATGCACCACCCATCTAGCTCCTCAGCCGGGCAGTAAGGAGGGGGCACTCCAGTGAGGTGTAGACACTCTCCATGTATGCACCATCCATCCAGCTCCTCAGCCGGGCATTAAGGAGAGGGCACTCCAGTGAGCTGTAGACACTCTCCATGGATCCACCACCCATCCAGCTCCACAGCCGGGCAGTAAGGAGATGGCACTCCAGTAAGGTGTAGACATTCTCCATGGATCCACCACCCATCCAGCTCCTCAGCCGGGCAGTAAGGAGGGGGCACTCCAGTGAGGTGTAGACACTCTCCATGGATGAACCACCCATCTAACTCCTCAGCCGGACAGTAAGGAGGGGGCACTCCAGTGAGGTGTAGACACTCTCCATGGATGCACCATCCATCCAGCTCCTCAGCCGGGCAATAAGGAGAGGGCACTCCAGTGAGGTGTAGACACTCTCCATGGATGAACCACCCATCCAGTTCCTCAGCCGGGCAGTAAGGAGAAGGCACTCCAGTGAGGTGTAGACACTCTCCATAGATGCACCATCCATCCAGCTCCTCAGCCGGGCAGTAAGGAGAGGGCACTCCAGTAATGTGTAGACATTCTCCATGGATGAACCACCCATCTAACTCCTCAGCCGGACAGTATGGAGGGGGCGCTCCAGTGAAGTGTAGACACTCTCCATGGATGAACCACCCATCTAACTCCTCAGCCAGGACAGTATGGAGGGGGCGCTCCAGTAAAGTGTAGACATTCTCCATGGATGCACCATCCATCCAGCTCCTCAGCCGGGCAGTAAAGAGAGGGCACTCCAGTGAGGTGTAGACACTCTCCATGGATCCACCACCCATCCAGTTCCTCAGCCGGGCAGTAAGGGGAGGGCACTCCAGTGAGGTGTAGACATTCTCCATGTATGAACCACCCATCCAGCTCCTCAGCCGGGCAGTAAGGGGAGGGCACTCCAGTAATGTGTAGACACTCTCCATGGATGAACCACCCATCCAGCTCCTCAGCCGGGCAGTAAGGAGGAGGCGCTCCAGTGAGGTGTAGACACTCTCCATGGATGAACCACCCATCCAGCTCCTCAGCCGGGCAGTAAGAAGGGGGCGCTCCATTGAGGTGTAGACACTCTCTATGGATGAACCACCCATCCAGCACCTCAGCCGGGCAGTAAGGAGAGGGCACTCCAGTGAGGTGTAGACACTCTCCATGGATGCACCACCCATCCAGCTTCTCAGCCGGGCAGTAAGGAGAGGGCACTCCAGTGAGGTGTAGACATTCTCCATGTATGCACCACCCATCCAGCTCCTCAGCCGGGCAGTAAGGAGAGGGCACTCCAGTGAGGTGTAGACATTCTCCATGTATGCACCACCCATCCAGCTCCTCAGCCGGGCAGTAAGAAGGGGGCGCTCCATTGAGGTGTAGACATTCTCCATGGATGAACCACCCATCCAGCTCCTCAGCCGGGCAGTAAGGAGGGGGCACTCCAGTGAGGTGTAGACACTCTCCATGGATGAACCACCCATCGAGTTCCTCAGCCGGACAGTAAGGAGGGGGCACTCCAGTAATGTGTAGACATTCTCCATGGATGCATTACCCATGCAGCCCCCTAGCCGGGCAGTGCACTTGTGAGAAAGCTTCTGCATACACAACCCCATGTCAGGAGAGGAAACCAGAGGTGCAGTGGCTGGGCCACTTGAAGGGGAAGGCAGTGTCTTGAATTACCCTTAGGCAGAGGGACTGAGACCCAGCCCAGTATGCAGCCTGGACACCAGTAAGTAAGTCCATGCATACACTGGCAGCACCGCACCTCAATCTCAGCGCAGGGAGATGGTATACAGACAGGGGCCCGGAAAGGCTTGGACAGTGCTGGAGAAGAGTCTGTAAAAGGTGCAATGTAGACTGTGTCTCCACCATGACCTAGAGAGAAATAACATCCAGCGGCTCCTTCCTCCGGCTTAGCTGTATAGGGGCCACAGTTACTGGTTAATGGGGTGGTCCTGTAGCTGAACCCAGACATACCCTCATTTACACCCAGGCAGCCCCTGACGTGAGCATTGGAGCTTTTCATGCTTCGATGCTCTCTCTTGCCCTTTGCGATCCAGAGCATGGCGAAGGCTTTTTTGTTCAGAACAATACACTGCTGGGTGGAGGCTTCCGCCCAGCAGGTACTCGATGACGTCACCGGGCTCACTGCTGGGTAGAAGACTCCTTCTAGCTCCACCCATGGACAGCCCGGTACATCACCGGATCTCCATAAAATGCGTTTGCCTGCACGATTCAGCACTGGGCATCGGAGCATGAAATACGATGCTAAGATCAGGGGGCTGCCTGGGTGGACCCCAACAACCCCTTTAATAAGCAGTCATGATCAGTCGCTGTCTAGTTCTACCTGGGGGGGGGGTTAACCCTTTTTCGACTGTGCTGCTGTAGGACGTCAGGAAGATGTTCTTCTTAGATGGAGGAGAAGGGTTTGTGTACGGTGGAGCATGCTATGTATATGGATGGATGATGAAGGCATGATTGGTTAGAAATGAGAATTTTGATGGAAGATGATGAGCAATGAATCCGATCCCTGTCTTTATAATTGGGGGAGGGATGTCCGTCTCTGACGCTAATAATCTGTCTTTTCCAGTAATTGAGGAGGGTAACTGGCTGTCTCTGGATCAGGAAATCTCTCGCCCTGGATTGGGATTTGATGCTGTCATTTGCCTGGGGAATTCATTTGCACATCTTCCGGATTTTAAAGGTATCACTTACCCCCTAACCCCGACTATACAGACTATGTACAGTAGTTCTGGTTCATACGGTGTGACGGGGAAGCACTGAGGCGGTACTTACCACAGACCCAGCTCCTGCCTGCCATCATGCTGACTGCCTCCTGCTGGAATACATGCAGAGTTCCAAACCTTCTTCTTACACTTTTCTGGACAACTGAAATAAAAATCGCGGACAGCCTAATATGTTTACAGACGTACCCCCCGCCTCTGTTTAGAGACCACACCCCAATTCCACACCCTCAAAATGCCCTAAACATAATGTCTTTAAATAACAACCCAGAATTAAAGGAGTTGTCCAGTAGCTATAAATAAAATATTGCAGCTGCATATGGAAAAGAATCCACAACGCTTACACCGCCGCCGCCGCCGCTCTGGTACCAGTGCTTTGTTTATATGTCTGCATTGACGACGCCTGTGACGTGCTGGGCTTTCTGACATCACTGCTGACAGGGATATAACCGACAAGTACTGTGCCGGTGATGTGACCACTGCAGCCCATTACAGTCATCGGCATTACACCAGTAAAATGCTAACACCAGCAATTCCCCGCCAGCGTCAGGAGGGAAGAGACTAGAACTGCAGAGAGTAGCGCTGAAGAAAGATGGGAGTATAACATGCAGACACAAAGCATGTGCCAAACTGGTGAACCAATCCACCCCCCTTCCAACATTAGAGACATATTTGGATGAACATTACATTCACCACTACCAAACATACAGGAGGATAGAGCACCACGTACCTATTGCATCCAGTGATGGCTCCTCTGATGTAGACATTCTTTTTCTTCATGTTCTCTATTTGGCCCGGACCGCCATGATGAGTTCTTTCAGCCACATCTTATCTCTGCAGTTTACCACACAGACATCTTAAGTTCCTCACTTTCCTATCATCCTACTGCTACGCTCAATACTGGGCCAAATGCTAAACTGTAGAAACAGTAGTGCCATACAGATATTCCCCAAAGTACCACTACTAATGGGTGCCCTCATTAGTAATTGTGCCCCAGCAGTGATAAAGGTCTCCCCAAGTGTCCATGCTAGCAGTTGTGCCCTCCATATTGTGCCAAATAATTCTACCCCCCCCCAATAGTTCCCCCAGTAGTAGTAATAATGCCCCGTAAAATAACTAATTTTCATCACAGTGCCTCCAGTAGTAATAAAACCCTCCATAGTAACAATGATAACCCCCCATAGTGACCCAACAGTAAAATTGCCCTCAAAGTGTCCTCCAGTAATATAAAGAGCCCCATAGTGTCCCTAGTATTGATAAGGGGTCCCATAAGTTATGTGGCTCCTCTGTAGGGCCCCTGGCAGTTATATTGCTCCCATATAGTGCCCCCAGTAGCTTAAATGCCCTCTATAGCGCCCCAGTAACGTTAATGCCCTTCCTCTTCACCCCACTTCCTGAACAGTCCCCTGTCGTGCCCCCAGTATGGTCCCCCTATGCTCACTCGTGTGGCACAGGTAGGACCCCGGCATTATGTGCACTGCAGACTTTGCCTGCCTGGACCTCGGCTTCTCCCTAACTACAATTTGCACCCCAACAAGTATGCACGGTTGGCAGATGAGGGGGATGGCAGCTCAGGGACAGCACCGCTGCAGCCAGACACTTCCTCTGCCGGTCAGGGGAATGTCAGCTCCAGTAAGCAGGGGACCAGGAGAGCGGGGCAGACGGGTGCTGGTAGTGGGAGACTCTATTATTAGGGGAACAGATAGGGCGATCTGTCACAAAGATTGTGATTGCCGAACAGTGTGCTGTCTTCCTGGCGCTAGAGTTCGACACATCGCGGATCGGGTTGACAGATTACTGGGAGGGGCTGGAGAAGATCCAGCGGTCATGGTCCATATCGGAACCAATGACAAAGTTAGAGGAGGTGGAGAGTCCTTAAAAATGATTTCAGGGATTTAGGTCAAAAGCTTAGGGCAAGGACCTCAAAGGTAGTATTTTCCGAAATACTGCCTGTACCACGAGCCACACAAGAAAGGCAGCGGGAGATTAGGGAGGTTAACAAGTGGCTCAAGAGCTGGTGTAGGAAGGAGGGGTTCGGGTTCCTGGAGAACTGGGCCGACTTCTCTGTACAGGCTCTACCGTAGGGACGGGCTGCACCTCAATGGGGGAGGGGCAGCTGTGTTGGGGAGAAATATGGCTAGAAGGTTGGAGGAGTGTTTAAACTAGGGACTGGGGGGGAGGGTAATTACATTATAGGAGGGGTAGATAGCGCAGATAGAGACCGGGGGCGAGGTAGTGGGACTGGGGGGTAATTACATTATAGGAGGGGAAGATAGTGCAGATAGAGACCAGGGGCGAGGCAGAGGGACTGGGGGGGGGGGTAATTATATTATAGGAGGGGTAGATAGTGCAGATAGAGACCGGGGGGAGGTAGTAGGACTGGGGGAGAAATTACATTATAGGAGGAGAAGATAGTGCAGATAGAGACCGGGGGCGAGGTAGTGGGACTGGGGGAGTAATTACATTATAGGAGGGGAAGATAGGGCAGATAGAGACCAGGGGCGAGGTAGTGGGACTGGGGGAGTAATTACATTATAGGAGGGGAAGATAGTGCAGATAGAGACCGGGGGCGAGGTAGTGGGACTGGGGGAGTAATTACATTATAGGAGGGGAAGATAGTGCAGATAGAGACCGGGGGCGAGGTAGTGGGACTGGGGAGTAATTACATTATAGGAGGGGAAGATAGGGCAGATAGAGACCAGGGGCGAGGTAGTGGGACTGGGGGAGTAATTACATTATAGGAGGGGAAGATAGTGCAGATAGAGACCGGGGCGCGGTAGTGGGACTGGGGGTAATTACATTATAGGAGGGGAAGATAGTGCAGATAGAGACCAGGGGCGAGGTAGTGGGACTGGGGGTAATTACATTATAGGAGGGAAGATAGTGCAGATAGAGACCGGGGCGCGGTAGTGGGACTGGGGGTAATTACATTATAGGAGGGAAGATAGTGCAGATAGAGACCAGGGGCGAGGTAGTGGGACTGGGGAGTAATTACATTATAGGAGGGAAGATAGTGCAGATAGAGACCGGGGCGAGGTAGTGGGACTGGGGAGTAATTACATTATAGGAAGGGAAGATAGTGCAGATAGAGACCGGGGGCGAGGTAGTGGGACTGGGGGGGTAATTACATTATAGGAGGTGAGGATAGTGCAGATAGAGACCAGGGGCGAGGTAGTGGGACTGGGGGGTAATTACATTATAGGAGGGGAAGATAGTGCAGATAGAGACCGGGGGCGAGGTAGTGGGACTGGGGGGGTAATTACATTATAGGAGGTGAGGATAGTGCAGATAGAGACCGGGGGCGAGGTAGTGGGACTGGGGGGGTAATTACATTATAGGAGGTGAGGATAGTGCAGATAGAGACCAGGGGCGAGGTAGTGGGACTGGGGGGTAATTACATTATAGGAGGGGAAGATAGTGCAGATAGACTTAGATGGACTTAGTATTAACCAATAGACTAGACAGAACCACAGACGTGCAGGTCGGGGGACACCTGGGAAATAGTGACCATAAAGTAATAACCTTCCAATTATCCTTCAAACGAGAGTTTCTAAAGGGAGAAACAAAAATACCAAACTTCAAAAAAGCTAAATTTAGCCAACTAAGCGAGGCCATAGGCCTAACTAACTGGGACAAAGTCCTCAAAAATAAAAATACAACCACAAAATAGGAGATTTTTAAAAGCATTGTAACATCTAATTGTGAGAGGTACATACTGTATGGGAATAAATGGTTAAGAAACAATAAGAAACCAATGTGGATAAATAGAACCGTAAAGAAAGCAATAAATGACAAAAAGAAAGCATATAAATCACTAAAACAGGAGGGGAGTCAGAAAGCTCTGATAAACCATAAGGAAAAAATAGAATATGTAAAAAACTAATAAAAGCGGCCAAACTAGAGACCGAGAGATTAATTGCCAAAGAGAGTAAAACTAACCCTAAAATGTTCTTCAATTATATAAATAGTAAAAAATATAAATCTGAAGGAGTCGGCCCTTTACACAGCAATGAGTGGGGTGTTGCAGAGAGCGACGAGGATAAAGCAAAACTATTAAATATTTTTTTCTCCACTATATTCACTGAGGAAAATAAACTGTCAGATGAAATGCAGAATGTAAAAGTAAATTCCCCATTAAAAGTGCCCTGTCTGACCCAGGAAGAAGTACAACAGCGACTTAAAAAGATTAAAATAGACAAATCGCCAGGACCAGATGGCATACACCCCCGTATCCTAAGGGAATTAAGTGATGTCATAGCCAGACCATTATTTCTGATATTTATGGACTCTATACTGACAGGGAATGTCCCACAGGATTGGCGCATAGCAAATGTGGTGCCAATATTCAAAAAGGGTCCAAAAACAGAGCCCGGAATCTATAGGCCGGTAAGTGTAACATCTATTGTTGGTAAACTGTTTGAAGGGTTTCTAAGAGATGCTATTTTGGAGTATCTCAATGAAAATAAGCAAATACCGCCATATCAGCATGGCTTCATGAGGGATCGGTCATGTCAGACTAATTTAATCAGCTTCTATGAGGAGGTAAGTTCTAGACTTGACAGCGGCGAATCAATGGATGTCGTATATCTGGACTTCTCCAAAGCATTTGACACTGTACCTCATAAAAGGTTAGTATACAAAATGAGGATGCTCGGACTGGGAGAAAATGTCTGTATGTGGGTAAGTAACTGGCTGAGTGACAGAAAACAGAGGGTGGGTATTAACAGTACACACTCAGATTGGGTCACTGTCACTAGTGGGGTACCTCAGAGGTCAGTACTGGAGGGGTCACTGTCACTAGTGGGGTACCTCAGGGGTCAGTACTGGAGGGGTCACTGTAACTAGTGGGGTACCTCAGGGGTCAGTACTGGAGGGGTCACTGTCACTAGTGGGGTACCTCAGGGGTGAGTACTGGAGGGGTCACTGTCACTAGTGGGGTACCCCAGGGGTCAGTACTGGAGGGGTCACTGTCACTAGTGGGGTACCTCAGGGGTCAGTACTGGAGGGGTCACTGTCACTAGTGGGGTACCTCAGGGGTCAGTACTGGGCCCTATTCTCTTCAATATATTTATTAATGATCTTGTAGAAGGCCTGCACAGTAAAATATCTATTTTTGCAGATGACACTAAACTGTGTCAAGTAATTAACAATGAAGAGGACAGTATACTGTATATATACTACAGAGGACAGTATACTGTATATATACTACAGAGGACAGTATACTGTATATATACTACAGAGGACAGTATACTGTATATATACTACAGAGGACAGTATACGGTGTATATATATATATATATATATATATATATATATATATATATACTACAGAGGACAGTATACTGTATATATACTACAGAGGACAGTATACTGTATATATATATATACTACAGAGGACAGTATACTGTATATATACTACAGAGGACAGTATACTGTATATATATACTACAGAGGACAGTATACTGTATATATACTACAGAGAACAGTATACTGTATATATACTACAGAGGACAGTATACTGTATATATACTACAGAGGACAGTATACTGTATATATATACTACAGAGGACAGTATACTGTATAATATGTATATACTACAGAGGACAGTATACTGTATAATATGCATATACTACAGAGGACAGTATACTGTATATATACTACAGAGGACAGTATACGGTGTATATATACTACAGAGGACAGTATACTGTATATATACTACAGAGGACAGTATACTGTATATATACTACAGAGGACAGTGTACTGTATATATACTACAGAGGACAGTATACTGTATATATATACTACAGAGGACAGTATACTGTATATATACTACAGGGGACAGTATACTGTATATATATACTACAGAGGACAGTACACTGTATATATATACTACAGAGGACTGTATACTGTATATATACTACAGAGGACAGTATACTGTATATATACTACAGAGGACAGTATACTGTATATACACTACAGAGGACAGTATACTGTATATATACTACAGGGGACAGTATACTGTATATATATACTACAGAGGACAGTATACTGTATATACACACTACAGAGGACTGTATACTGTATATATACTACAGAGGACAGTATACTGTATATACACTACAGAGGACAGTTTTCTGCTACAGAGGGATCTGGATAGATTGGAGGCTCGGGCAGAGAAGTGGTAGATGAGGTCTAACACTGACCAATGTAAAGTTCTGCGCATGGGAATGTTGGGATAATAATAATAATTCAATTAAGAATTATTAATTATGGTCATAAAAATAATTAATCAAGAATTTTCCATAACTTGTACAAATCATGACCTGGTGAATTGTAGAAAACCCAATCGATACAATTCACATCTGAGGCCGACCATTTCCTCAGATAAGTTCTTTTCATGTGAGATTAATGCTAAAGATGTAGTTTTGACATTAAGTTAGAAGGCCGGTTTATTGGCCTGTATTTGTGGGAGGGGCGTACGTAACACATTTATACCAGGCAGGCGCCTCCCTTGGGCGTGTCGACAGCTGCTGCGTAGTTGTGTGCAGTCAGAGCCACCTGTTGCAGCACATGGGCTGAATCTGCAGCTTCCATACCCAGTCAGCGTCCAGGATCCCAGTTGAGGTCGTTCCGGTCGGGTGAGGGTTTGCAACCAGCTCGTGCAGCATTGTCCCGTTACAGTCCGGCCGGCGATGCGTCGGCTCCTTTGGTGAGGAGGAGCGGCACTGCACCGGAGCGATTCTGCCTGGCAGCCCACGTTTGGCTCCCACGCGGAAGCGCGATTAGTCCGGCTGGCGGTGTGTCGGCTTCTTTGGTGAGTAGGAGCAGCACTGCACCGGAGCGATCCTGCCTGGCACCCCAACGTTTGGTGCCCACGTGGCAGTGCGGTTAGGTAGCAGGGGTCAGCGTGACTCCGTCTCGTTTTTTCGCGCCTGACAGCCCACGCTTGGCGTCCACGTGGCGGCACATCTAGGCTTCCATGTCTTGCACAGGTCACCTTGCTTAGTCTGTCCGTGTATATCTGTATGTCTTTCTTGTCTGCTTTTCACTTCGCTGCTCGCCAGCAAACCTCTCTCGCTATCCGCTATTTCTGCAGACAGACTAAAGCCTTGTTCACACTGATATCCAGCGTTATCCCCTTACTCGCATTATAGAGGGTGAGGCAGCTGATTACTCCAGGTGGAGCAGAGCTGCTGTTATCAGTGTTATTGTTTCTTTAGTATAAGTTAGAAGGCCAGTTTATTGGCCTGTATTTGTGGGAAGGGCGTACGTAACACATTTATACCAGGCAGGCGCCTCCCCTGGGCGTGTCGACGTATGCTGCGTAGTTGTGTGCAGTCAGAGCCACCTGTTGCAGCACATGGGCTGAATCTGCAGCTTCCATACCCAGTCAGTGTCCAGGATCCCAGTTGAGGTCGTTCCGGTCGGGTTAGGTTTGCGACCAGCTCGTGCAGCATCGTCCCGTTACAGTCCGGCCGGCGATGCGTCGGCTCCTTTGGTGAGGAGGAGCGGCATTGCACCGGAGCGATTCTGCCTGGCAGCCCACGTTTGGCTCCCACGCGGCAGCACGATTAGTCCGGCCGGCAGTGTGTCGGCTTCTTTGGTGAGTAGAAGCAGCACTGCACCGGAGCGATCCTGCCTGGCACCCCCACGTTTGGTGCTCACGTGGCAGTGCGGTTAGGTAGCAGGGGTCAGCGTGACTCCGTCTCGTTTTTTCGCGCCTGACAGCCCACGCTTGGCGTCCACGTGGCGGCACATCTAGGCAGCAGGGGTCAGCGTGACTCCGTCTCGCTTTCTCGCAGGCTTCCATGTCTTGCACAGGTCACCTTGCTTATGCAGCGTACTCAAGTTAGGGTTAATAGTGTTCCTGAATGTGGTAGTGCAATGGTGACCACTAACCTGAGACAGGCTGACTCTCTGGCAGGTAGTTGTAGATAGAGTTCGTGACGCCAGTGCCAAGTAACGGTGGCACGCCGTTTGCTGATAGTAGGAATAACTGAGGGACCACGTTGTAATGAAACGGAACTTGAACTTTACTAAAGTCTGTGATGGTTATCATACATGGACACAGATGGAAGCGCAGTTCCTTAGAAGATGGTTGGTTTACATTAAGCCTCAAGTTACAGTACATTCAGTGGCAGGTGATAGGTAGCAAGGTAAATACAGAGGGTTGACACACAGGACTCTCACAGTACAGGCGGCTTGCACTCTCTACCTGTCTGATCCTGGAAATGTAGACACTATCTTCCAAGGCCCCAATGCCCTCTCTTGGCTTATATCCTTGGGATTAGATTAAGTACCTCCTCTGATATATGTAGTACCTCTTGCTGTCTTGGTTGCTGCTCTGCCTTCCCTCAGCTCCTCAGGCTGGTGATCAGAAACGCTCCTGCTGGAATTCTTCTCCTGTTTGCAGCTCGACTAAGGAGGCAACTCATCTCCACTAGTCCTAGGGTCTGGACTGCTCCTCCCAGGGAATGAATCTTCCTAGGCTGGACCCTCTCAGGCTATAGGGCCTGGGCTGACTTAAACAGGCGCAGGGCCTGAACTCTGGACACCTTCACAGGCTCATGGCCTGGGCTGGATTCCTACAGGCTCATAGCCTGGGCTTCAACTCCTACAGGCACAGGGCCTGAGCTTAGACTGCCTGTGCCTTCCCTGACTGGGCCTTATATAAACTAGGGCTCCCTCTACTGACCAGAGCTGGAATGACACCCCTAGCAGGCCTGCACATGCAATAATCACAGTAACAGGGAAGTGCATAGCATTACATTACATCAGAAGATTATTTTATACCAACCTCCCCATAAATAAAGGGGAAACGACAGCACACCAGTGACCCTTCTGTAGTGACGGGCATTACAGCTCCCGTACACTACACTTAGTCTGTCCGTGTATATCTGTATGTCTTTCTTGTCTGCTTTTCACTTCGCTGCTCGCCAGCAAACCTCTCTCGCTATCCGCTATTATTTCTGCAGACAGACTAAGGCCTTGTTCACACTGACATCCAGCGTTATCCCCTTACTTGCATTATAGAGGGTGAGGCAGCTGATTACTCCAGGTGGAGCAGAGCTGCTGTTTACAAAGTGTTATTGTTTCTTTAGTATAAATGCTATTTTGCGATGTGTACATTGAGTAGACGGTGAGCTCCTCTGTGTTGTTTCATTTGTTTGGAAATGTAAATGTGTGTGTATCACTTTAAGGTTGTGAACCTGAGTTTGTGCACTTAATAAGCCCCTGTGCTGGGGATCCATCTTCAGTTCAGAGTGTTAGCTGGACACTGGGGGAGCTGCTGGCTACAAAGGTGATTGCAGAGACCCATGTGGACCTTTATTTGGTTATTTTTGCCTCGTTTTGTTGCTTTATTTGTGCTAAAAATAGATAGAAATGTGGCTTTCACTGAGAACTGAGTTTAGTTTGTTTTACGGCATATACACCCACATCTCTACTGGGCGCATGTGCTGATGGTGGCGACGCCTGCATGTACTCACCTATAGCGGCGCGGTGTGGCGCATGTGCTGATGGTGGCGACGTTTGCATGTACTCACCTATAGCGGCGCGGTGTGGCGCATGTGCTGATGGTGGCGACGTTTGCATGTACTCACCTATAGCGGCGCGGTGTGGTGCAGGTGGTTTATATTACTGCATGCCTCACGTCGGTGTCGGCATCCTTCCACAGTGAGGATTGTCTTTACATGTCATTCGTTGCTTTTCAGGTCACGTCACAGCGCGCCATTCTCAGTTGATCTGGTCAATCACATCTCGTGCTTGGGTAGTAGAAAAAAAAATGTCACATTATGGGTGGATTTCTCTTTAGGTTACGGGCTTTGCTACTTGACGTTTATTTTAGGTTGTTATAGGTTCTGAATGTTGGGTAAGTCACATTTCATCAGTTTGCGGTCTCGCAACATCAGACCTGACCCGTCACTCGGGCCTCGGCGGTTTCAGCCATTTTGTTGGTTCCGATGCCTCGTGTCAGTGTCGGCATGCTACCACAGCCAGCTTCATTCATTGCATGTCATTTTGCTTTTCAGGTCATGTCATAGCTCGCCATTCTCAGTTGGTGTGGTCAGTTACATCTGTTGCTAAGGTAGTGGGGGGGAAAAAAAAAAAAAAAAAATCACATCATGTGTGGATTTCCCATTATGTTACGGGCTTTGCTACTTGACGTTTTTTTTTTAGGTTGTTATAGGTCCAGAATGTTGGGTAAGTCATTTCTCATCAGTTTGCGGTGTCACAACATCAGACCTGACCCGTCACTCAGGCCTCGGCGGTGTCACAACATCAGACCTGACCCGTCACTCGGGCCTCGGCGGTGTCACAACATCAGACCTGACCCGTCACTCAGACCTCGGCGGTGTCACAACATCAGACCTGACCCGTCACTCGGGCCTCGGCGGTGTCAACCATTTTGTTGGTTCTGATGCCTCACGTCAGTGTCGGCACTACCACAGCCAGGAGCATCGTGGCATGTCATTTGCTTCTTCAGGCCCCGTAACAGCTCTCCATTCTTAGTTGGTGCGGTCAATTACATCTGTTGCTAAGGTAGCGGGGGGAACTAAAATTAAATGGAAAGTAAAGTATGTGTGAGACTTTATCCGCTTACAAAATCGCTACTTGACGTTTCTTCATACGTTGCTATAGGTTCAGTGTTGGGTGAGTCACGTTTTCGTCAGGTTGCAGTATCGCAACGTCAAACTGTACACGTCGCTCAGGTCACGGCAGTTTCAACCATTTTATTTTTTCTTCTGATGCTTTCGCCGGCTCTGGTTTTGTTACCATTTCTTGGCCCCAATATAATCATTTTCTCTCCGACTTTCCATTCAGGGGGCCCGGTTCGTGTCTATCAGCAATTACCGGCAGCAGTAACAGACCGAGGCCTTGCGAGTACTGTGTTGGGGTTCCCATGGCCCACTCGCCACTGGTGTTGGGCGCGAGTATTCGCAAGGCGAGTTTGATCTTGAATATTGTGATTTTGAGGTTTGCGAATATGTTAAATACTTGACCCCATATTCGCAATTACGTATATTCGCTCTTGAGATGGATAGTGAGTGACGGGGAAACTGTATCTGGAAGAAAAAAAATAAATATTATATTCAGACACAATGTCCCCGACCTCAGTCGCTTCTTTCACAGTTCCCACTATTCCGGTCACAGTAGAGATTAAACAATAGAGATTTAATAATGTTCGTCACTTGAATAATCGCATTAATCTATTCGCGGTTTGTATTCCCTTACCTACCTAGCGTTAACAGGTCGTGTCAGACTCCAGTACGCTGAGTGTATTGTGGAAATCCGTACATGTCTTTTCGCCCCTTCCATTCACTCAGATGACTCCCGCCATTTCAAGCTTTCTATACGTGTAAAGCTGTTTAGACATTATTAATAACGAACAATTTATGCGCACGCAAATATTACTCGAATTAGTCGCTAGTCATGATATTGCATGCGAAATAACGAATATTGCTATATCGCGAAAGCGCGACGAATGTGATGCAGGTTGTTCGTCTGACATCTCAAGGTGGAATGTGGGTCTTTGCGCTCATCTCTACTTACACCTCTGTCGTGCGGCATGACCGCATGCCTATGTCCAAATTAGGGTTGAAACCTCCATCTATCAGTCTTTCCTTCAGGTGCGGTGCGGCATACACTGCCTCCAGGTACGATAGTTCCGGCCCATTTATCCGGAAGCTAGGTCAGTGGCGCTCTGCATGTTTATTAGGTTCATACCTCAATCTAGTTGAGATGTTCTCCTATTCCAGAGGTTGGTCATGTTGGTGTTGTTGCTGGCACTGGTTTCGTTGCCATTTTGGCCCCAATATAATCATTCTCTTTCCGACATTCCTTTCAGGGGCCCGGCTTCGTGTCTTTTAGCAATTACTGGCAGCAGTAACAGACCAAGACCTAAGAGTACTCTGTCGCGGTCCTCACGGCACCCCTCACCACTTCTCAGTTATGCGGCATGTCCTATCCCGGTGTCCAATTTTAGGGTCCAAACCAACAGCTATCCGGCCTTTCCTTCAGGTCAGGTGCAGCATGTGCTGCCTCTGGGAACAATAGTTCTGGCTCCATGTTATCCGGAGATTAGGCGCTCTGCATGTTCAATAGGTTCATACCTCAGCCTAGTCGAGAGATGTTCTTACATTCCAGGGGTCGGTCATGTTAGTGTTGTTGTTACGTACTATTGTGTATCATTTAGTTGTTGGCTTTTTGGCCCCCTTCAGGCATTCCTCCTACGCAGCGGTTACGGCACAACTCAAGCCGCTTAGCCTAGTTAGGTAGGCAGGTAGACGGTTACGTGTCATGTAGCCCCGACCACAAGTTAGAAGGCCAGTTTATTGGCCTGTATTTGTGGGAGGGGCGTAAGTAGCACATTTATACCAGGCAGGCGCCTCCCCTGGGTGTGTCGACGGCTGCTGTGTACCCTCCCAACCCACCCTTCTTTTTCATAAACACCTTGCAGGGCATGCCCCCTTCAGGCATTCCTCCTACGCAGCGGTTATGGCACAACTCAAGCCGCTTAGCCTAGTTAGGTAGGCAGGTAGACGGTTACGTGTCATGTAGCCCCGACCACAAATGCTATTTTATGATGCGTGTTTTAAGTAGACGGTGAGCTCCTCTGTGACAGCAAACCTCTCTCACCATCCGCTATTATTTCTGCAGACAGACTAAAGCCTTGTTCACACTGACATTCAGCGTTATCCCCTTACTCGCATTATAGAGGGTGAGGCAGCTGATTACTCCGGGTGGAGCAGAGCTGCTGTTATCAGTGTTATTGTTTCTTTAGTATAAATGCTATTTTGCGATATGTACATTGAGTAGACGGTGAGCTCCTCTGCGCTGAGGTTTATTTCATTTGTCTTGTTTCATTTGTTTTGGAAATGTAAATGTGTGTGTATCACTTTAAGGTTGTGAACCTGAGTTTGTGCACTTAATAAGCCCCTGTGCTGGGGATCCATCTTCAGTTCAGAGTGTTAGCTGGACACTGGGGGAGCTGCTGGCTACAGAGGTGATTGCAGAGACCCATGAGGACCTTTATTTGGTTATTTTTGCCTCGTTTTGTTGCTTTATTTGTGCTAAAAATAGATAGAAGCGCGGCTTTTGCTGAGAAATGAGTTTAGTTTGTTTTTACGGCTTATACACCCACATCTCTACTGGGCGCATGTGCTGATAGTGGCGACGCCTGCATGTACTCGCCTATAGCGGAGTGGTGTGGCGCATGTGCTGATGGTGGCGACGCCTGCATGTACTCACCTATAGCGGCGTGGTGTGGTACAGGTGGTTTATATTACTGCAGGCCTCACGTCAGTGTCCGCACTACCACAGTGAGGATTGTCTTTACATGTCATTTGTTGCTTTTCAGGTCCCGTCACAGCGCGCCATTCTCAGTTGGTGTCAATTACATCTCGTGCTTGGGTAGTAGAAAAAAAAAAAAAAGTCACATCACGGGTGGATTTCCCATTAGGTTGCGGGCTTTGCTACTTGACGTTTTATTTTTAGGTTGTTATAGGTCCAGGATGTTGGGTAAGTCATTTCTCATCAGTTTGCGGTGTCACAACATCAGACCTGACCCGTCACTCAGGCCTCGGCGGTGTCACAACATCAGACCTGACCCGTCACTCGGGCCTCGGCGGTGTCACAACATCCGACCTGACCCGTCACTCAGGCCTCGGCGGTGTCAACCATTTCGTTGGTTCTGACGCCTGCAGGCCTCACCTCAGTGTCGGCACTACCACAGCCAGGAGCATCGTGGCATGTCATTTGCTTCTTCAGGCCGCGTCACAGCTCTCCATTCTCCGTTGGTGTGCTCAATTACATCTGTTGCTAAGGTAGCGAAAAAAAAAACAAAGGCGTTAAAAAATAAATAAATAAAAATAAAATTAAATGGAGAATAAAGTATATGTGAAACTTTATCCGCTTACAAACTCGCTACTTGATTCTTCAAAGACTGCTATAGGTTCAGTGTTGGGTAAGTCACGTTTTCGTCAGGTTGCAGTATCGCAACGTCAAACTGTACACGTCGCTCAGGTCACGGCGGTTTCAACTATTTTGTTTTTCTGATGCTTTCGCTGGCACTGGTTTTGTTGCCATTTCTTGGCCCCCAATATAATCATTTTCTCTCCGACTTTCTATTCACGGGGCCCGGTTCGTGTCTATCAGCAATTACTGGCAGCAGTAACGGACCAAGGCCTTGCGAGTACTGTGTTGCGGTACCCACGGCCCACTCGCCACTGGTGTTGGGTGCGAGTATTCGCAAGGCGAGTTTGATCTCGATTATCGTGATTTCGAGGTTTGCGAATATGTTAAATACTTGGCCCCATATTCGCAATTACGTATATTCGCTCCTGAGATGGATAGTGAGTGATAGGGAAACTGTAGCT
The DNA here is from genome assembly GCA_033119425.1 of Bufotes viridis. Taxonomy (NCBI): domain Eukaryota; kingdom Metazoa; phylum Chordata; class Amphibia; order Anura; family Bufonidae; genus Bufotes; species Bufotes viridis. Next base: position 429,864,739 of record CM065592.1, read on the forward strand.
GGAAAAAATATTATATTCAGACACAATGTCCCCGACCTCAGTCGCTTCTTTCTCAGTTCCCGATGTTCCTGTCACAGTAGAGATTAAACTATAGAGATTTTATAATGTTCGCCACTTGAATAATCGCATTAATCTATTCGCGGTTTGTATTCCCTTACCTACCTAGCGTTAACAGGTCGTGTCAGACTCCAGTACGCTGAGTGTATTGTGGAAATCCGTACATGTCTTTTCGCCCCTTCCATTCACTCAGATGACTCCCGCCATTTCAAGCTTTCTATACGTTTAAACATTACCAATAACGAACAGTTTATGCGCACGCAAATATTACTCTAATTAGTCGCTAGTCATGATATTGCATGCAAAATAACGAATATTTCTATATCGCAAAAGCGCGACGAATGTGATGCAGTTTGTTCGTCTGACATCTCAAGGTAGAATGTGGGTCTTTGCGCTCATCTCTACTTACACCTCTGTCGTGCGGCATGACCGCATGCCTATGTCCAAATTAGGGTTGAAACCTACATCTATCAGCCTTTCCTTCAGGTGCGGTGCGGCATACGCTGCCTCTAGGTACGATAGTTCCGGCCCATTCATCCGGAAGCTAGGTCAGTGGCGCTCTGCATGTTTATTAGGTTCATACCTCAATCTAGTTGAGATGTTCTCCTATTCCAGAGGTTGGTCATGTTGGTGTTGTTGCTGGCACTGGTTTCGTTGCCATTTTGGCCCCAATATAATCATTCTCTTTCCGACATTCCTTTCAGGGGCCCGGCTTCGTGTCTTTTAGTAATTACTGGCAGCAGTAACAGACCAAGACCTAAGAGTACTCTGTCGCGGTCCTCACGGCACCCCTCACCACTTCTCAGTCGTGCGGCATGTCCTATCCCGGTGTCCAATTTTAGGGTCCAAACCAACAGCTATCCGGCCTTTCCTTCAGGTGCAGCGTGCGCTGCCTCTGGGAACAATAGTTCTGGCTCCATGTTATCCGGATTAGGCGCTCTGCGTGTTCAGCAGGTTCATACCTCGGCCTGGTCGAGAGATGTTCTCGCATCCCAGAGGTTGGTCATGTTAGTGTTGTTACGTACTATTGTGTATCATTTAGTTGTTGGTTTTTGGCCCCCTTCAGGCATTCCTCCTACGCAGCGGTTACGGCACAACTCAAGCCGCTTAGCCTAGTTAGGTAGGCAGGTAGACGGTTACGTGTCATGTAGCCCCGACCACAAATAATAATACGCAGGTCTTATAGAAACATACAGATTTATTGGTTACAAGGTTATAAACATAAATAAGTGAATAAACACAATGAAATATGCAAATTAATATATACGACGTTGATATAAAGCGTTACAAACTTAAAATAAGTAAATAAACACAATGATATCATCAATATAAAGCGATATAAGCTCAGCGATACATGTGGGGGAGAAGAAACCTGTCACATTATAACAAAGCTGTTATTCGGTTAGGATAATAAAACAAGAAGTTAAATTACAGTATATCCATCACTTCTGTCCAGAGGAAACCTCATGATATCAGGACGGGCCTGTCTAATCTGAGACACCAATATGGAGTGGTGAATACATTCTGCCCCCTCTAACCAACTGCACCTCACATGGCTTCAGGAATGGGCAAATCCATCCAAGGATATAACTTAGAGATACCTGTCTCCTCCCGCCCCGCCCCGGACTATCCTCACATGTATGACTTGGGAAGACTATTAAGACACACAACAGAAATGGGAAGAACTTGGAACAAGTCTTTCCAGTGGGAATTTATCACCCAGCTTGGTGAAGAATGCTACTATCTATCTATATATATAGACAATCATCTAATCCTCTGATAGATTAGGAGTCTGGATTCTTCTGCAGGTAGAACGAAGCCTCACAATATCCTAAGACTACATCTCAGTATGGAGATGACCAATTATTAATGTGTTTATGTATTCGCCAATCTAGATGATATGACGTCACCCACATTATCCAATTAGTCTTAATAAAATGACAGATCATTCTTTATGTCTCTTACCAAGTCCTAGCAGGAATCACACCTCTGCTCCTAGGAAAGCTGGGTGGTCCATCATCGCATGTCTCACCGTGACTCTCATATTGATGGACCCCTCTCTCTTGGGTGTTCTGGCTATGATCATGATCCTGATGCTCTATCCTGGAATGTTGGAATGTTCTTTGCTTCTGTTCGCTTGTTTTGCTTCCTCGAAATCCCCTTCTTCCAACAGTAAATATCCCAATCCTTATCTTACATCACCTTCCCCCTGGATTAAGATCTTCCAATCATACGCTCATATGGTAATGATCCTATGAGATCATATTTACCCATAATGCAACTATGGAGGATGGTGTAGCGATATCCATCTGTCTCCGGATGGCACTGTTGTGCAAGCTATTAGCGCCATACTATAAAGAGTTAACTATGGCAGTCTCGTATTATATACATTTGATCCTCGTCGTCGTAAATCAGAGATAAGGATTAGTTTAGACACTAAAACAACTAAAGACAGACTTCTAGGCGTCTCTCTGAATGTTTCTCACACTGTTGATCTGTGGACCATAATGATATGAATGGGCCTTGTCCTCTTCAGACGGACATGTCTGGAGAATCCAGTGCACTCCCAGCAGATAAGACCACATCTGTGGCAATAACTTTTTTAAATATAATGTTCTTTGTATTCAGTATTCAGTAAACTTTTACACAGACTGAACTTTGCGTTACCTCATGTTGGCCTGTTTCAGCCATACAGCAAAACTTTGGTTCAGCCAGTCTCTTAAAGACAATGAGCATCTATTTTGGACTATAATTTGATCAGGTATCATATAAACTCATGAAAATGCCCGACAGGAAGGAATAATGCAAGTCACCCGTACATATTAAATGGTAAAACACTCGGTAACACTGACATGGAAAAGGATCTAGGAATTTTAATAAACTGCAAATTAAGCTGCAAAAACCAGTGTCAGGCAGCTGCTGCCAAGGCCAATAAGATAATGGGTTGCATCAAAAGGGGCACAGATGGCGGTGATGAGAACATAGTCCTACCACTGTACACATCACTGGTCAGACCACACATGGAGGACTGTGTACAGTTCTGGGCTCCTGAGAACAAGGCAGACATAGCAGAGCTGGAGAGGGTCCAGAGGAGGGCAACTAAAGTAATAACTGGAATGGGGCGACTACAGGACCCTGAAAGGTTATCAAAATTAGGGTTATTCTCTTTAGAAAAAAGACGACTGAGGGGAGATCTAATAACTATGTATAAATATATCAGGGGTCAGTACAGAGATCACTCCCATCATCTATTTATCCCCAGGACTGTCACTGTGACGAGGGGACATCCTCTGCATCTGGAGGAAAGAAGGTTTGTACACAAACATAGAAGAGGATTCTTCACGGTAAGAGCAGTGAGACTATGGACTCTTTACTGTAAGAGCAGTGAGACTATGGACTCTTTACTGTAAGAGCAGTGAGACTATGGACTCTTTACTGGAAGAGCAGTGAGACTATGGACTCTATACTGTAAGAGCAGTGAGACTATGGACTCTATGCTGTAAGAGCAGTGAGACTATGGACTCTTTACTGTAAGAGAAGTGAGACTATGGAATCTATACTGTAAGAGCAGTGAGACTATGGACTCTTTAGGGTAAGAGCAGTGAGACTATGGACTCTATACTGTAAGAACAGTGAGACTATGGGCTCTATACTGTAAGAGCAGTGAGACTATGGACTCTATACTGTAAGACCAGTGAGACTATGGACTCTTTACTGTAATAGAAGGGAGACTATGGACTCTTTACTGTAAGAGCAGTGAAACTATGGACTCTTTACTGTAAGAGCAGTGAGACTATGGACTCTATACTGTAAGAGCAGTGAGACTATGGACTCTATACTGTAAGAGCAGTGAGAGTATGGACTATACTGTAAGAGCAGTGAGACTATGGACTCTATACTGTAAGAGCAATGAGACTATGGGCTCTTTACTGTAAGAGCAGTGAGACTACGGACTCTATACTGCAAGAGCAGTGAGACTATGGACTATACTGTAAGAGCAGTGAGACTATGGACTCTATACTGTAAGAGCAGTGAGACTATGGACTCTATACTGTAAGAGCAGTCAGACTATGGACTCTATACTGTAAGAGCAGTGAGACTATGGACTCTTTACTGTAAGAGCAGTGACACTATGGGCTCTTCACTGTAAGAGCAGTGAGACTATGGACTTTTTACTGTAAGAGCGGTGAGACTATAGACTCTATACTGTAAGAGCAGTGAGACTATGGACTCTTTACTGTAAGAGCAGTGAGACTATGGACTCTTTACGACAAGAGCAGTGAGACTATGGACTCTATACTGTAAGAGCAGTGAGACTATGGACTCTATACTGTAAGAGCAGTGAGACTATGGACTCTGTACTGTAAGAGCAGTGAGACTATGGACTCTTTACTGTAAGAGCAGTGAGACTATGGACTCTTTACTGTAAGAGCAGTGAGACTATGGACTCTATACTGTAAGAGCACTGAGGCTATGGACTCTTTACTGTAAGAGCAGTCAGACTATGGACTCTATACTGTAAGAGCAGTGAGACTATGGACTCTATACTGTAAGAGCAGTGAGACTATGGACTCTGTACTGTAAGAGCAGTGAGACTGTGGACTCTTTACTGTAAGAGCAGTGAGACTATGGACTCTATACTGTAAGAGCAGTGAGACTATGGACTCTATACTGTAAGAGCAGTGAGACTATGGACTCTATACTGTAAGAGCAGTGAGACTATGAACTCTGTACTGTAAGAGCAGTGAGACTATGGACTCTATACTGTAAGAGCAGTGAGACCATGGACTCTTTACTGTAAGAGCAGTGAGACTATGGACTCTTTACTGTAAGAGCAGTGAGTCTATGGACTCTATACTGTAAGAGCAGTGAGACTATGGACTCTTTACTGTAAGAGCAGTGAGACTATGGACTCTTTACTGTAAGAACAGTGAGACCATGGACTCTTTACTGTAAGAGCAGTAAGACTATGGCCTCTTTACGGTAAGAGCAGTGAGACTATGGACTCTATACTGTATGAGCAGTGAGATTATGGACTCTATACTGTAAGAGCAGTAAGACTATGGACTCTATACTGTAAGAGCAGTGAGACTATGGACTCTTTACTGTAAGAGCAGTGAGACTATGGACTCTTTACTGTAAGAGCAGTGAGACTATGGACTCTTTACTGTAAGATCAGTGAGACTATGGACTCTATACTGTAAGAGCAGTGAGACTATGGACTCTTTACTGTAAGAGCAGTGAGACCATGGACTCTTTACTGTAAGAGCAGTGAGACTATGGACTCTATACTGTAAGAACAGTTAGACCATGGACTCTTTACTGTAAGAGCAGTAAGACTATGGCCTCTTTACGGTAAGAGCAGTGAGACTATGGACTCTATACTGTATGAGCAGTGAGATTATGGACTCTATACTGTAAGAGCAGTGAGACTATGGACTCTTTACTGTAAGAGCAGTGAGACCATGGACTCTTTACTGTAAGAGCAGTGAGACTATGGACTCTTTACTGTAAGAGCAGTGAGTCTATGGACTCTATACTGTAAGAGCAGTGAGACTATGGACTCTTTACTGTAAGAGCAGTGAGACCATGGACTCTTTACTGTAAGAGCAGTGAGACTATGGACTCTTTACTGTAAGAACAGTGAGACCATGGACTCTTTACTGTAAGAGCAGTAAGACTATGGCCTCTTTACGGTAAGAGCAGTGAGACTATGGACTCTATACTGTAAGAGCAGTGAGATTATGGACTCTATACTGTAAGAGCAGTGAGACTATGGACTCTATACTGTAAGAGCAGTGAGACTATGGACTCTTTACTGTAAGAGCAGTGAGACTATGGACTCTATACTGTAAGAGCAGTGAGACTATGGACTCTTTACTGTAAGAGCAGTGAGACTATGGACTCTTTACTGTAAGAGCAGTGAGACTATGAACTCTATACTGTAAGAGCAGTGAGACTATGGACTCTATACTGTAAGAGCAGTGAGACTATGGACTCTATACTGTAAGAGCAGTGAGACTATGTACTCTTTACTGTAAGAGCAGCGAGACTATGGACTCTATACTGTAAGAGCAGTGAGACTATGGACTCTTTACTGTAAGAGCAGTGAGACTATGGACTCGTTACTGTAAGAGCAGTGAGACTATGGACTCTATACTGTAAGAGCAGTGAGATTATGGACTCTATACTGTAAGAGCAGTGAGACTATGGACTCTATACTGTAAGAGCGGTGAGACTATGGACTCTATACTGTAAGAGCGGTGAGACTATGGACTCGTTACTGTAAGAGCAGTGAGACTATGGACTCTATACTGTAAGAGCAGTGAGTCTATGGACTCTGTTCTGTAAGAGCAGCGAGACTATGGACTCTATACTGTAAGAGCAGTGAGACTATGGACTCTTTACTGTAAGAGCAGTGAGACTATGGACTCTATACTGTAAGAGCAGTGAGACTATGGACTCTATACTGTAAGAGCAGTGAGACTATGTACTCTTTACTGTAAGAGCAGCGAGACTATGGACTCTATACTGTAAGAGCAGTGAGACTATGGACTCTTTACTGTAAGAGCAGTGAGACTATGGACTCGTTACTGTAAGAGCAGTGAGACTATGGACTCTATACTGTAAGAGCAGTGAGATTATGGACTCTATACTGTAAGAGCAGTGAGACTATGGACTCTATACTGTAAGAGCGGTGAGACTATGGACTCTATACTGTAAGAGCGGTGAGACTATGGACTCGTTACTGTAAGAGCAGTGAGACTATGGACTCTACTGTAAGAGCAGTGAGACTATGGACTCTTTACTGTAAGAGCAGTGAGACTATGGACTCTATACTGTAAGAGCAGTGAGACTATGGACTCTATACTGTAAGAGCAGTGAGACTATGGACTCGTTACTGTAAGAGCAGTGAGATTATGGACTCTATACTGTAAGAGCAGTGAGACTATGGACTCTGTACTGTAAGAGCAGCGAGACTATGGACCCTATACTGTAAGAGCAGTGAGACTATGGACTCTGTACTGTAAGAGCAGCGAGACTATGGACTCTATACTGTAAGAGCAGTGAGTCTATGGACTCTGTTCTGTAAGAGCAGCGAGACTATGGACTCTATACTGTAAGAGCAGTGAGACTATGGACTCTTTACTGTAAGAGCAGTGAGACTATGGACTCTTTACTGTAAGAGCAGTAAGACTATGGAACTCTCTGCCTGAGGAGGTGGTGATGGTAAGTACAATAAAGGAATTCAGGAGGGGACTGGATGTATTTCTGGAGTGTAATAATATTACAGGCTATAGCTACTAGAGAGGGGTCGTTGATCCAGGGAGTTGTTCTGATTGGAGTCGGGAAGGAATTTTTTCACCTTAAGTGAGGAAAATTGGCTTCTGCCTCACAGGGTTTTTTACCTTCCTCTGGATCAACTTGTAGGAAACAGGTCGAACTGGATGGACAGAGGGCTTTTTTCGGTCTTTATATACTATGTTACTATGTTACTATGTTATGTGCACTGCAGACTTTGCCTGCCTGGATCTCGGCTTCTCCCTGACTACAATTTGGCCCCTAACCCCTTAGTGCTACTCATTGGGTCAGCTGTCACTGAACAGAGACTTCTCCAAAAGGAAGCGGCTTGGTGGCTCCTCTGCCATGGAATCCGGATCCCTGTGCAGGCCCCAATCTGTTCACTGGCAAAGTGGATCCACATCCACTATACACTAGAATATACTGTCCTATAGAACATCGGTGGTTAAAGGGAACCTATTGAACACAGTGAATCAGCTGCAGGAAACATGCTATAGAGCAGGAGGAGCTGAGCAGATACCAAAATCTGCTCAGCTCCTCCTGCTCTATAGCACGCTGCCTGTAGATTACACGGTGACAGGTTCTCTATATATAATCTGCTCAGCTCCTCCTGCTCTATAACACGCTGCCTGCAGATTACATGGTGACAGGTTCTCTTTATATATAATCTGCTCAGCTCCTCCTGCTCTATAACACGCTGCCTGCAGATTACACGGTGACAGGTTCTCTTTATATATAATCTGCTCAGCTCCTCCTGCTCTATAACACACTGCCTGCAGATTACACGGTGACAGGTTCTCTGTATATATAATCTGCTCAGCTCCTCCTGCTCTATAACACACTGCCTGCAGATTACATGGTGACAGGTTCTCTATATATAATCTGCTCAGCTCCTCCTGCTCTATAACACGCTGCCTGCAGATTATATGGTGACAGGTTCTCTATATATAATCTGCTCAGCTCCTCCTGCTCTATAACACACTGCCTGCAGATTACATGGTGACAGGTTCTCTGTATATATAATCTGCTCAGCTCCTCCTGCTCTATAACACTCTGCCTGCAGATTACATGGTGACAGGTCCTCTTTATATATAATCTGCTCAGCTCCTCCTGCTCTATAACACACTGCCTGCAGATTACATGGTGACAGGTTCTCTGTATATATAATCTGCTCAGCTCCTCCTGCTCTATAACACACTGCCTGCAGATTACATGGTGACAGGTTCTCTGTATATATAATCTGCTCAGCTCCTCCTGCTCTATAACACACTGCCTGCAGATTACATGGTGACAGGTTCTCTTTTATATATAATCTGCTCAGCTCCTCCTGCTCTATAACACACTGCCTGCAGATTACATGGTGACAGGTTCTCTTTATATATAATCTGCTCAGCTCCTCCTGCTCTATAACACACTGCCTGCAGATTACATGGTGACAGGTTCTCTGTATATATAATCTGCTCAGCTCCTCCTGCTCTATAACACGCTGCCTGCAGATTACATGGTGACAGGTTCTCTGTATATATAATCTGCTCAGCTCCTCCTGCTCTATAACACACTGCCTGCAGATTACATGGTGACAGGTTCTCTGTATATATAATCTGCTCAGCTCCTCCTGCTCTATAACACACTGCCTGCAGATTACATGGTGACAGGTTCTTTATATATAATCTGCTCAGCTCCTCCTGCTCTATAACACACTGCCTGCAGATTACATGGTGACAGGTTCTCTTTATATATAATCTGCTCAGCTCCTCCTGCTCTATAACACACTGCCTGCAGATTACACGGTGACAGGTTCTCTTTATATATAATCTGCTCAGCTCCTCCTGCTCTATAACACACTGCCTGCAGATTACATGGTGACAGGTTCTCTGTATATATAATCTGCTCAGCTCCTCCTGCTCTATAACACACTGCCTGCAGATTACATGGTGACAGGTTCTCTGTATATATAATCTGCTCAGCTCCTCCTGCTCTATAACACGCTGCCTGCAGATTACATGGTGACAGGTTCTTTATATATAATCTGCTCAGCTCCTCCTGCTCTATAACACGCTGCCTGCAGATTACATGGTGACAGGTTCTGTATATATAATCTGCTCAGCTCCTCCTGCTCTATAACACACTGCCTGCAGATTACATGGTGGCAGGTTCTCTGTATATATAATCTGCTCAGCTCCTCCTGCTCTATAACACGCTGCCTGCAGATTACATGGTGACAGGTTCTGTATATATATAATCTGCTCAGCTCCTCCTGCTCTATAACACGCTGCCTGCAGATTACATGGTGACAGGTTCTCTGTATATATAATCTGCTCAGCTCCTCCTGCTCTATAACACGCTGCCTGCAGATTACATGGTGACAGGTTCTTTATATATAATCTGCTCAACTCCTCCTGCTCTATAACACGCTGCCTGCAGATTACATGGTGACAGGTTCTGTATATATATAATCTGCTCAGCTCCTCCTGCTCTATAACACGCTGCCTGCAGATTACATGGTGACAGGTTCTCTGTATATATAATCTGCTCAGCTCCTCCTGCTCTATAACATGCTGCCTGCAGATTACATGGTGACAGGTTCTCTTTATATATAATCTGCTCAGCTCCTCCTGCTCTATAACACGCTGCCTGCAGATTACATGGTGACAGGCTCTCTGTATATATAATCTGCTCCACTCCTCCTGCTCTATAACACACTGCCTGCAGATTACATGGTGACAGGTTCTCTTTATATATAATCTGCTCAGCTCCTTCTGCTCTATAACACGCTGCCTGCAGATTACATGGTGACAGGCTCTCTGTATATATAATCTGCTCAGCTCCTCCTGCTCTATAACACACTGCCTGCAGATTACATGGTGACAGGTTCTCTGTATATATAATCTGCTCAGCTCCTCCTGCTCTATAACATGCTGCCTGCAGATTACATGGTGACAGGTTCTCTGTATATATAATCTGCTCAGCTCCTCCTGCTCTATAACACGCTGCCTGCAGATTACGTGGGGGCGTGTTTCTCCGATTCCTCACCGCGGTGGTAATGACCACGCCACCCTCTCTCTTACATCAGGAGATCAGAGTGACCATCAACTGGCTCTTCGGAACATTGCCGGGATGGTGAAGCCCGGAGGAATCCTGATCATCGACCACCGAAACTACGACTACATCCTGAACACCGGCTGTGCCCCTCAAGGCAAGAATATTTACTATAAGGTACGGCCATTTTGAACAGTGTTGCCCCCGGACACGCGCAGTTGTTGACATTCTCCCTGTGTCTCTGTAGAGTGATCTGACCCAGGACATCAGCACTTCCATCCTGTGGGTCAATAAGAAGCCGCACATGGTGACCCTGGATTACACTGTGCAAGTTCCTGCATCTGGGGAGGTGCAACCAGAAATGAGGTACAACCTGCCCCTCCTCACCCCTTTATAAAGTCAGTGATTGGCAGGACATGGGAGATCCCGATCTACTGGATAGAAAGGATCCCCCTGAGGTCCCGTTATGTCATCCGCAATATTGCGAGAGCTGGTGCATTACAGCTGCAGCTTCCGCTTTGTCTGCTTCCCGACCGAGCCCCTCCACTGCCCCGGATCACCAGGATTGTTAACCTTCCCACTGCCCCACATCACCAGGATTGTTAACCTTTCCACTGCCCCACATCACCAGGATTGTTAACCTTCCCACTGCCCCACATCACCAGGATTGTTAACCTTCCCACTGCCCCACATCACCAGGATTGTTAACCTTCCCACTGCCCCACATCACCAGGATTGTTAACCTTCCCACTGCCCCGCATCACCAGGATTGTTAACCTTCCCACTGCCCCACATCACCAGGATTGTTAACCTTTCCACTGCCCCGCATCACCAGGATTGTTAACCTTTCCACTGCCCCGCATCACCAGGATTGTTAACCTTCCCACTGCCCCACATCACCAGGATTGTTAACCTTTCCACTGCCCCACATCACCAGGATTGTTAACCTTCCCACTGCCCCACATCACCAGGATTGTTAACCTTTCCACTGCCCCACATCACCATGATTGTTAACCTTCCCACTGCCCCACATCACCAGGATTGTTAACCTTCCCACTGCCCCGCATCACCAGGATTGTTAACCTTTCCACTGCCCCACATCACCAGGATTGTTAACCTTTCCACTGCCCCACATCACCTGGATTGTTAACCTTTGCACTGCCCCACATCACCAGGATTGTTAACCTTCCCACTGCCCCACATCACCAGGATTGTTAACCTTCCCACTGCCCCGCATCACCAGGATTGTTAACCTTTCCACTGCCCCACATCACCAGGATTGTTAACCTTTCCACTGCCCCACATCACCAGGATTGTTAACCTTTCCACTGCCCCACATCACCAGGATTGTTAACCTTTCCACTGCCCCACATCACCAGTATTGTTAACCTTCCCACTGCCCCGCATCACCAGTATTGTTAACCTTCCCACTGCCCCGCATCACCATTATTGTTAACCTTTTCACTGCCCCGCATCACTATTATTGTTAACCTTCCCACTGCCCCACATCACCTGGATTGTTAACCTTTCCACTGCCCCACATCACCAGGATTGTTAACCTTCCCACTGCCCCACATCACCAGGATTGTTAACCTTTCCACTGCCCCACATCACCATGATTGTTAACCTTCCCACTGCCCCACATCACCAGGATTGTTAACCTTTCCACTGCCCCACATCACCAGGATTGTTAACCTTTCCACTGCCCCACATCACCAGTATTGTTAACCTTTCCCCTGCCCCACATCACCAGGATTGTTAACCTTTCCACTGCCCCACATCACCACACCAGTATTGTTAACCTTCCCACTGCCCCGCATCACCAGTATTGTTAACCTTCCCACTGCCCCGCATCACCATTATTGTTAACCTTTTCACTGCCCCGCATCACTATTATTGTTAACCTTCCCACTGCCCCACATCACCAGGATTGTTAACCTTTCCGCTGCCCCACATCACTATTATTGTTAACCTTTCCACTGCCCCGCATCACCAGTATTGTTAACCTTTCCACTGCCCCGCATCACCAGGATTGTTAACCTTTCCACTGCCCCGCATCACCAGGATTGTTAACCTTTCCACTGCCCCACATCACCAGTATTGTTAACCTTTCCACTGCCCCGCATCACCAGGATTGTTAACCTTTCCACTGCCCCGCATCACCAGGATTGTTAACCTTTCCACTGCCCCGCATCACTATTATTGTTAACCTTCCCACTGCCCCACATCACCAGGATTGTTAACCTTTCCACTGCCCCACATCACCATTATTGTTAACCTTTCCACTGCCCCACATCACCAGTATTGTTAACCTTCCCACTGCCCCACATCACCAGGATTGTTAACCTTCCCACTGCCCCGCATCACCAGGATTGTTAACCTTTTCACTGCCCCGCATCACCAGGATTGTTAACCTTTCCACTGCCCCGCATCACCAGTATTGTTAACCTTCCCACTGCCCCACATCACCAGGATTGTTAACCTTCCCACTGCCCCGCATCACCAGGATTGTTAACCTTTTCATTGCCCCGCATCACCAGGATTGTTAACCTTTTCACTGCCCCGCATCACCAGGATTGTTAACCTTCCCACTGCCCCGCATCACCAGGATTGTTAACCTTTTCACTGCCCCGCATCACCAGGATTGTTAACCTTTTCACTGCCCCGCATCACCATTATTGTTAACCTTTCCACTGCCCCGCATCACCAGTATTGTTAACCTTTTCACTGCCCCACATCACCAGGATTGTTAACCTTTCCACTGCCCTTGACCAACAGGGATTAAATCAATAAACCGTTAATTGCTCTACTCCATTGAAGTTATCTGCAATCACTTCCCGGCAGCAGAGATGAGACTATCAGAAAACTCCACTACTTTTGGAGGAGGACACAGTAGGTGAGGGTGAAGCTGGTCATGGCAGTATAAGGACAGCAGGGTCAATGGTTGTAGGCTGGTCTGAAGAGAGGAATTTTTAGGATTTTCCACTATAGGTGAGAGTCTGATATGTTGGAGTAGAGAATTTGGGGGATGCACGGGAGAAAACTTGGAGGAGATTGTGTGAAAAGATGATAGGAAAGGAGAGAAGGGGGAAGCATCAGGAGGTCAGAGATGTACGGGGGGGCAGGTTGTGACAAGAGTAGAGGAGGGGTCCTGTGAGGATCGGAGATTACATGTGGGGGTGTATCAGGAGGTCAGAGATGTACGGGGGGGCAGGATGTGATAAGAGTAGAGGAGGAGTCCTGTGAGGATCGGAGATTACATGTGGGGGTGTATCAGGAGGTCAGAGATGTACGAGGGGGCAGGTTGTGACAAGAGTAGAGGAGGAGTCCTGTGAGGATCGGAGATTACATGTGGGGGTGTATCAGGAGGTCAGAGATGACGGGAGGGGGCAGGATGTGATAAGAGTAGAGGAGGAGTCCTGTGAGGATCGGAGATTACATGTGGGGGTGTATCAGGAGGTCAGAGATGTACGGGGGCAGGATGTGATAAGAGTAGAGGAGGAGTCCTGTGAGGATCGGAGATTACATGTGGGGGTGTATCAGGAGGTCAGAGATGTACGGGGGGCAGGATGTGATAAGAGTAGAGGAGGAGTCCTGTGAGGATCAGAGATTACATGTGGGGTGTATCAGGAGGTCAGAGATGTACGGGGGGCAGGATGTGATAAGAGTAGAGGAGGAGTCCTGTGAGGATCGGAGATTACATGTGGGGGTGTATCAGGAGGTCAGAGATGTACGGGGGGCAGGATGTGATAAGAGTAGAGGAGGAGTCCTGTGAGGATCGGAGATTACATGTGGGGTGTATCAGGAGGTCAGAGATGTACGGGGGCAGGATGTGATAAGAGCAGAGGAGGAGTCCTGTGAGGATCGGAGATTACATGTGGGGTGTATCAGGAGGTCAGAGATGTAACGGGGGCAGGATGTGATAAGAGTAGAGGAGGAGTCCTGTGAGGATCGGAGATTACATGTGGGGTGTATCAGGAGGTCAGAGATGTACGGGGGGCAGGATGTGATAAGAGTAGAGGAGGAGTCCTGTGAGGATCGGAGATTACATGTGGGGGTGTATCAGGAGGTCAGAGATGTACGGGGGGCAGGATGTGATAAGAGTAGAGGAGGAGTCCTGTGAGGATCGGAGATTACATGTGGGGGTGTATCAGGAGGTCAGAGATGTACGGGGGCAGGATGTGATAAGAGTAGAGGAGGAGTCCTGTGAGGATCGGAGATTACATGTGGGGGTGTATCAGGAGGTCAGAGATGTACGGGGGGGCAGGATGTGATAAGAGTAGAGGAGGAGTCCTGTGAGGATCGGAGATTACATGTGGGGTGTATCAGGAGGTCAGAGATGTACGGGGGCAGGATGTGATAAGAGTAGAGGAGGAGTCCTGTGAGGATCAGAGATTACATGTGGGGGTGTATCAGGAGGTCAGAGATGTACGAGGGGGCAGGATGTGATAAGAGTAGAGGAGGAGTCCTGTGAGGATCGGAGATTACATGTGGGGTGTATCAGGAGGTCAGAGATGTACGGGGGCAGGATGTGATAAGAGTAGAGGAGGAGTCCTGTGAGGATCGGAGATTACATGTGGGGGTGTATCAGGAGGTCAGAGATGTACGGGGGGGCAGGATGTGATAAGAGTAGAGGAGGAGTCCTGTGAGGATCGGAGATTACATGTGGGGGTGTATCAGGAGGTCAGAGATGTACGGGGGGCAGGATGTGATAAGAGTAGAGGAGGAGTCCTGTGAGGATCGGAGATTACATGTGGGGTGTATCAGGAGGTCAGAGATGTACGGGGGGCAGGATGTGATAAGAGTAGAGGAGGAGTCCTGTGAGGATCGGAGATTACATGTGGGGGTGTATCAGGAGGTCAGAGATGTACGGGGGGGCAGGATGTGATAAGAGTAGAGGAGGAGTCCTGTGAGGATCGGAGATTACATGTGGGGGTGTATCAGGAGGTCAGAGATGTACGAGGGGGCAGGATGTGATAAGAGTAGAGGAGGAGTCCTGTGAGGATCGGAGATTACATGTGGGGGTGTATCAGGAGGTCAGAGATGTACAGGGGGCAGGATGTGATAAGAGTAGAGGAGGAGTCCTGTGAGGATCGGAGATTACATGTGGGGTGTATCAGGAGGTCAGAGATGTACGGGGGGCAGGATGTGATAAGAGTAGAGGAGGAGTCCTGTGAGGATCGGAGATTACATGTGGGGTGTATCAGGAGGTCAGAGATGTACGGGGGGGCAGGATGTGATAAGAGTAGAGGAGGAGTCCTGTGAGGATCGGAGATTACATGTGGGGTGTATCAGGAGGTCAGAGATGTACGGGGGGCAGGATGTGATAAGAGTAGAGGAGGAGTCCTGTGAGGATCGGAGATTACATGTGGGGGTGTATCAGGAGGTCAGAGATGTACAGGGGGGCAGGATGTGATAAGAGTAGAGGAGGAGTCCTGTGAGGATCGGAGATTACATGTGGGGTGTATCAGGAGGTCAGAGATGTACGGGAGGCAGGATGTGATAAGAGTAGAGGAGGAGTCCTGTGAGGATCGGAGATTACATGTGGGGGTGTATCAGGAGGTCAGAGATGTACGAGGGGGCAGGATGTGATAAGAGTAGAGGAGGAGTCCTGTGAGGATCGGAGATTACATGTGGGGTGTATCAGGAGGTCAGAGATGTACAGGGGGGCAGGATGTGATAAGAGTAGAGGAGGAGTCCTGTGAGGATCGGAGATTACATGTGGGGGTGTATCAGGAGGTCAGAGATGTACGGGGGGGGGGCAGGATGTGATAAGAGTAGAGGAGGAGTCCTGTGAGGATCGGGGATTACATGTGGGGGTGTATCAGGAGGTCAGAGATGTACGGGGGGGGATTCATTATACACAGTGATCTCTCATATTCTATAGATCCATTACACACAGTGATCTCTCATATATTCTGTAGATCCATTATGCACAGTGATCTCTCATATATTCTATAGATTCATTATACACAGTGATCTCTCCTATATTCTATAGATCCATTATACACAGTGATCTCTCATATATTCTATAGATTCATTATACACAGTGATCTCTCATATATTCTATAGATTCATTATACACAGTGATCTCTCATATATTCTATAGATCATTATACACAGTGATCTCTCATATATTCTATAGATTCATTATATACAGTGATCTCTCATATATTCTATAGACTCATTATACACAGTGATCTCTCATATACTATAGATTCATTATACACAGTGATCTCTCATATATTCTATAGATTCATTATACACAGTGATCTCTCCTATATTCTATAGATCCATTATACACAGTGATCTCTCATATATTCTATAGATTCATTATACACAGTGATCTCTCATATATTCTATAGATCCATTATACACAGGGATCTCTCATATATTCTATAGATTCATTATACACAGTGATCTCTCATATATTCTATAGATTCATTATACACAGTGATCTCTCATATATTCTATAGATTCATTTTACACAGTGATCTCTCCTATATTCTATAGATCCATTATACACAGTGATCTCTCATATATTCTATAGATTTATTATACACAGGGATCTCGCATATTCTATAGATCATTATACACAGTGATCTCTCATATATTCTATAGATTCATTATACACAGTGATCTCTCATATATTCTATAGATTCATTATACACAGTGATCTCTCATATATTCTATAGATTCATTATACACAGTGATCTCTCATATATTCTATAGATCCATTATACACACAGTGATCTCTCATATATTCTATAGATTCATTATATACAGTGATCTCTCATATATTCTATAGACTCATTATACACAGTGATCTCTCATATATTCTATAGATCATTATACACAGTGATCTCTCATATATTCTATAGATTCATTATAGACAGTGATCTCTCATATATTCTATAGATCCATTATACACAGTGATCTCTCATATATTCTATAGATTCATTATACACAGAGTGATCTCATATATTCTATAGATTCATTATACACAGTGATCTCTCATATATTCTATAGATTCATTATACACAGTGATCTCTCATATATTCTATAGATTCATTATACACAGTGATCTCTCATATATTCTATAGAATCATTATACACAGTGATCTCTCATATATTCTATAGATCATTATACACAGTGATCTCTCATATATTCTATAGATTCATTATACAAAGTGATCTCTCATATATTCTATAGAATCATTATGCACAGTGATCTCTCATATATTCTATAGATCATTATACACAGTGATCTCTCATATATTCTATAGATTCATTATACAAAGTGATCTCTCATATATTCTATAGATTCATTATACACAGTGATCTCTCATATATTCTATAGATTCATTATACACAGTGATCTCTCATATATTCTATAGATTCATTATACACAGTGATCTCTCATATATTCTATAGATTCATTATACACAGTGATCTCTCATATATTCTATAGATCCATTATACACAGTGATCTCTCATATATTCTATAGATTCATTATATACAGTGATCTCTTATATATTCTATAGATCATTATACACAGTGATCTCTCATATATTCTATAGATCCATTATACACAGTGATCTCTCATATATTCTATAGATTCATTATACACAGTGATCTCTCATATATTCTATAGATACATTATACAAAGTGATCTCTCATATATTCTATAGATCCATTATACACAGTGATCTCTCATATATTCTATATATTCATTATACACAGTGATCTCTCATATATTCTATAGATCCATTATACACACAGTGATCTCTCATATATTCTATAGATTCATTATACACAGTGATCTCTCATATATTCTATAGATTCATTATACACAGTGATCTCTCATATATTCCATAGATTCATTATACACAGTGATCTCTCATATATTCTATAGATCATTATACACAGTGATCTCTCATATATTCTATAGATCCATTATACACAGTGATCTCTCATATATTCTATGGATTCATTATACACAGTGATCTCTCATATATTCTATAGATCCATTATACACAGTGATCTCTCATATATTCTATGGATTCATTATACAGAGTGATCTCTCATATATTCTATAGATCCATTATACACAGTGATCTCTCATATATTCTATAGATTCATTATACACAGTGATCTCTCATATATTCTATAGATTCATTATACACAGTGATCTCTCATATATTCTATAGATCCTTTATACACAGTGATCTCTCATATATTCTATAGATTCATTATACACAGTGATCTCTCATATATTCTATAGATTCATTATACACAGTGATCTCTCATATATTCTATAGATTCATTATACACAGTGATCTCTCATATATTCTATAGATTCATTATACACAGTGATCTCTCATATATTCTATAGATTCATTATACACAGTGATCTTTCATATTCTATAGATCCATTACACACAGTGATCTCTCATATATTCTATAGATTCATTATACACAGAGTGATCTCTCATATATTCTATAGATACATTATACACAGAGATCTCTCATATATTCTATAGATCATTATACACAGTGATCTCTCATATATTCTATAGATTCATTATACACAGTGATCTGTCAAATATTCTATAGATTCATTATACACAGCGATCTCTCATATATTCTATAGATTCATTATACACAGTGATCTCTCATATATTCTATAGATTCATTATACACAGTGATCTCTCATATATTCTATAGATCCATTATACACAGTGATCTCTCATATATTCTATAGATTCATTATATACAGTGATCTCTTATATATTCTATAGATCATTATACACAGTGATCTCTCATATATTCTATAGATCCATTATACACAGTGATCTCTCATATATTCTATAGATCATTATACACAGTGATCTCTCATATATTCTATAGATACATTATACAAAGTGATCTCTCATATATTCTATAGATCATTATACACAGTGATCTCTCATATATTCTATAGATTCATTATACACAGTGATCTCTCATATATTCTATAGATCATTATACACAGTGATCTCTCATATATTCTATAGATTCATTATACACAGTGATCTCTCATATATTCTATAGATCATTATACACAGTGATCTCTCATATATTTCTATAGATTCATTATACACAGTGATCTCTCATATATTCTATAGATCCATTATACACAGTGATCTCTCATATATTCTATAGATTCATTATACTACAGTGATCTCTCATATATTCTATAGATCCATTATACACAGTGATCTCTCATATATTCTATAGATTCATTATACACAGTGATCTCTCATATATTCTATAGATCATTATACACAGTGATCTCTCATATATTCTATAGATCCATTATACACAGTGATCTCCTCATATAATTCTATAGATTCATTATACACAGTGATCTCTCATATATTCTATAGATCATTATACACAGTGATCTCTCTATATTCTATAGATCCATTATACACAGTGATCTCTCATATATCTCTATAGATCATTATACACAGTGATCTCTCATATATTCTATAGATCCATTATACACAGTGATCTCTCATATATTCTATAGATCCATTATACACAGTGATCTCTCATATATTCTATAGATCATTATACACAGTGATCTCTCATATATTCTATAGATTCATTATACACAGTGATCTTCTCATATATCTCTATAGATTCATTATACACAGTGATCTTCTCATATATTCTATAGATTCATTATACACAGTGATCTCTCATATATTCTATAGATTCATTATACACAGTGATCTCTCATATATTCTATAGATCATTATACACAGTGATCTCTCATATATTCTATAGATTCATTATACACAGTGATCTCTCATATATTCTATAGATCATTATACACAGTGATCTCTCATATATTCTATAGATTCATTATACACAGTGATCTCTCATATATTCTATAGATTCATTATACACAGTGATCTCTCATATATTCTATAGATTCATTATACACAGTGATCTCTCATATATTCTATAGATTCATTATACACAGTGATCTCTCATATATTCTATAGATTCATTATACACAGTGATCTCCTCATATATTCTATAGATTCATTATACACAGTGATCTCTCATATATTCTATAGATCCATTATACACACAGTGACTCTCTCATATATTCTATAGATTCATTATACACAGTGATCTTCTCATATATTCTATAGATTCATTATACACAGTGATCTCTCATATATTCTATAGATTCATTATACACAGTGATCTCTCATATATTCTATAGATTCATTATACACAGTGATCTCTCATATATTCTATAGATTCATTATACACAGTGATCTCTCATATATTCTATAGATTCATTATACACAGTGATCTCTCATATATTCTATAGATTCATTATACACAGTGATCTCTCATATATTCTATAGATTCATTATACACAGTGATCTCTCATATATTCTATAGATTCATTATACACAGTGATCTCTCATATATTCTATAGATTCATTATACACAGTGATCTCTCATATATTCTATAGATTCATTATACACAGTGATCTCTCATATATTCTATAGATTCATTATACACAGTGATCTCTCATATATTCTATAGATCCATTATACACAGTGATCTCTCATATTCTATAGATTCATTATACACAGTGATCTCTCATATATCTATAGATTCATTATACACAGTGATCTCTCATATATTCTATAGATTCATTATACACAGTGATCTCTCATATATTCTATAGATTCATTATACACAGTGATCTCTCATATATTCTATAGATTCATTATACACAGTGATCTCTCATATATTCTATAGATTCATTATACACAGTGATCTCTCATATATTCTATAGATTCATTATACACAGTGATCTCTCATATATTCTATAGATTCATTATACACAGTGATCTCTCATATATTCTATAGATCCATTATACACAGTGATCTCTCATATATTCTATAGATTCATTATACACAGTGATCTCTCATATATTCTATAGATTCATTATACACAGTGATCTCTCATATATTCTATAGATCATTATACACAGTGATCTCTCATATATTCTATAGATTCATTATACACAGTGATCTCTCATATATTCTATAGATTCATTATACACAGTGATCTCTCATATATTCTATAGATTCATTATACACAGTGATCTCTCATATATTCTATAGATCCATTATACACAGTGATCTCTCATATATTCTATAGATTCATTATACACAGTGATCTCTCATATATTCTATAGATTCATTATACACAGTGATCTCTCATATATTCTATAGATTCATTATACACAGTGATCTCTCATATATTCTATAGATTCATTATACACAGTGATCTCTCATATATTCTATAGATTCATTATACACAGTGATCTCTCATATATTCTATAGATTCATTATACACAGTGATCTCTCATATATTCTATAGATTCATTATACACAGTGATCTCTCATATATTCTATAGATTCATTATACACAGTGATCTCTCATATATTCTATAGATTCATTATACACAGTGATCTCTCATATATTCTATAGATTCATTATACACAGTGATCTCTCATATATTCTATAGATTCATTATACACAGTGATCTCTCATATATTCTATAGATTCATTATACACAGTGATCTCTCATATATTCTATAGATCCATTATACACAGTGATCTCTCATATATTCTATAGATTCATTATACACAGTGATCTCTCATATATTCTATAGATCCATTATACACAGTGATCTCTCATATATTCTATAGATTCATTATACACAGTGATCTCTCATATATTCTATAGATTCATTATACACAGTGATCTCTCATATATTCTATAGATTCATTATACACAGTGATCTCTCATATATTCTATAGATTCATTATACACAGTGATCTCTCATATATTCTATAGATTCATTATACACAGTGATCTCTCATATATTCTATAGATTCATTATACACAAGTGATCTCTCATATATTCTATAGATTCATTATACACAGTGATCTCTCATATATTCTATAGATTCATTATACACAGTGATCTCTCATATATTCTATAGATTCATTATACACAGTGATCTCTCATATATTCTATAGATCATTATACACAGTGATCTCTCATATATTCTATAGATCCATTATACACAGTGATCTCTCATATATTCTATAGATTCATTATACACAGTGATCTCTCATATATTCTATAGATCATTATACACAGTGATCTCTCATATATTCTATAGATTCATTATACACAGTGATCTCTCTATATATTCTATAGATTCATTATACACAGTGATCTTCTCATATATTCTATAGATTCATTATACACAGTGATCTCTCATATATTCTATAGATTCATTATACACAGTGATCTCTCATATATTCTATAGATTCATTATACACAGTGATCTCTCATATATTCTATAGATCCATTATACACAGTGATCTCTCATATATTCTATAGATCCATTATACACAGTGATCTCTCATATATTCTATAGATTCATTATACACAGTGATCTCTCATATATTCTATAGATCCATTATACACAGTGATCTCTCATATATTCTATAGATTCATTATACACAGTGATCTCTCATATATTCTATAGATCATTATACACAGTGATCTCTCATATATTCTATAGATCCATTATACACAGTGATCTCTCATATATTCTATAGACTCATTATACACAGTGATCTCTCATATATTCTATAGATTCATTATACACAGTGATCTCTCATATATTCTATAGATTCATTATACACAGTGATCTCTCATATATTCTATAGATTCATTATACACAGTGATCTCTCATATATTCTATAGATCATTATACACAGTGATCTCTCATATATTCTATAGATCCATTATACACAGTGATCTCTCATATATTCTATAGACCATTATACACAGTGATCTCTCATATATTCTATAGATCATTATACACAGTGATCTCTCATATATTCTCTAGATCATTATACACAGTGATCTCTCATATATTCTCTAGATTCATTATACACAGTGAACTCTCATATATTCTCTAGATTCATTATACACAGTGATCTCTCTCATATGTTCTATAGATCATTATACACAGTGATCTCTCATATATTCTATGGATTCATTATACACAGTGATCTCTCATATATTCTATAGATCCATTATACACAGTGATCCCTCATATATTCTATAGATCCATTATACACAGTGATCTCTCATATATTCTATAGATTCATTATACACAGTGATCTCTCATATATTCTATAGATTCATTATACACACAGTGATCTCTCATATATTCTATAGATCATTATACACAGTGATCTCTTATATATTCTATAGATTCATTATACACACAGTGAACTCTCATATATTCTATAGATTCATTATACACAGTGATCTTCTCATATATTCTATAGATCATTATACACAGTGATCTCTCATATATTCTATAGATTCATTATACACAGTGATCTCTCATATATTCTATAGATTCATTATACACAGTGATCTCTCATATATTCTATAGATTCATTATACACAGTGATCTCTCATATATTCTATAGATCATTATACACAGTGATCTCTCATATATTCTATAGATCCATTATACACAGTGATCTCTCATATATTCTATAGATCATTATACACAGTGATCTCTCATATATTCTATAGATTCATTATACACAGTGATCTCTCATATATTCTATAGATTCATTATACACAGTGATCTCTCATATATTCTATAGACTCATTATACACAGTGATCTCTCATATTCTATAGATTCATTATACACAGTGATCTCTCATATATTCTATAGATTCATTATACACAGTGATCTCTCATATATTCTATAGATTCATTATACACAGTGATCTCTCATATATTCTATAGATTCATTATACACAGTGATCTCTCATATATTCTATAGATTCATTATACACAGTGATCTCTCATATATTCTATAGATTCATTATACACAGTGATCTCTCATATATTCTATAGATTCATTATACACAGTGATCTCTCATATATTCTATAGATTCATTATACACAGTGATCTTCTCATATATTCTATAGATTCATTATACACAGTGATCTCTCATATATTCTATAGATTCATTATACACAGTGATCTCTCATATATTCTATAGATTCATTATACACAGTGATCTTCTCATATATTCTATAGATTCATTATACACAGTGATCTTCTCATATATTCTATAGATTCATTATACACAGTGATCTCTCATATATTCTATAGATTCATTATACACAGTGATCTTCTCATATATTCTATAGATTCATTATACACAGTGATCTTCATATATTCTATAGATTCATTATACACAGTGATCTCTCATATATTCTATAGATTCATTATACACAGTGATCTCTCATATATTCTATAGATTCATTATACACAGTGATCTCTCATATATTCTATAGATCCATTATACACAGTGATCTCTCATATATTCTATAGATTCATTATACACAGTGATCTCTCATATATTCTATAGATCCATTATACACAGTGATCTCTCATATATTCTATAGATTCATTATACACAGTGATCTCTCATATATTCTATAGATTCATTATACACAGTGATCTCTCATATATTCTATAGATCCATTATACACAGTGATCTCTCATATATTCTATAGATCCATTATACACAGTGATCTTCTCATATATTCTATAGATCCATTATACACAGTGATCTCTCATATATTCTATAGATTCATTATACACAGTGATCTCTCATATATTCTATAGATTCATTATACACAGTGATCTCTCATATATTCTATAGATTCATTATACACAGTGATCTCTCATATATTCTATAGATCCATTATACACAGTGATCTTCTCATATATTCTATAGATCCATTATACACAGTGATCTCTCATATATTCTATAGATCTATTATACACAGTGATCTCTCATATATTCTATAGATTCATTATACACAGTGATCTCTTCATATATTCTATAGATCTATTATACACAGTGATCTCTCATATATTCTATAGATTCATTATACACAGTGATCTCTCATATATTCTATAGATTCATTATACACAGTGATCTCTCATATATTCTATAGATTCATTATACACAGTGATCTCTCATATATTCTATAGATTCATTATACACAGTGATCTCTCATATATTCTATAGATTCATTATACACAGTGATCTCTCATATATTCTATAGATTCATTATACACAGTGATCTCTCATATATTCTATAGATTCATTATACACAGTGATCTTCATATATTCTATAGATCATTATACACAGTGATCTCTCATATATTCTATAGATCCATTATACACAGTGATCTCTCATATATTCTATAGATTCATTATACACAGTGATCTCTCATATATTCTATAGATTCATTATACACAGTGATCTCTCATATATTCTATAGATTCATTATACACAGTGATCTCTCATATATTCTATAGATCTATTATACACAGTGATCTTCTCATATATTCTATAGATCATTATACACAGTGATCTCTCATATATTCTATAGATTCATTATACACAGTGATCTCTCATATATTCTATAGATTCATTATACACAGTGATCTCTCATATATTCTATAGATTCATTATACACAGTGATCTCTCATATATTCTATAGATTCATTATACACAGTGATCTCTCATATATTCTATAGATTCATTATACACAGTGATCTCTCATATATTCTATAGATTCATTATACACAGTGATCTCTCATATATTCTATAGATTCATTATACACAGTGATCTCTCATATATTCTATAGATTCATTATACACAGTGATCTTCTCATATATTCTATAGATTCATTATACACAGTGATCTTCTCATATATTCTATAGACTCATTATACACAGTGATCTCTCATATATTCTATAGATTCATTATACACAGTGATCTCTCATATATTCTATAGATTCATTATACACAGTGATCTCTCATATATTCTATAGATTCATTATACACAGTGATCTCTCATATATTCTATAGATTCATTATACACAGTGATCTCTCATATATTCTATAGATCCATTATACACAAGTGATCTCTCATATATTCTATAGATCCATTATACACAGTGATCTCTCATATATTCTATAGATTCATTATACACAGTGATCTCTCATATATTCTATAGATTCATTATACACAGTGATCTCTCATATATTCTATAGATTCATTATACACAGTGATCTCTCATATATTCTATAGATTCATTATACACAGTGATCTCTCATATATTCTATAGATTCATTATACACAGTGATCTCTCATATATTCTATAGATTCATTATACACAGTGATCTCTCATATATTCTATAGATTCATTATACACAGTGATCTCTCATATATTCTATAGATTCATTATACACAGTGATCTTCATATATTCTATAGATTCATTATACACAGTGATCTCTCATATATTCTATAGATTCATTATACACAGTGATCTCTCATATATTCTATAGATTCATTATACACAGTGATCTCTCATATATTCTATAGATTCATTATACACAGTGATCTCTCATATATTCTATAGATCCATTATACACAGTGATCTCTCATATATTCTATAGATTCATTATACACAGTGATCTTCTCATATATTCTATAGATCCATTATACACAGTGATCTTCTCATATATTCTATAGATCCATTATACACAGTGATCTCTCATATATTCTATAGATTCATTATACACAGTGATCTCTCATATATTCTATAGATTCATTATACACAGTGATCTCTCATATATTCTATAGATTCATTATACACAGTGATCTCTCATATATTCTATAGATTCATTATACACAGTGATCTCTCATATATTCTATAGATCCATTATACACAGTGATCTCTCATATATTCTATAGATTCATTATACACAGTGATCTCTCATATATTCTATAGATTCATTATACACAGTGATCTCTCATATATTCTATAGATTCATTATACACAGTGATCTCTCATATATTCTATAGATCATTATACACAGTGATCTCTCATATATTCTATAGATCCATTATACACAGTGATCTCTCATATATTCTATAGATTCATTATACACAGTGATCTCTCATATATTCTATAGATTCATTATACACAGTGATCTCTCATATATTCTATAGATTCATTATACACAGTGATCTCTCATATATTCTATAGATTCATTATACACAGTGATCTTCTCATATATTCTATAGATTCATTATACACAGTGATCTCTCATATATTCTATAGATTCATTATACACAGTGATCTCTCATATATTCTATAGATTCATTATACACAGTGATCTCTCATATATTCTATAGATTCATTATACACAGTGATCTCTCATATATTCTATAGATTCATTATACACAGTGATCTCTCATATATTCTATAGATCCATTATACACAGTGATCTCTCATATATTCTATAGATTCATTATACACAGTGATCTCTCATATATTCTATAGATTCATTATACACAGTGATCTCTCATATATTCTATAGATTCATTATACACAGTGATCTCTCATATATTCTATAGATCCATTATACACAGTGATCTCTCATATATTCTATAGATTCATTATACACAGTGATCTTCTCATATATTCTATAGATCCATTATACACAGTGATCTCTCATATATTCTATAGATTCATTATACACAGTGATCTCTCATATATTCTATAGATTCATTATACACAGTGATCTCTCATATATTCTATAGATTCATTATACACAGTGATCTCTCATATATTCTATAGATTCATTATACACAGTGATCTCTCATATATTCTATAGATTCATTATACACAGTGATCTCTCATATATTCTATAGATTCATTATACACAGTGATCTCTCATATATTCTATAGATCCATTATACACAGTGATCTCTCATATATTCTATAGATCCATTATACACAGTGATCTCTCATATATTCTATAGATTCATTATACACAGTGATCTCTCATATATTCTATAGATTCATTATACACAGTGATCTCTCATATATTCTATAGATTCATTATACACAGTGATCTCTCATATATTCTATAGATTCATTATACACAGTGATCTCTCATATATTCTATAGATCCATTATACACAGTGATCTCTCATATATTCTATAGATTCATTATACACAGTGATCTCTCATATATTCTATAGATCCATTATACACAGTGATCTCTCATATATTCTATAGATTCATTATACACAGTGATCTCTCATATATTCTATAGATCCATTATACACAGTGATCTCTCATATATTCTATAGATTCATTATACACAGTGATCTCTCATATATTCTATAGATTCATTATACACAGTGATCTCTCATATATTCTATAGATCCATTATACACAGTGATCTCTCATATATTCTATAGATTCATTATACACAGTGATCTTCTCATATATTCTATAGATCCATTATACACAGTGATCTCTCATATATTCTATAGATCCATTATACACAGTGATCTCTCATATATTCTATAGATTCATTATACACAGTGATCTCTCATATATTCTATAGATTCATTATACACAGTGATCTCTCATATATTCTATAGATTCATTATACACAGTGATCTCTCATATATTCTATAGATTCATTATACACAGTGATCTCTCATATATTCTATAGATTCATTATACACAGTGATCTTTCATATTCTATAGATCCATTACACACAGTGATCTCTCATATATTCTATAGATTCATTATACACAGAGTGATCTCTCATATATTCTATAGATCATTATACACAGTGATCTCTCATATATTCTATAGATTCATTATACACAGAGATCTGTCATATATTCTATAGATTCATTATACACAGTGATCTCTCATATATTCTATAATTCATTATACACAGTGATCTCTCATATATTCTATAGATTCATTATACACAGAGTGATCTCTCATATATTCTATAGATCCATTATACACAGTGATCTCTCATATATTCTATAGATCCATTATACACAGTGATCTCTCATATATTCTATAGAGTCATTATACACAGTGATCTCTCATATATTCTATAGATCCATTATACACAGTGATCTCTCATATATTCTATAGATCATTATACACAGTGATCTCTCATATATTCTATAGATCCATTATACACAGTGATCTCTTATATATTCTATAGATCATTATACACAGTGATCTCTCATATATTCTATAAATTCATTAGTAAAACATATCATCCCGTTTTCCTTCGAGGCCTAGTGGCGCCCTTTCCATCACATGTCTCTGGTTGTCCACTCTGTCATGGATTGCCCAGCTCACTAGGACCAGGAAGGTAGAGTTGGTGAAGATACTTGGGAGACAGGTATTGGGGTTAAGGTTTGAAGGCTTAGGGTCAGTGGGTTTAGGGTTATTGGGATCAGAGGGTTAGGGTCAGTGGGTTTAGGGTTATTGAGATCAGAGGGTTAGGGTCAGTGGGTTTAGGGTTATTGAGATTAGAGGGTTAGGGTCAGTGCGTTTAGGGTTATTGAGATCAGAGGGTTAGGGTCAGTGGGTTTAGGGTTATTGAGATTAGAGGGTTAGGGTCAGTGCGTTTAGGGTTATTGAGATCAGAGGGTTAGGGTCAGTGGGTTTAGGGTTATTGAGATTAGAGGGTTAGGGTCAGTGCGTTTAGGGTTATTGAGATTAGAGGGTTAGGGTCAGTGGGTTTAGGGTTATTGAGATCAGAGGGTTAGGGTCAGTGGGTTTAGGGTTATTGAGATCAGAGGGTTAGGGTCAGTGGGTTTAGGGTTATTAGGATCAGAGGGTAAGGGTTAGTGGGATTAGGGTCAGGATTTGGGGTTAGTGAGGCTGTGGTTAGGGTCCATGTAGTTTAGTCTTGGTTACCACCACGGTAATTGATTGAGCTTCATACCTTACATTTGCATCCTCATTTGTTGGACACTTTAAAGATCCACCTGGGAACAGCCTCACTTGCTTTCACATATTCTTGCCTTAGCCCTACTCAATCTGCAATTTTTTTTTCGATGGACAATCATGGAAAAATGAGATATTTGGAAGGTTTCGAGTAATCCGTGTCGTTCTACCCACTCCAGCCACAGGATTGTGTGTATTCTTTTGGTTGATCTCGTCAGTTTTTGAGGACAGCTTGTACTTATATTCATCCTCCGACTGGTACTTTTTCAAGATCTTTGTCACTTGTGTCTGCAGCAGGGGCGTAGCTATAGGCAGAGTCAGACTGGGGTACCTAGGGCCCACCAGTAAAATTTATTTTGGGGGCCGACCATACGGATACATTCAAATATAATAAATAATCGAATACGTTTTTTATGTGAACATAGGCCGGTGGAGGTGCTGTGCACTGAATATGTGTATGTAGTGCAGTATGTCTACTATGTTATGTGCCACTTGTGCAGGTGGTTGGAAACTAGGGGCCCACCTTGCTCAAGGGCCCACCGGGAGATTCCCCTGTACCCCTGTGGGCCAGTCCGAGCATGGCTATACGGGTTGCAGAGGTAGCAGTCGCTACCGGGCCCAGGAGCCTGAGGGTAGCCAAAGTCTCTTGTGCCTCATAAGAAACACCAGTATGATAGAAAGTGCATGCTGGGAGGAAGGGGGGGTTTCTGTTTCAAATGTTGCCTCAAGTAGCAGGAAGACTATGTGCTTTCATGCCCCTTGCCGCAAAGCACTGAGGGAAAGGGGGTCCAAGCTAAACTCTTCCACCAGGGCCCATGAGCCTTTAGTTACGTCCCTGGTCTGAGGTGTCCATGGGTGCTCTTATTACAAGGGTTAGGAGCCAAAAATGAGATCAAAGATGCAGGGATAATGTGGTCCTTAACCTGGGGCGTGCACCACTGGTTTCCTGATTCAGTGATATTGCTCTTCTTCCCACAGCAAGTTCCGCCTGTCCTACTACCCCCATCGTCTGGACTCGTTCACGGCTCTGCTAGAGGAGGCTTTTGGAGGTCACTGTGAACACAGGGTATTTGGAGATTTCCTGCCATATACCCCAGGCCAAGAGAAAGACCCCTGTTACTTCATACATGTCATGAAGAAAACCACATGAGCAGAGGACACTCCGGAGGAGGAACCTCACCTAAACTGGACCCCAGCTTCATGATGTTATTGCAGCTTATGCTGGGGTTGGAGCTTCTGTATAATTAAATTAGCTGCCATGTTGTCCATTTTTTCCTCCACTTGTTTTTTATGATGCTGTCACCTGCAGGGGCAACACATATCAGTAATCAGGAACCAGTTTACGGTGTACCGTAAAGCATAAAAATGACAGTACATGTATAATGTGGGAGGAATGCATAATAGGGAGTCTACTACTTCAGAGCAGAGGATTGGGACCCGTCATACACTGGTGGACTACATGTCAAATGATGGGATGTTTTCTACATGTAAATAGTCACTATCATTACAACAGCTTATATACTGTATAAATCATTAGCAAAATGAATATCCTTAATAGTGTTGTTGCTTCTGGTAAGTGCTACATCTCACCCCTTTGCTGGATTGACATCTACACTGCTCAGAACTGCTGTATAATTCCCCCCATGCTGCTTCTTCTGGAAGGTGTTCTGTCTCATCATAGTGCTGGGTTCACATTTCAACTGCGCTGTACTGCTGTACAACGTCATCTATGCTGCTGCTTCTGGCATGTATTCTTGCTCACCACAGTGCTGGGTTCACAGCTACACTGTTCAGTATGCTGTAACCAATATGCTGCTGGTACTTTAGTAAATGTGCTGTCTCATGCTGTCCTGGATTCAAATCTGTATTGCTCAGTACTATTGTATAATTTGTTCCATGTTGCGGATTCTTCTTGTAAGTGTTCTGTCTCACATAGTGCTGGATTCACACCTACATTGCTCAGGGCATCTGTATTATGTCCTGCTGCTTTTCTACCTCACCCCAGTGCTAGATACACAACTAAATAATACAATTCCTCCCCTGCGCTTCCTTATTCAATGAAATGACCACTGCAATATTCCTATCACTGTAGAACAATGTGACGGATTATGAATCACTATTTTTTTCTACATGTGTTGCTGCTGGGCATTTAAAAGTACCTGCCTGTACTTAGTTAATGTAAAAATAAACAACTGGTGTGAAGAATGCCCGCGCTTGCTAATAATGACAGAGCAATTGTACTAAGTGTATGCGTAATCGCCGTCCTAATAACTCCCTCAGCGTTCTTATGTACTTATAGATACAACCACTTGCCTTTATCTTTCACCTGTCTGTCTTCTCTTTATAATAAGATGCTCGATCCTACTTCTCTTTGTATCTTCAGCTTCCACCTTTACGTAGCAGTGTCCCAGCGGCGGTGTGCGCATGTGTGTGGGAAGCCATCAAGCTCCTGACGTCACACTGTATGTGAGCCTTTGAGGACCAAAAGTAAACCAACGCGTTTCAGAGACACCTGTCTCCTTTGTCAGGGATGCTGGTCCTGCTCTTCTGTCTGTTCTTATTTAGGCTATTTCCAGGAGTCACTTGCCCTGTTTACTTTCTGAAAGCGCGGGCATTCTTCACACCAGTTGTTTATAGATACACATCTACACTGCTCAGTACTGCTGAATAATATCCATGCAGTTGCTTCTAATTAATATTCAGTCTAACCCCAGTGCTGGATCTATATCTACACTGCTCAGTACTGCTTTGCATTATGTTCCATGCTGCTGCTTCTATTAAGCTTTCTGTCTCACCTCAAAGCCAAGTTTACCTCTATGCTGCTTATAATTACTGTATATTGCCCTAAATGCAGCTATAGCTGTTATTGTTCAGTCTCACCTCCATGCTGAATACACATCTACACTGCTCAAGGGCAAAATAATGTCCTCCATGTATCTGCTTCTAATTCATGTTTTATCTTACTACAGTACTGGATTCACATCTACACTGCTCAGGACTGCAGAATAATTGTTATGCAAGTGGGTGTGGACCCACTGCGCCACTGTTGGCTATACTCTGGAGGGGTGTGACTAAGCAACTACCTGGGCTTCACTAGAGCTTCTGATGGTGAGGATAGGCTTGAGCCATTAGGGTAGTTGCCAGGTGCTACTCCAGAGCAGTCCCCGAGTCAGTGGCAGCTGACCAGAGGGTCAGAGATACCGGTGCAAGCACCAAGGGGAAGTATGGGGTCAGGGCAGGCAGCAATCAAGCAAGGTCCGTAAACAAAGTACCAGGTCAGAGGCAGGCGGCAAACAGGCAAAACCTGATAATTTCAAAAGCAGGGTCTGGTACACAGCAAAGCAGAACTTGAAAAACACCTTTACACTTGGAACTAGACAAGCTAGTGGCCTTGAGTTGCTCAGGCATCTTCCTGTGGTGGGAAGCGCCTTTAAATATTTCCTGCAATCCAGCCATGGGCTGGTGAGACAGAGGGCGTGTACCTGCTGCCTCACAAGGGAGAAGAGACATGCCCATGCAAGCCCTTACAACAGTACTGGTCTCCAGCAGCAAATAAGCTCTGGGAGCAGAGCTTAGATCCAACCGTTAAGCTACCTGCTGTCCGTGCTTGTCAACATGGCGCATGGCAGCAGGAGGAAAAGAGGGAGTGTAACGACCACCCAGGTTGGGAGCAGGGTGTATGCCGTCGGAGTCGTCCTTTTCCCAGCGAGAGGCTGTGCTGCGGAGTATTCCCGATATCCCATCCGCTGGATCCTTGTAAAGAGGGAGAAGCAGAGCTCTTAAAAGAACTAGTGATTTAGCTGGAAGCCGGTACCCTTCAATAATGAGACAAGGCTACATATTGAGGGTTAGGCAGGACCGATTTAATGACCACACAAGCATTTCCTTTTATACACATTTTCCAACAGGGTTACCACCCACGTGGACCTTGTTGGGAACTGGGAACATAAACATAGCAGTCAATCGTTTACCATTTTACAGTTTAAACACCCCCATTCATCGCTTTACATTCCTCATCCCTTCTGCTTGGGAGACAATTGAGTTAATTGAGGTATCAGCTCAATTATTTACAAGCGAACAATATACTTTTTAACACATTTCTGGCACTCCAAAACTTTACATTTAACAAACACAATGGGCATTGTCTGTGACGCAATCAACAAACACAATGGGCATTGTCTGTGACGCAATCAACAAAATAAAAGTAATGAATTCAGAGGGTTTATACAAGGTTAGAGTCTGTGGGCCAGACAATAACAGAGGTTCTGTTACAGGGAGCCTGGTGCCCGTGCCCGTGGGTAGGGGCAGCAGCGCCGGCACGGACGGCTGGGCTAACAGTAACCCCCTTACACCTCAGGCCTGGCCCTAGACAAAAATCTTTTTAGAAGAAGAGGGGCATGGATGTTCTCTCTAGGTTCCCAGGATCTTTCCTCAGGACCAAATCCCTTCCAATCCACAAGAAACAGGTTTTACCTCTACTCTTCCTCATCTCCAGAATAGCTTTCACCTCATAGATGTTACCATCACTGACTGCAACAATAGCTGAGACAGGTCTTTTGACAAAACGATTCATGATGACAGGTTTCAGCAGGGAGATGTGGAAGGAATTTGGTACCCGGAGAGAGGCCGGCAGCTTAAGCTTGTAGAAAACAACATTAATTTGCTTGAGGATCTTAAATGGACCAATGAATCGTGGACCCAATTTGTAGGAGGGCATTTTAAGCCTGATGTATTTGGAGGCGAGCCACACTTTATCACCAGGACGGAACTTAGGAGAATCTCTACGCAGCCTCCTTCATGCTCACAGAAGCCTCTTTCAGAGCTGCCCTGGTCTCTTCCCAGATTTTAGAGAACTCTCTTGAAGTTGCATCCGCAGCAGGGATACCAGAAATAGAAGACGCCTTGAGTGGGATGTTAGGTTGTTGACCGTAAACAACAAAAAATGGTGATTTCTTGGAAGACTCACTGACATGGTTATTATACGAAAACTCAGCCCAAGGTAATAACTCGACCCAGTCATCATGATGGAGGTTGGTGAAATGTCACAAAAAATTGGTCAGGATTTGATTGACACGTTCCATTTGACCATTAGACTATGGATGATAAGCTGAAGAAAACTCAAGAGACACATTCAAAAAATTACAAAGAGCTCTCCAGAACTTGGATGTGAACTGCACAACTCTATGTGACACCACACGGTGGGAAAAACCATGGAGGCGAAAAATGTGTGAGCAGAGGGAAGACCAGGCAGAGGGACGAAGTGCGCCATTTTGGAAAAACGATCCACCACCCAGATCACAGAACACCCAGAGGACAAGGGTAGATCAGTGATAAAAATCCATGGCTATCTTTTGCCAAGGAGCCTCAGGAAGATGAAGTAAGAGGCCCGCTGCATGGAGGTTTAATACTGTGCACATGAGGGACAGGAAGTGACAAACTCCTTGACGTCTTGCCGCATGGATGGCCACCAGTACCATTGCACAATGAATTTAAAAGCCTTTCATTGTCAGGCATGACCTGCAATTTTTGGGGAATAACCCCAGACTAGAACTTTCTTCCTGAGGTTCTGTGCTAAAAAAGTCGTTCCGGGCAGAATCTCAGATAACTTGACAGGACATACAGCAATTTTTGGGGGATCAATGATGTGTTGAGGCTCCTCCTCCCGATCAGTAGCATCAAAGGACCTCAAGAGAGCATCTGCTTTGATATTCTCCTCTGTGGCATGTAAATGAAGAACAAAATCAAAACGAGCAAAAATTAAGAACCATCTGGCTTGACGAGGATTCAGTCTTTGTGCGGACTGCAAATAGGTCAGATTTTTGTGGTCGATGTAGATCACCACAGAATGAAATGCTCCCTGTAGAAGGTAACGCCATTCCTCCAGTGCCATTTTGATGGCCAATAACTCCCTGTCACCAATAGAATAGTTGAGCTCAGGAGCAGAGAAGGCCCTGGAGAACAAACCACAGGTTACCATCTTACTGGAGGAAGCTTTTGGTGAAAGCACCGCCCCAGCTCCAAGAGACGATGCATCCACCTCCAGGTAGAATTGCTTTAAGGCTTGGAAGGCCGATTCAGCCTCAGCTGTCCAATTCTTAGGAATTGCTCCCTTACGGGTCAAGGTGGAGATGGGGGCAGTCAAGGATGAGAAGTGTTACACAAACTGGCGATAGAAGTTGGCGAATCCCAGGAACTGCTGGATTGCTTTTAAACCTGAAGGACAAGGCCACTTATCGCTGCCAGCTTCTCGGGATCCATCTGCAGGCCAGTATCAGATATTATGTATCCTAGGAATGGAAGAGAAGACTGCTCAAAGGAACATTTCTCGAACTTGGCATACAGACGATTTTCTCTTAGCCTTTGAAGAACCATACGAACCTGCTTTTGGTGAGTAGCCAGATCTGGAGAAAAAACAAGGATATCATCTAGATACACTACAACACAGGAATATAGCAAGTCTCTGAAGATGTCGTTACCGAACTCCTGGAACACTGCAGGGGCATTGCTTAGTCCAAGGGGCATTACCAGTGTTGAAGGTGGTCTTCCACTCATCTACCTGCTGAATCCTGATCAGGTTTTATGCCCCATGTGAGTCTAATCTGGAAAAATTTTTAGCTCCCCGAGGCGATCAAACAATTCAGGAATTAGGGGAAGAGGGTACTTATTTTTTATGGTTATGTTGTTAAGACCCCTGTAGTCGATGCATGGATGTAGGGATTAGTGATGAGCCAGCACTAAAGTGTTCGGGTACTTGGTCCGAACATATAGCGATATTCGTGTGCGGCCGAGCACCCGAGTATAATGGAAGTCAATGGGAGACAACCAGGCACCCCCTGCTCGGATGAGGGGAGGGTGCCTGGTCCATTGGAAAAGGTCAGAAAGTGACAGAAACACCACCGAAATGGATCTGAAACAGCATGGGGACCATGTCTGGATGCATCTTGGACTCCAATGTCGCTGCTGGGAACCATATTGTCCCAGTTATCCGCCACTTTTACATAGCGACAAAATCACGCCCAAAATCGTGCCCCCTCAAAACCCTCAAAAAAAAATTTTGTTTAGAGGTAAAATTGTTAGGAAACATTCTTTCCTGGATATTCAATTGTAGATAAAGGGGAAAAAGCTGCCATAAATTACAAGGAAGAGGCGCTCCGATACAGCCTGTATATCACATAAAGGAGGGCCTCATTCACATTGTGGTACAGTTGTTCAGGAAGTGGGACTCCTACACTCATAAAGCCTATGCACTAAGTGAGAGGGCTGCCAAAAATTACAAGGCACCGGCGTTACAATACACCCTTTATTACACATAAAGGAGGGCATCATACACACCATTGAAAAATTATCATTGATGGCCTACTGGTGACCCTCAAAAACATTTGGAGCAAGGGCCTGCTGGATACCGTTTAAAACATTATAGTTGAGGGCCTGAAGGTGAGCGGACCCTGTACAATATTGTAGTGAGGGCCTGAAGGTGAGCGAACCTCATAAAACATTGCAGTGATGGGCTACAGGTGAGCAGACGGTATAAAGCATTGGAGGTGAGGGCCTGAAGCCTAGAGAACCCTATAAATCATTGCAGTGATGGGCTACAGATGAGCAGACCTTATAAAGCATTAGAGGTGAGGGCCTGAAGTCTAGAGAACCCCATAAATCATTGCAGTGATGGGCTACAGATGAGCAGACGGTATAAAGCATTGGAGGCGAAGGCCTGAAGCCTCGCGAACCCCATAAATCATTACAGTGATGGCCTACAGGTGAGCAGACGGTATAAAGCATTGGAGGTGAGGGCCTGAAGCCTAGAGAACCCCATAAATCATTGCAGTGATGGCCTACAGGTGAGCAGATGGTATAAAGCAGTGGAGGTGAGGGCCTGAAGCCTAGAGAACCCCATAAATCATTGCAGTGATGGGCTACAGATGAGCAGACGGTATAAAGCATTGGAGGCGAGGGCCTGAAGCCTAGTGAACCCCATAAAACATTGCAGTGATGGGCTACAGGTGAGCAGACGGTATAAAGCATTGGAGGTGAGGGACTGAAGCCTAGAGAACCCCATAAATCATTGCAGTGATGGCCTACAGGTGAGCAGATGGTATAAAGCAGTGGAGGTGAGGGCCTGAAGCCTAGAGAACCTCATAAATCATTGCAGTGATGGGCTACAGGTGAGCAGACGGTATAAAGCATTGGAGGCGAGGGCCTGAAGCCTAGTGAACCTCATAAATCATTGCAGTGATGGGCTACAGGTGAGCAGACGGTATAAAGTATTGGAGGTGAGGGCCTGAAGCCTAGTGAACCCCATAAAACATTGCAGTGATGGCCTACAGGTGAGCAGACGGTATAAAGCATTGGAGGTGAGGGCCTGAAGCCTAGAGAACCCCATAAATCATTGTAGTGATGGCCTACAGGTGAGCAGACGGTATAAAGCAGTGGAGGTGAGGGCCTGAAGCCTAGCGAACCCCATAAAACATTGCAGTGATGGGCTACAGGTGAGCAGACGGTATAAAGCATTGGAGGTGAGGGACTGAAGCCTAGAGAACCCCATAAATCATTGCAGTGATGGCCTACAGGTGAGCAGATGGTATAAAGCAGTGGAGGTGAGGGCCTGAAGCCTAGGGAACCTCATAAATCATTGCAGTGATGGGCTACAGGTGAGCAGACGCTATAAAGCATTGGAGGTGAGGGCCTGAAGCCTAGAGAACCCCATAAATCATTGCAGTGATGGGCTACAGGTGAGCAGACGCTATAAAGCATTGGAGGTGAGGGCCTGAAGCCTAGAGAACCCCATAAAACATTGCAGTAATGGGCTACAGATGAGCAGACGGTATAAAGCATGGGAGGCGAGGGCCTGAAGCCTAGAGAACCCCATAAATCATTGCAGTGATGGCCTACAGGTGAGTAGACGGTATAAAGCATTGGAGGTGAGGGCCTGAAGCCTAGAGAACCCCATAAATCATTGCAGTGATGGGCTACAGATGAGCAGATGGTATAAAGCATTAGAGGTGAGGGCCTGAAGCCTAGAAAACCCCATAAAAATCATTGCAGTGATGGCCTACAGGTTAGCAGACAGTATAAAGCATTGGAGGTGAGGGCCTGAAGCCTAGAGAACCCCATAAAACATTGCAGTGATGGCCTACAGGTGAGCAGACGGTATAAAGCATTGGAGGTGAGGGCCTGAAGCCTAGAGAACCCCATAAAACATTGCAGTGATGGCCTACAGGTGAGCAGACAGTATAAAGCGTTGGAGGAGAGGGTCTAAAGCCTAGCGAACCCCATAAATCATTGCAGTGATGGCCTACAGGTGAGCAGACGGTATAAAGCATTGGAGGTGAGGGCCTGAAGCCTAGTGAACCCCATAAAACATTGCAGTGATGGCCTACAGGTGAGCAGACAGTATAAAGCATTGGAGGGGAGGGTCTGAAGCCTAGAGAACCCCATAAAACATTGCAGTGATGGCCTACAGGTGAGCAGACGGTATAAAGCATTGGAGGTGAGGGCCTGAAGCCTAGCGAACCCCATAAAACATTGTAGGGATGGCCTACAGGTGAGCAGACAGTATAAAGCATTGGAGGTGGGGGCCTGAAGCCTAGTGAACTCCATAAAACATTGCAGTGATGGCCTACAGGTGAGCAGTCCGTATAACGCATTGGAGGTGAGGGCCTGAAGCCTAGCGAACTCCATAAAACATTGCAGTGATGGCCTACAGGTTAGCAGACAGTATAAAGCATTGGAGGTGAGGGCCTGAAGCCTAGAGAACCCCATAAATCATTGCAGTGATGGCCTACAGGAGAGCAGACCATATAAAGCATTGGAGGT
Organism: Bufotes viridis; assembly: GCA_033119425.1. Classification (NCBI taxonomy): domain Eukaryota; kingdom Metazoa; phylum Chordata; class Amphibia; order Anura; family Bufonidae; genus Bufotes; species Bufotes viridis. The sequence continues at coordinate 429,904,959 of CM065592.1, forward strand.
GAGGGCCTGAAGCCTAGTGAACCCCATAAAACATTGCAGTGATGGCCTACAGGTGAGCAGACGGTATAAAGCAGTGGAGGTGAGGGCCTGAAGCCTAGAGAACCCCATAAAACATTGCAGTGATGGGCTACAGGTGAGCAGACGGTATAAAGCATTGGAGGTGAGGGCCTGAAGCCTAGAGAACCCCATAAATCATTGCAGTGATGGCCTACAGGTGAGCAGACCATATAAAGCATTGGAGGTGAGGGCCTGAAGCCTAGAGAACCCCATAAATCATTGCAGTGATGGCCTACAGGTGAACAGACGGTATAAAGCATTGGAGGTGAGGGCCTGAAGCCTAGAGAACCCCATAAAACATTGCAGTGATGGCCTACAGGTGAGCAGACGGTATAAAGCATTGGAGGTGAGGGCCTGAAGCCTAGTGAACTCCATAAAACATTGCAGTGATGGGCTACAGGTGAGCAGACGGTATAAAGCATTGGAGGTGAGGGCCTGAAGCCTAGAGAACCCCATAAAACATTGCAGTGATGGGCTACAGGTGAGCAGACGGTATAAAGCAGTGGAGGTGAGGGTCTGAAGCCTAGAGAACCCCATAAAACATTGCAGTGATGGCCTACAGGTGAGCAGACGGTATAAAGCATTGGAGGTGAGGGCCTGAAGCCTAGCGAACCCCATAAATCATTGCAGTGATGGCCTACAGGTGAGAAGTCGGTATAAAGCATTGGAGATGAGGGCCTGAAGCCTAGCGAACTCCATAAAACATTGCAGTGATGGCCTACAGGTGAGCAGACAGTATAAAGCATTGGAGGTGAGGGCCTGAAGCCTAGTGAACCCCATAAAACATTGCAGTGATGGCCTACAGGTGAGCAGACCATATAAAGCATTGGAGGTGAGGGCCTGAAGCCTAGAGAACCCCATAAATCATTGCAGTGATGGCCTACAGGTGAGCAGACGGTATAAAGCATTGGAGGTATGGGCCTGAAGCCTAGAGAACCTCATAAAACATTGCAGTGATGGCTTACAGGTGAGCAGACGGTATAAAGCGTTGGAGGTGAGGGTCTGAAGCCTAGTGAACCCCATAAAACATTGCAGTAATGGCCTACAGGTGAGCAGACGGTATAAAGCATTGGAGGTGAGGGCCTGAAGCCTAGTGAACCCCATAAAACATTGCAGTAATGGCCTACAGGTGAGCAGACGGTATAAAGCGTTGGAGGTGAGGGCCTGAAGCCTAGTGAACCCCATAAAACATTGCAGTAATGGCCTACAGGTGAGCAGACGGTATAAAGCATTGGAGGTGAGGGCCTGAAGCCTAGTGAACCCCATAAAACATTGCAGTGATGGCCTACAGGTGGGCAGACCGTATAAAGCATTAGAGGTGAGGGCCTGAAGCCTAGAGAACCCCATAAAACATTGCAGTGATGGCCTACAGGTGAGCAGACGGTATAAAGCATTGGAGGTAAGGCCCTGAAGCCTAGAGAACCCCTTAAAACATTGCAGTAATGGGCTACAGATGAGCAGACGGTATAAAGCAGTGGAGGTGAGGGCCTGAAGCCTAGAGAACCCCATAAATCATTGCAGTGATGGCGTACAGGTGAGCAGACGGTATAAAGCATTGGAGGTGAGGTCCTAAAGCCGAGTGAACCCCATAAAACATTGCAGTGATGGGCTACAGGGGAGCAGACGGTATAAAGCATTGGAGGTGAGGGCCTGAAGCCTAGAGAACCCCATAAAACATTGCAGCGATGGGCTACAGGTGAGCAGATGGAATAAAGCATTGGAGGTGAGGGCCTGAAGCCTAGAGAACCCCATAAAACATTGCAGTGATGGCCTACAGGTGAGCAGACGGTATAAAGCATTGGAGGTGAGGGCCTGAAGCCTAGAGAACCCCATAAAACATTGCAGCGATGGGCTACAGGTGCGCAGACGGTATAAAGCATTGGAGGTGAGGGCCTGAAGCCGAGCGAACCCCATAAATCATTGCAGGGATGGCCTACGGGTGAGCAGACAGTATAAAGCATTAGAGGTGAGGGCCTGAAGCCTAGAGAACCCCATAAATCATTGCAGTGATGGCCTACAGGTGAGCAGACCGTATAAAGCATTGGAGGTGAGGGACTGAAGCCTAGCGAACCCCATAAATCATTGCAGTGATGGCTACAGGTGAGCAGATGGTATAAAGCATTAGAGGTGAGGGCCTGAAGCCTAGAGAACCCCATAAATCATTGCAGTGAGGGCCTACAGGTGAGCAGACGGTATAAAGCATTGGAGGTGAGGGCCTGAAGCCTAGAGAACCCCATAAATCATTGTAGTGATGGCCTACAGGTGAGCAGACCGTATAAAGCATTGGAGGTGAGGGACTGAAGCCTAGCGAACCCCATAAAACATTGTAGTGAGGGCCTACAGGTGAGCAGACAGTATAAAGCATTGGAGGTGGGGGCCTGAAGCCTAGAGAACCCCATAAATCATTGCAGTGATTGCCTACAGGTGAGCAGACGGTATAAAGGATTGGAGGTGAGGGCCTGAAGCCTAGCGAACCCCATAAATCATTGCAGTGATGGCTACAGGTGAGCAGATGGTATAAAGCATTAGAGGTGAGGGCCTGAAGCCTAGAGAACCCCATAAATCATTGCAGTGAGGGCCTACAGGTGAGCAGACGGTATAAAGCATTGGAGGTGAGGGCCTGAAGCCTAGAGAACCCCATAAATCATTGTAGTGATGGCCTACAGGTGAGCAGACCGTATAAAGCATTGGAGGTGAGGGACTGAAGCCTAGCGAACCCCATAAAACATTGTAGTGAGGGCCTACAGGTGAGCAGACAGTATAAAGCATTGGAGGTGGGGGCCTGAAGCCTAGAGAACCCCATAAATCATTGCAGTGATTGCCTACAGGTGAGCAGACGGTATAAAGGATTGGAGGTGAGGGCCTGAAGCCTAGAGAACCCCATAAATCATTGCAGTGATGGGCTACAGGTGAGCAGACGGTATGAAGCATTGGAGGTGGGGGCCTGAAGCCTAGCGAACCCCATAAAACATTGCAGCGATGGCCAACAGGTGAGCAGACGGTATAAAGCATTGGAGGTGAGGGACTGAAGCCTAGAGAACCCTATAAAACATTGCAGTGATGGGCTACAGGTGAGCAGACAGTATAATGCATTGGAGGTGAGGGACTGAAGCCGAGCGAACACCATAAAACATTGCAGTGATGGGTTATAGGTGAGCAGACGGTATAAAGCATTGGAGGTGAGGGCCTGAAACCTAGAGAACCCCATAAAACATTGCAGTGATGGCCTACAGGTGAGCAGACAGTATAATGCATTGGAGGTGAGGGACTGAAGCCGAGCGAACACCATAAAACATTGCAGTGATGGGTTATAGGTGAGCAGACGGTATAAAGCATTGGAGGTGAGGGCCTGAAGCCTAGAGAACCCCATAAAACATTGCAGTGATGGCCTACAGGTGAGCAGACGGTATAAAGTATTGGAGGTGAGGGCCTGAAGCCTAGTGAACCCCATAAAACATTGCAGTGAGGGCCTACAGGTGAGCAGATGGTATAAAGCATTGGAGGTGAGGGCCTGAAGCCGAGCGAACCCCATGAAACATTGCAGTGATGGCCTACAGGTGAGCAGACGGTATAAAGCATTGGAGGTGAGGGCCTGAAGCCTAGAGAACCCCATAAAACATTGCAGTGATGGGCTACCGGTGAGCAGACAGTATAAAGTATTGGAGGTGAGGGTCTGAAGCCTAGCGAACCCCATAAATCATTGCAGTGATGGGCTATATGTGAGCAGACGATATAAAACATTGGAGGTGAGGGCCTGAAGCCTAGAGAACCCCATAAATCATTGCAGTGATTGCCTACAGGTGCGCAGACGGTATACAGCATTGGAGGTGAGAGCCTGAAGCCTAGAGAACCCCACAAAACATTGCAGTGATGGCCTACAGGTTAGCAGACAGTATAAAGCATTGGAGGTGAGGGCCTGAAGCCTAGAGAACCCCATAAATCATTGCAGTGATGGCCTACAGGTGAGCAGACGGTATAAAGCATTGGAGGTGAGGGCCTGAAGCCTAGTGAACCCCATAAAACATTGCAGTGATGGCCTACAGGTGAGCAGACGGTATAAAACATTGCAGTGATGGGCCTACAGGTGAGCAGACGGTATAAAGCATTGGAGGCGAGGGCCTGAAGCCTGAGAGCCCATAAATCATTGCAGTGATGGGCTACAGGTGAGCAGACGGTATAAAGTATTGGAGGTGAGGCCTGAAGCCGGAACCCCATAACATTGCAGATGAAAACATTGCAGTGATGGGCTACAGGTGAGCAGACGGTATAAAGTATTGGAGGTGAGGGCCTGAAGCCTAGAGAACCCCATAAATCATTGCAGTGATGGGCTACAGGTGAGCAGACGGTATAAAGCATTGGAGGTGAGGGCCTGAAGCCTAGTGAACCCCATAAAACATTGCAGTGATGGCCTACAGGTGAGCAGACGGTATAAAACATTGCAGTGATGGGCTACAGGTGAGCAGACGGTATAAAGTATTGGAGGTGAGGGCCTGAAGCCTAGAGAACCCCATAAATCATTGCAGTGATGGGCTACAGGTGAGCAGACGGTATAAAGCATTGGAGGTGAGGGACTGAAGCCTAGTGAACCCCATAAAACATTGCAGTGATGGGCTACAGGTGAGCAGACGGTATATATATTGGAGGTGAGGGCCTGAAGCTGAGCGAATCCTTCAAAAGATTGTAGTGAGGGCCTACAGTAGAGTAGATGGTATAAAACATTGGAGGTGAGGACCTGAAAGTGAGCGAACCCCATAAAACATTGCAGTGATGGCCTACAGGTGAGCAGACGGTATAAAGCATTGGAGGTGAGGGCCTGAAGCATAGAGAACCCCATAAATCATTGCAGTGATGTCCTACAGGTGAGCAGACGGTATAAAGCATTGGAGGTGAGGGCCTGAAGCCTAGAGAACCCCATAAATCATTGCAGTGATTGCCTACAGGTGCGCAGACGGTATACAGCATTGGAGGTGAGGGCCTGAAGCCTAGAGAACCCCATAAATCATTGCAGTGATGGGCTACAGGTGAGCAGACGGTATGAAGCATTGGAGGTGGGGGCCTGAAGCCTAGCGAACCCCATAAAACATTGCAGCGATGGCCAACAGGTGAGCAGACGGTATAAAGCATTGGAGGTGAGGGACTGAAGCCTAGAGAACCCCATAAAACATTGCAGTGATGGCCTACAGGTGAGCAGACAGTATAATGCATTGGAGGTGAGGGACTGAAGCCGAGCGAACACCATAAAACATTGCAGTGATGGGTTATAGGTGAGCAGACGGTATAAAGCATTGGAGGTGAGGGCCTGAAGCCTAGAGAACCCCATAAATCATTGCAGTGATGGCCTACAGGTGGGCAGACCGTATAAAGCATTGGAGGTGAGGGCCTGAAGCCTAGAGAACCCCATAAAACATTGCAGTGATGGCCTACAGGTGAGCATACGGTATAAAGTATTGGAGGTGAGGGCCTGAAGCCTAGTGAACCCCATAAATCATTGCAGTGATTGCCTACAGGTGGGCAGACCGTATAAAGCATTGGAGGTGAGGGCCTGAAGCCTAGCGAACCCCATAAAACATTGCAGTGATGGCCTACAGGTGAGCATACGGTATAAAGTATTGGAGGTGAGGGCCTGAAGCCTAGTGAACCCCATAAAACATTGCAGTGAGGGCCTACAGGTGAGCAGATGGTATAAAGCATTGGAGGTGAGGGCCTGAAGCCGAGCGAACCCCATGAAACATTGCAGTGATGGCCTACAGGTGAGCAGACGGTATAAAGCATTGGAGGTGAGGGCCTGAAGCCTAGAGAACCCCATAAAACATTGCAGTGATGGCCTACAGGTGAGCAGACAGTATAAAGCATTGGAGGTGAGGGCCTGAAGCCTAGTGAACCCCATAAAACATTGCAGTGATGGCCTACAGGTGAGCAGACGGTATAAAGCATTGGAGGTGAGAGCCTGAAGCCTAGAGAACCCCACAAAACATTGCAGTGATGGCCTACAGGTTAGCAGACAGTATAAAGCATTGGAGGTGAGAGCCTGAAGCCTAGAGAACCCCACAAAACATTGCAGTGATGGCCTACAGGTGAGCAGACGGTGTAAAGCATTGGAGGTGAGGGCCTGAAGCCTAAAGAACCCCATAAAACATTGTAGTGATGGCCTACAGGTGAGCAGACGGTATAAAGCATTGGAGGTGAGGGCCTGAAGCCTAGAGAACCCCATAAATCATTGCAGTGATGGCCTACAGGTGAGCAGACGGTATAAAACATTGCAGTGATGGGCTACAGGTGAGCAGACGGTATAAAGTATTGGAGGTGAGGGCCTGAAGCCTAGAGAACCCATAAAACATTGCAGTGATGGGCTACAGGTGAGCAGACGGTATAAAGTATTGGAGGTGAGGGCCTGAAGCCTAGAGAACCCCATAAATCATTGCAGTGATGGGCTACAGGTGAGCAGACGGTATAAAGCATTGGAGGTGAGGGCCTGAAGCCTAGTGAACCCCATAAAACATTGCAGTGATGGCCTACAGGTGAGCAGACAGTATATATATTGGAGGTGAGGGCCTGAAGCTGAGCGAACCCTTCAAAAGATTGTAGTGAGGGCCTACAGTAGAGTAGATGGTATAAAACATTGGAGGTGAGGACCTGAAAGTGAGCGAACCCCATAAAACATTGCAGTGAGGGCCTACAGGTGAGCAGACGGTATAAAGCATTGGAGGTGAGGGCCTGAAGCCGAGCGAACCCTTCAAAAGATTGTAGTGAGGGCATATATATTCTGTATGGAAGAGGAGTCAGAGGAAAGGGCGGATGAGAAAACAAGACTCAAACATATACACTTTTTTTGCGGTAAAAGGGGTAAAAACAATCTGAATCTTTGGATTGAGTATATTATAAAGCATACATCTAAATTGCGTTTTTGTTCCTCATTAACTCAGATTTCCTCTGGTGGAGGGGTCAGGGGCAATCCAGGCCTTGTTAATTTTATCTCAGTCAACCTGTCAGCATTGTCAGTGGATAAGCGGATACGCTTATCTGTTATAATGCCGCCAGGAGCACTAAATACCCGCTCAGACAATACGCTGGCGGCAGGACAGGCCAGCACCTCCAAGGCGTAGAGCGCAAGTTCATGCCACGTGTCCAGCTTGGACACCCAGTAGTTGTAAGGCACTGAGGGATCATTTAGGACGCTGACACGGTCTGCAATGTATTCCTTCACTATCTTCCAAAACGTTTCCCTCCTTGTAGCACTAGGCCGCGCTTCAGGGTGAGGTTGCTGGCGGGGTGTCATGAAAGTGTCCCATGCCTTGGAGAGTGTTGCCCTGCTTCTGTTAGAACTGCTGTGTGTTCCCCTTGTCTCCCTTCCTCGGTTGCCTAAGGAAGTACGAGTTATGGCGGCCGCATTGTCAGATGGAAAATTTTGGAGCAATCTTTCAACAAGTACCTTCTGGTATTGCACGGTTTTACTCGTCCTCTTCACCACAGGAATGAGAGAGGAGAAGTTCTCTTTGTAGCGGGGGTCGCAGTAATCTGTGTTATCTAAAATGAGTATAACGCAAGGGTCGTGGGAAAGGCAGCCTAACATGAAGTCAGCCATGTGTGCCGGAGTACCAACGGGCAAGACGTTGATGTCAACTTCAGGCATGACTCTCCATCGCCTCAACCTCATCCTCTTCTGCCCATCCACGCTGAACAGATGGAATTAAAGTTCCATGGGTACTAGCATCTGTAGCAGAGGCAACTTTCTCCAGCTCCTCCTCCTCCTCTTCATGGCGCAATTCGCGCTGTGAAGACGAACTGGGGGAGGTCTAGCTATCACCCTGTAACATCTCCGCCCCCGAATACCTCGTCTGCCACATTCAAAGCATCCTCCTTAATTGTGAGCAGCGATCGTTTGAGCAGACACAGCAGTGGGATGGTTACGCTGATAATAGCGTTATCACCACTAACCTCACAGAGGTCTGACATCAATGCCCACTCCTCGCTTGTGAATAGCGGAAGCTTACTGGAAAGGCGACAACCATGTTGCAGCTGGTATTCCACAACTGCTCTCTGCTGCTCACAAAGCCTGGCCAACATGTAGAACGTAGAGTTCCACCGCGTGCTCACGTCGCACAACAGTTGGTGAGCTGGAAGCCGCAAGTGCTGCAGCATTGACAGACCGTCGAAGCTGTGGACGACTTGCCGAAATGAGCACACAAGCGGCGTGCCTTTACTAGTAGCTCCTGCAAATTGGGGTAGGTCTTGATAAACCGCTGAACCACAAAGTTTAAGACGTGGGCTAGGCATGGGATGTGTGTCAGGTTGCCGAGCTCCAAAGCCGCCACCAAGTTACGGCCATTGTCGGACACAACCATGCCTGTTTAAAGGTTGAGTGGCAGGAGCCGCAGCTCGGTCTGGTCCCTTATACCCTGCCACAGCTCTGAGGCGGTGTGCTGTTTGTCCCCTAAGCAGATAAGCTTCAGCACGGCCTGTTGACGCTTACCCACAGAAGTGCTACACTGCTTCCAGCTAGCGACTGATGGCTGACTGCTGCTGGAGGTGGAAGTGGAGGAGGAGGCGGCGGCGGAGGAGAAGTGGGGGTTGGAGCCAATAACATAGCTGCTGGCGGACACCCTGATGGACGTAGGGCCCGCAATCCTGGGTTTTGGTAGCACCTGTGCCATCCCAGCGTACGACTCACTCCCGGCCTCCACAACATTCACCCAGTGTGCGGTCAGGGAAATGTAGCATCCCTGGCCGAAAGCACTTGTCCATGTGTCCGTGGTGAGGTGGACTTTCCCAGTAAGTGCATTGGTCAGGGCACGGGTGATGTTCTGGGACATATGCTGGTGTAAGGCGGGCACACTCTATTAAATCGAGTAATTCGACACAAAAAAATCCTCGATCCGAATGGAGCGGGAGTGAAGCTCTTGCTATTACTCCCGCTCTGTGGTCTCCCACTGCGCTTGGAATACTTGCCCTTCCAGAAGAGGGACTCCAGACACTCCACAGCACGTCCATGGTCCCGTGCTGCACTGACCTCCTGACGTATGCACGCCGTGACTTGACACGCTGTGTGGCGTCAGAAGCAGAGCAGCGCGGAATGATGGAATGTCGGCAGCGCCCCTGCTGGAAAAGTAAATTGGTGAAACAGAGGGGGTGGGGGCGCAACTAAGGCCGGGCACCCGGAGTGCACAGCGTCATAGCAACCAATTCGGGTATATTATTCTGCTCATCCTCCTGACTTGACCTAACTACCACCTCAGTGATTGGCAACTGTGTCTCATCATCATCCACGACGGTGCCGTTCTTCACCGTCATCTTCTTGAGACTGTGAAGGCTCAAGAGGTTGGGAATCAGGGCACAATATCTCAGGTATTTCTTCAAGCGTGCTTGGCGAGAGAGCCAAACCAAGTACTGGCGATGAAAAGAGGTCATGTGAATATCTGAGTGTGGGATCACTTGTTTGCCCAGATGCGACATTGTGGGAGGAAAGAGGATCAGAGTGAGGATTCGGTTGACCAGACTCTTGGTTACAGAGACTGGACTTCGTGGAACCGACCACCTGTTTGCACCAGTCCGACTTGAACAGTGTTGTCTTGCGCCGCCCAGCTATGTTGGACATGAAGCTGGGTAAGGTGTTTTTTTTTTTCTGGTGCGCTGGCAGCAGGCACAGTTTCATTGCGCCCAGGGTCACGCCCTCTGCTTGCACCATCAGCATGACGCCCAGGGCCACGGCCTCTGCTTGCACAATCAGCATGACTCCCAGGGCCACGGCCTCTGCTTGCACCATCAGCATCACGCCAAGGGCCACGGCCTCTGCTTGCACCATCAGCATCACGCCCAGGGCCACGGCTTCTGCTTGCACCATCAGCATCACGCCCACTTCCCCTGTCCCTTTGTGCTCGCCTTCTTCATATTAATGGTTTTGTCTGTAGATGTGGCGCAGATTCCTAAAGACACAGTTTTCTGATGCAGGACAGTACCGGATACAAAAAAATACAGAATTTTTTTACTGTACACACTATATTTTCTGGCTGTAATGAATAGAAGACAGAGAAATAAAGATTTTCGGCACCACACTAGGCCAGAGATAATGTAATTTTTACAGTACACACTGTATTTGCTTTCTGTAATGTACAGGAGACAGAGAAATACAGATTTTGGGCACTACACTAGGCCAGAGATAATGTAAATTTTATGATACACACTGTATTCGGATATACGGTAGTTCTATATTGGATACAAATTTGTCCCAAATAAAATGTATTCTCTGCTGGAATCCTGTATATACGGTCGCAGCCTAAACGCACACACAGATGTGCCCAAAACTAGTTAACTATGGCCAAAATATAAATCACTGTCTGCTGGAGTAATTAATATAACGGTTGAATCACAGATGTGGCACAAGTTAGGTTAATTTCCCCGGAAAAAATAATTTCTCTGATGATACAGTGTATATCTCAGTACCTAGGAACACTGTAGTGAATAAACCCCTTTTAATAATGTCTGCCCAACACACTGCTTTATGGTGGTGCAGTGTATATCTCAGTAGCAGGCACACTGTAGTGAATAAGCCCCTTTTTATAATGTCTGCCCAACACACTGCTTTATGATGGTGCAGTGTATATCTCAGTACCAAGGAACACTGTAGTGAATAAGCCCCTTTTTATAATGTCTGCCCAACACACTGCTTTATGATGGTGTATTGTAGATGTCACTAATCGGAAATGTTTCTGTCTTATCAAAGTTATCAAAGCGATTTTCAAGCCCTGCCCTTATCTGTCCCTTCCTGGTGAAGCCTGTCCCTAAAAGTGCAGAATTAACCCCCTTCTTAAAAAATAAAAATAAAAGGTGCTGCACTGCTGTCAAACACACACTCTAGTCCTTAAAATGACTGTTAGGTCTTTCAATAAGGTTTTTGGAGTGAAATCAGTAAGTTTAGAGCAAAACACTATCTGTCCCTGCCTACTGTCTGCTCTCCCTGACGCTGAATGATCCGAGCGCCGGACCTCAGCTCCTATATGAAATGGTATCACGTGTTCCGGCCAGCCAATCGGTGTAAGGCTTACAGATAACATGGCTATGGCCTTACACTCCAATATACAAAGAAAAACGTCTCTGGTTGTCTTACGGTGACTCCTCGGCGCTGCAAGCCGCAATAGGCGATGTGGGTATCTGTCACTATCGAACGTTAAAATAGGTAAAAGAGGCAGCGCTGCCAGGAAAATGTCTCTTTTTTTTTTTTTTTCCCCCTTTTCTTTTATCGTCCTCACAAACTTCTCTCCTCGGACTTCAAGGAAAATCTGGGTTTTCACCTGATTCGCAAGATGCAACAAAATCCTCCTTGGAATCTATAAGTACCTGCAGAGTGCAAATAGAAACACCGTATGGTGAAGTACTGCCACTGTGTTTGACAACCGCATGGAGATATTATACTCACAAAATTCCATTCAGTGTGCGTATTCAATACCACTCGTGTCTCCGCACTTCCATAGGATTCAAAAACACCTTCTCCGGTATTCTTAGATTTTCTGATAGATTCCTGTTTTCTCATTAACCAGAAAAAACGCGGAGGATAGTAAAGCACCTCAGGTGTGCGATTATAAAAGTTCATTTATTATAAGATTAAAAATATAACAAACATTCATTTGTGCAGGCCGATTTGAATGTTTGTTATATTTTTAATCCTGTGAGTTTATGAGAAAACAGGAATCTATCAGAAAATCTAAGAATACCGGAGAAGGTGTTTTTGAATCCTATGGAAGTGCGGAGACACGAGTGGTATTGAATACGCACACTGCGAATGGAATTTTGTGAGTATTTTATCTCCCTTGCACTCTGCAGGTACTTATAGATTCCAAGGAGGATTTTGTTGCATCTTGCGAATCAGGTGAAAACCCAGATTTTCCTTGAAGTCCGAGGAGAGAAGTTTGTGAGGACGATAAAAGAGAAGGGGGAAGAAAAAAAAAAAAAAAAAGAGACATTTTCCTGGCAGCGCAGCCTCTTTTACCTATTTGTATGGCATTACACTGAGGGGAATTACTTACCTGGACCTTAACTGGCTGCTTAGAAAGCGCCAAACATGCGGGGAGGAGACTCGAGCAATGCGACGAATACAGGTGGTCCTCGGCCGAGTAAAGCCAAGCGAATCGATGCTCGAGCCAAACGAATACTCGGCCGAGCATGCTCGCTCATCACTAGTAGGGATCCATCTTTCTTCTTCACAAAGAAACCTGCACCAGCCTGGGAGGAAGATTTGCGGATACATCCTCTGTTGAGATTCTCCTTGATATAATCAGACATGGTTTGAGTCTCTGCTGGTGACAGGAGATAGATGCGTCCACGAGGAGCCCAGAACCAATTCAATAGGGCAGTTATACGGCCTGTGAGGAGGTAGCGTCTCAACTAGAGATGACAAAGTGGAATTTGATCTGAATTTCAGGAATTATTCGATTCTCACCGAATCCGAATTTCCTCATGCTTCGTGGAAACGAATCACATTTTTTCCTAAAATGGCTGCTGCACGTGTTAGGACATGGAACAAGGAATTCTGGGAAGGCGGGATCACCCATAATGCCATGCATGCAGCCAATCAGCAGCCAGCCCTGTGATGTCACAGCCCTATAAATAGCCTCAGGCATCTTGGATTCTGCCATTTTTCTGTGTACTTAGTGCAGGGAGAGACGTCAGCAGGCGCTAGGGACAGTGCTAGGAAAGACTTCACTGTGCTGTAAAAACTATTTACAAGTTCAGGGAAAGGATAGGGAGGAATCATTCCACAGCATTTCTGTAGAACAGGGTTCAGCCGGGGAGGTGACAGACTGGGGAATAGGAACAATCCTATTACACCTTGCTGCACTGACTGGGGATCCAAAATGCCATTATACAGCTCTGTAAGTGATGTTTAATACAGCCATTAACAGGGTTTATTACAAGGAAATATTTCTACCCTACGTCTTATTTGCCCTTGTGCTGGGCAGTTATACGTTGTAAATCCCTTTTTACTGTGTATTAGTGGCACAAAAGAAACCTATATTTGCGGTCCAGCGGTGCTGTAATATGTTGTAAAGCCCTTTTTGGCGTATTAATGTCGCAAAAAAAGTATTTTACGTTGTGTGAAGTGAGAAAATTACAGACTTTTTTGGAGTGGTTTAATTTCCTTTTTTCAATTTTTATCTAACAGTATGTCAGACAGAGAAGTGCCAGGCCCTGCACAGGCGAGTGTCAGAGCAAAGGGGGGGGGGGGGGGTCAGCAGGGGTCACTTCTAGAGGCCTGAGCTCTCAGTGTCAGCTATCGGTCATGTCTTGAGCAGCAACCCAGCGGTTCTTGAATGGCTGACTCGGTCTTTGACTTCGTCGCAAGTGATATCAGACATCCCCAGCCAACAGTCGGTGGGTTTGTCAGATACAACCCTTAAAGGTCCTGTGCCCTCACCTGTCCTCAACCTGCCTCTGGCCTTTTCTGTTCCCTCAGCCAGAAGTATTGTATGATGTGGGCTGTTTCACTATACAGCGAGGACAAGCTTCTATGGCAGCAGTGGGAGGTCGGGAGCCAAACGTGCCAAGGGTAGACCACCCGCTTTGCAGGAGCCTACCTGCCTGGAAAGTAGTGGTGCAGGGGTTCGCAGAAGCAGCATCGGTAGCAGTCAGACAGTGCAAAGTGTTAGGGGTAAAATCTCCTACTCGGCGGTGTGGCAGTTTTTTGTTAAGCCGCCGGAGTTGGTGAACATGGCCATATGTAGAATCTGTAGGCAGAAGGTGAAGCGGGACCAGGGTGCTAATGTTGGCACCACGGCCCTGTGTCAACCTATGCAGTGTCATTATGAAGTGGCCTGGGAGAACTGTGGCTCCAATGTTGTGGTCAAGCCTGCTGCAGCAACCATTGCATCGCACAGTGGCACGCCGCACCTGATTTCAGGCAGCAAGGCTCCACCACCTCAGCCAAAGGGAGCTGTCTGTCCTTCCCATCATCTGCTGGTCCCGATGCTCCTGCTCCTCCTAGTCAGTCATTCCATCAGCAATCAATCACCGAAGAAATTGCCAAGAGACAACATTATGCGTGCACTCATCCAAAGACGCAGAAGCTGAACGTGCTCCTGTCCAAGTTACTGGTGCTTCAGTCCCTCCCTTTCCAAGTGGTGGACTCTGCTCCTTTCACAGAACTGATGGATTGTGCCAAGCCAAGGTGGAGAGTCCCAAGCCGTCATTTCATTGCCAAAAAGGCAGTACCAGCCCTGCACACACATGTAGAACAAAAGGTGGGCCAGTCCTTAAACCTGTTGGTGTCTGCTAAAGTGCACGGCAGCGCCGACGTATGGGGCTGTAACTATAGTCAGGGATGATACATGTCTTTTAAGGCCCACTGGGTAAATGTGGTTCCTGCACAGCCACACCAGCAACTTGGCCAGGTGACGCCGTTGCTCCTACGACAGTCTCTGCCTCTGCCTCCTCATCCTCCACCGTGTCCTCAGCCTCCGCTGCAGGGACAATTTACAGTACCCCTCCAGCATACCACATTTCCAGGACACGGCGATGTCACGCTGTTCTGCACCTCGTTTGCCTGGACAAACGGAGTCACACAGGGGAGGAACTGCTCTGTGTCCTTCATGAAGAAATCGAATCCTGGCTTTCTCAGTGACAATTTAAAATCGAAACCATCGTGACTGACAACGGGAAGAATATGGTGTCGGCGCTGCGTCAAGGAGGGGTGAGCCATCGCCTTGCATTGAACACATTTAATCTGATTGTCAAGCTGTTCCTGAAGTCTTCCAACCATCTGAAAGACATCCTAAAAATGGCCAGGAAACTGTGCATGCACTTCAGCCAATAGTACACTGCAAAGCCCACCATCCTTGAGCTGCAGCGGCAGAAAGGCGTCCCCCAACATAGGCTGATATACGATGTTTCAACCCGTTGGAATTCCACTCTCCATATGTTGGACTGACTATACGAACAAAGAAAAGGACATAAACGATTTCTTGATGATCCCAGCGGACAGGGGTACTCCCCTGTGTAACTTCGATGTCAGCCAGTGGCAGCACATGCGTGACACCTGCCGTTTGCACAGACCCTTTGAGGAGGCCACGTTATTTGTTAGTCGCCAGGACAACGGGATGAACAATGTCATTCCACTGCTTCATGTCCTGGAAGAGATGCTGGTAAATCTGGCTGTTCAGGGGACAGGAGACGTGGCGCCTAGATCTCACAGCCACATGAGCCCTGTGGGGGCTGAAATGTTGGAGGAAGACATTGGAGCACAAGCAATGAGTAGCAAACTCAAAAGTGACAGGAGAGGAGGAGCAGGAGCAGCCAGAGGAGCTACAGGGCGATGAGAAAGACGAGACAGAGGATGCAGACATACCATGGCAGTATGCAGTGGAGATGAAGTCAAGGAATCCTGTCGAGTCACTTGCACAAATGGCCCAATGCATGCTCACTTGCTTGCGTAGTGACAGCCAAATTGTCACCATTCGGCAGAGGAATGACTTCTGGCTCTCCACCTTGTTGGACCCTCGCTACCGGTCCAAAATGGGGGCCTTTTTAACACCCACTGGGAGGGAGGACAAACTAGACTACTATTATAGAGACATCCTATGTAGTCAGATTGCCACTGCCTATCTGCGCCATCGTCCATCCTCTCGCACGTCTGACTGGGGGGTGGATCAGCCAGGATTTCCACTCATTCGTTTCCTGTTTAAGCTGTTCTGTTTGTTCTAACCGTTCTTTATACTGGACTTTGGATTATGTATTATGGACTTTGCCTGATTGCCACCTGCCTTGACCCTGATCTATGTTTATGGACTTTGCCTGACTGCCACCTGCCCTGACTTCAGGCTTTGTACCCTGACTACGCCTGCATCTGATCAGCCTCTAGCCTCCCAGCATCAACTGGGTACAGTCCAGTGGGTTCACACTCTGATCCCGATTCCTTCATATTCCAATTCCCCCCTGACGTAGCACCTGGAACTCCCCTCAAGAAGTCTCTCCTCACCATCAGAGGTATCGTGTGCGAAACGAAGGATACGCTCAGACATTGGTCACGTGGGGGGTCATAACAGTTTGCTCAGGCCATGGAATCCGCTGATCAGAACACTTCAAGCCTCTGAATTATACGAGGAGATGGCTCAACAGTGAGAATGTCAGGATCAGATTGCCTATCTGCACAGTGTGAATATGCGTCTTAATGACCTGACGCCCACCAATCCTGCACCACTAGCAACTGTTCCAGCAGCTTACCCGGCTCCTGCTCCACCATCCTCCTATGTACCTGGATCAGGACCTCGCCTTTCTTCTCTGCCTCACGTCGGTTGTGGCCTCAAACAGTGATAGGGCTTTTTTAATCAGTGCACACTGCACTTCGAACTTTTACCACATTCATTTGCGTTGGATCGTGCTAAAGTGGCTTTCCTGTTGTCGCACCTTACTGGAGAGGCCCTGGCTTGGATTAACTCACTCTGGAAGAGGAGTGATCCTGTCATCTTGGATCTACATGACTTCCTAAAAGCCTCCCGTAGGGTGTTCGATAAGCTTGGATGCACCACCACAGCCACTTGCTCTGTACTTCGGCTGCGCCAGGGGAGTCAGTCCGTGGGCCAGTACACAGTCCAGTTCCGGACCCTAGCTTCTGAACTAATCTGGAATAATGAGGCACTAGTGGCTACCTTCTGGGAGGGTCTCTCCAGGAAAATTAAGGAGGAGCTGGCCAGTCAGGATGTCCCCTATATCCTGGATGACCTAATTTTCCTGGCCACCCAGATTGATTTTTGCTTTCAAGAACGTGCCAAGGAGGTAGCACATGAAAGAAGATCATATCATCCAGCATTCTCCTTCCAGCGGTCTTCTGTCCTTCAGCCTTCCTTCTCTGCTGTTGCATTTGAACCCATTCAGATTGACTGTGTTGGGGTGACTGAACAGGAACTAGGGCTGCAGTAAACGATTATTTTAGTAATCGAGTATTCTACCGATTTTTTTTACGATTAATCAAGTAATCCAATAAGAAAAAATGAATAAATAGACTGTTTTACTTTATAAAAACTCATCAGTGCCCAACACCCTTCGCCCCCCCCTGTGCGATCAGCCCAAGTGCATCAGTTCCCACCAGTGCCATCATCTCCACTTCTCCAGTGCCATTAGCTCCCCCCCCACCTTGTGCCATTAGCTCCCCCCCCACCTTGTGCCATCATCTGTCCCCCTTGTGCCATAGTCTCTGGTGCCCTGCTGCTCCTGACACCCAGAGTGCACAGTGTAATTGGTTGCTATGACGCTGTGCACTCCGGGTGCCCGGCCTTAGTTGCGCCCCCACCCCCTCTGTTTCACCAATTTACTTTTCCAGCAGGGGCGCTGCCGACATTCCATCATTCCGCGCTGCTCTGCTTCTGACGCCACACAGCGTGTCAAGTCACGGCGTGCATACGTCAGGAGGTCAGTGCAGCACGGGACCATGGACGTGCTGTGGAGTGTCTGGAGTCCCTCTTCTGGAAGGGCAAGTATTCCAAGCGCAGTGGGAGACCACAGAGCGGGAGTAATAGCAAGAGCTTCACTCCCGCTCCATTGGGATCGAGGATTTTTTTGTGTCGAATTACTCGATTTAATAGAGTTCTCGTTGCAGCCCTAACAGGAACATGACCGTCGTCGTTCTAGTGGACCCTGCTTCTACTGTGGCATTTTCGGACATCTCCTCCGTTCCTGTCTTTGGAATCTGGGAAACTCCCCAGCCCAGGGGCTGTTGGAGAGGTGACCTTAGGCGAAGACAATACCTCTCTTCTTCTGACAGTAACCTTGTCGTTGGGAGATGGTTAATTCACGGAGATGGCGCTCCTGGATTATGGATTTGCAGGGAACTTCCTGCAACAAAGCCTAGTGGCTTCCTGCATCAAATTCATGTTTAGCACCTGCAGAGACCTTTGATGGTATCATCCGTGGAAGGGCTCTATCCGAGTCCGTACAGTTTATCTCAGTGCCTGTAAAACTACAGGGGGAGCTCTTCATACTGAAGAGATTTAGTTTCTGATTCTCCCAAGTTTGTCCCAGCCTCTCCTCCTGGGCTGGAGTGGCTTCGTACTCATGAACCTGTTCTTGACTGGACAGGTTGCTTCGTTGGGGACAGTGCTGCCTAGGGAGATGTCTTTCTTCTGTTCAGCTGGCTCAGTCACCACGGGTATCACCCAATCTCTAGGGTCTGTCTGCAGCATATTATACCTACGTGGATGTCTTTCTTTTGTTCAGCTGGCTCAGTCACCACGGGTATCACCCAATCTCTAGGGTCAGTCTGCAGCATATTATACCTACGTGATGTCTTTCTTCTGTTCAGCTGGCTCAGTCACCACGGGTATCACCCAATCTCTAGGGTCTGTCTGCAGCATATTATACCTACGTGATGTCTTTCTTCTGTTCAGCTGGCTCAGTCACCACGGGTATCACCCAATCTCTAGGGTCTGTCTGCAGCATATTATACCTACGTGATGTCTTTCTTCTGTTCAGCTGGCTCAGTCACCACAGGTATCACCCAATCTCTAGGGTCTGTCTGCAGCATATTATACCTACGTGATGTCTTTCTTCTGTTCAGCTGGCTCAGTCACCACAGGTATCACCCAATCTCTAGGGACTGTCTGCAGCATATTATACCTACGTGATGTCTTTCTTCTGTTCAGCTGGCTCAGTCACCACAGGTATCACCCAATCTCTAGGGTCTGTCTGCAGCATATTATACCTACGTGATGTCTTTCTTCTGTTCAGCTGGCTCAGTCACCACAGGTATCACCCAATCTCTAGGGTCTGTCTGCAGCATATTATACCTACGTGATGTCTTTCTTCTGTTCAGCTGGCTCAGTCACCACAGGTATCACCCAATCTCTAGGGTCTGTCTGCAGCATATTATACCTACGTGATGTCTTTCTTCTGTTCAGCTGGCTCAGTCACCACGGGTATCACCCAATCTCTAGGGTCTGTCTGCAGCATATTATACCTACGTGATGTCTTTCTTCTGTTCAGCTGGCTCAGTCACCACAGGTATCACCCAATCTCTAGGGTCTGTCTGCAGCATATTATACCTACGTGATGTCTTTCTTCTGTTCAGCTGGCTCAGTCACCACGGGTATCACCCAATCTCTAGGGTCTGTCTGCAGCATATTATACCTACGTGATGTCTTTCTTCTGTTCAGCTGGCTCAGTCACCACAGGTATCACCCAATCTCTAGGGTCTGTCTGCAGCATATTATACCTACGTGATGTCTTTCTTCTGTTCAGCTGGCTCAGTCACCACGGGTATCACCCAATCTCTAGGGTCTGTCTGCAGCATATTATACCTACGTGATGTCTTTCTTCTGTTCAGCTGGCTCAGTCACCACAGGTATCACCCAATCTCTAGGGTCTGTCTGCAGCATATTATACCTACGTGATGTCTTTCTTCTGTTCAGCTGGCTCAGTCACCACGGGTATCACCCAATCTCTAGGGTCTGTCTGCAGCATATTATACCTACGTGATGTCTTTCTTCTGTTCAGCTGGCTCAGTCACCACAGGTATCACCCAATCTCTAGGGTCTGTCTGCAGCATATTATACCTACGTGATGTCTTTCTTCTGTTCAGCTGGCTCAGTCACCACAGGTATCACCCAATCTCTAGGGTCTGTCTGCAGCATATTATACCTACGTGATGTCTTTCTTCTGTTCAGCTGGCTCAGTCACCACGGGTATCACCCAATCTCTAGGGTCTGTCTGCAGCATATTATACCTACGTGATGTCTTTCTTCTGTTCAGCTGGCTCAGTCACCACGGGTATCACCCAATCTCTAGGGTCTGTCTGCAGCATATTATACCTACGTGATGTCTTTCTTCTGTTCAGCTGGCTCAGTCACCACAGGTATCACCCAATCTCTAGGGTCTGTCTGCAGCATATTATACCTACGTGGATGTCTTTCTTCTGTTCAGCTGGCTCAGTCACCACAGGTATCACCCAATCTCTAGGGTCTGTCTGCAGCATATTATACCTACGTGATGTCTTTCTTCTGTTCAGCTGGCTCAGTCACCACAGGTATCACCCAATCTCTAGGGACTGTCTGCAGCATATTATACCTACGTGGATGTCTTTCTTCTGTTCAGCTGGCTCAGTCACCACGGGTATCACCCAATCTCTAGGGACTGTCTGCAGCATATTATACCTACGTGATGTCTTTCTTCTGTTCAGCTGGCTCAGTCACCACGGGTATCACCCAATCTCTAGGGTCTGTCTGCAGCATATTATACCTACGTGATGTCTTTCTTCTGTTCAGCTGGCTCAGTCACCACGGGTATCACCCAATCTCTAGGGACTGTCTGCAGCATATTATACCTACGTGGATGTCTTTGATAAGAAAAAGGCTGAGACATTACCACCCCACATGCCGTATGACTGCCTTTTACTGGTTATTCGCCTCCTCGTGGATGCATCTATCCCCTGTCTGAATATATCAAGGAAAATCTGGAGAGAATTTATCCGCAAATCTTCATCTCTGGCTGGCGCAGGGTTCTTCTTTGTGAAGTAAAAAAGATGGCACCCTATGGCCATGCATCGATTATAGGGTACTAAAATGCCACCTTAACATGTGTGCTAGTGCAAAAAATCCCCCGAATTATGTGAACTAGTACAAAAGTGCCCCATAATGTCTGCCAGTATAAAATACTCCTATATAGTGCTCCTCTTTCCCATTCCTCATAGTGTCCCCCATAATGTGGAAGTATAAAATATCCATTCTTAGAGCCCCTAGTAAATGCCCCCAATGTGCCAGAATAAAGTACCCCATCTTAGTACCCCTATAGTGCCCACCATAATGAGCCAGTAAAAAATCCATTGATTACTCTTACTGATCATCCGTTTTCCATGAGCCCATGACAGCACCTGTGAGAGATCCTACCCCTTCCGGACAGGAACTTCCCAGAAAAGGGTCCTCCATACTTCATTCCTCAGTTTGACAAGATTCCTGGGACTGCCACTTTTCTGTATACAATGAAAACTTAAACCATACAAACATACAAAAAGCATCTTAATATATGACTGTCAGCATATTTCTTCTTTTAGATTACTTTTACTATATATGGTGCTGCCTGTGGAGTCGGTCGAGAACCTGGTGGGTTAATGTGGCCTGCAGCTCTGGGTGCGACTACAGTATAAAGCCTCATTCACACGCAGTATTATATTATAATAGAAAGATCGGCGGCGTCTCCGCTTCTGGACCCACCGCTAGAAAAGTACCGCCGTGTGATGAGGCCAGCGTGTCCGCAGCTCTGGATGTGACTGGAGAATAAGGAACGCTGTAGCAGTACAATTGTGTCCGCAGCTCTGGATGTGACTGGAGAATAAGGAATGATGTAGCAGTGTAATTGTGTCTGCAGCTCTGGATGTGACTGGAGTATAGGACATGCTGTACCAGCAGTAATTGTGTCTGCAGCTCTGGATGTGACTGGAGAATAAGGAATGCTGTAGCAGTGCAATTGTGTCTGCAGCTCTGGATGTGACTAGAGAATAAGGAATGCTGTAGCAGTGCCATTGTGTCTGCAGCTCTGGATGTGACTAGAGAATAAGGAATGCTGTAGCAGTGCAATTGTGTCTGCAGCTCTGGATGTGACTGGAGTATAGGACATGCTGTACCAGCAGCAATTGTGTCTGCAGCTCTGGATGTGACTGGAGTATAGGACATGCCGTACCAGCAGAATTGTGTCTGCAGCTCTGGATGTGACTGGAGTATAGGACATGCCGTACCAGCAGAATTGTGTCTGCAGCTCTGGATGTGACTGGAGTATAGGACATGCTGTACCAGCAGTAATTGTGTCTGCAGCTCTGGATGTGACTGGAGTATAAGGACATGCTGTACCAGCAGAATTGTGTCTGCAGCTCTGGATGTGACTGGAGTATAGGACATGCCGTACCAGCAGAATTGTGTCTGCAGCTCTGGATGTGACTGGAGTATAGGACATGCCGTACCAGCAGAATTGTGTCTGCAGCTCTGGATGTGACTGGAGAATAAGGAATGCTGTAGCAGTGCAATTGTGTCTGCAGCTCTGGATGTGACTGGAGTATAGGACATGCCGTACCAGCAGAATTGTGTCTGCAGCTCTGGATGTGACTGGAGAATAGGACATGCTGTACCAGCAGAATTGTGTCTGCAGCTCTGGATGTGACTGGAGTATAGGACATGCTGTACCAGTGCAGATTGTGTCTGCAGCTCTGGATGTGACTGGAGTATAGGACATGCTGTACCAGCAGAATTGTGTCTGCAGCTCTGGATGTGACTGGAGTATAGGACATGCCGTACCAGCAGAATTGTGTCTGCAGCTCTGGATGTGACTGGAGTATAGGACATGCTGTACCAGCAGAATTGTGTCTGCAGCTCTGGATGTGACTGGAGTATAAGGACATGCCGTACCAGTAGAATTGTGTCTGCAGCTCTGGATGTGACTGGAGAATAAGGAATGCCGTACCAGCAGAATTGTGTCTGCAGCTCTGGATGTGACTGGAGAATAAGGAATGCTGTAGCAGTGCAATTGTGTCTGCAGCCCTGGATGTGACTGGAGAATAAGGAACGCTGTAGCAGTGCAATTGTGTCCGCAGCTCTGGATGTGACTGGAGAATAAGGAATGCTGTAGCAGTGCAATTGTGTCTGCAGCCCTGGATGTGACTGGAGAATAAGGAACGCTGTAGCAGTACCATTGTGTCTGCAGCTCTGGATGTGACTAGATTCTCAGACAGGGATGAAGTAACGGGCACACTGCTCAGCCATCTTTATTTCTCCCCTGGGTACACAGGGGGCGATTACACATTGCTGGGCACTGAGAACTGCCGGTGGATTCTCTCGTATCGCTGCAGCTCTTGCTGCGACACAGACGGCTGAAGACGCTCCGCTGCCTGCACCAAATGCTCCAGACGAAGGACGAGCCCTGCTGCTGGTTCATCTGCGCCTGGAAGGAGGAAGCAGTCAGATGTCAGATCCCCCCCAAGTGCTACAACCCTGTCTCCTACCTCCCTCACAGCTCTGCTTCCTGTCAGTGAATGCAACCGTTGACTGCTTACAGTTGCACAGTTTAGGGCCTGTTATAAGGAATCAGTGCAGGTCGGGCTGTCAGCCTGAAGCTCAGGCTCACAAATACAAATAATTGTCATGTTCAGGAGAGGCGGGGGCCGCAGAGGTCCCTCCCGAGAGGCGGGGGCCGCAGAGGTCCCTCCCGAGAGGCGGGGGCCGCAGAGGTCCCTCCCGAGAGGCGGGGGCCGCAGAGGTCCCTCCCGAGAGGGCCGAAGAGGTCCCTCCCGAGAGGTGGGGGCCGCAGAGGTCCCTCCCGAGAGGCGGGGGCCACAGAGGTCCCTCCCGAGAGGCGGGAGTCACAGAGGTCCCTCCCGGATGGCGGGGGTAGCAGAGGTATCTCCCAAGTGGCGGGGGGTTGCAGAGGTCCCTCTCAAGTGGCGGGGGTCATAGAGGTCCCTTAGAATCACCCAATACATCCTCACCTTTCTGCAGACGCTGGACCTTCTCCTTGATGGCGCTCATCATGGCATCGGCGCATAGGGCGTAGAGGTCGGCCCCAGTCAGGGCGACAGGGCAGAGTTGTAAGACGTGGGACAGATCCACCGCCGGGTCCAGAGAGAACCTGCCCAAGAAGAGGAGGAGCCAAGTCAGGAGCAGGAGCCCAGCACCGACCAACTAAAAACACCAAAACCTGCCTCCGATGTCACATGATGTAGGGGGCGCCTCTCTCCCTGTACAGTACAGCAGTATAACTCTCAGCAGAGCACTGCTCCCCCCGATGTCACATGATGTAGAGGCGCCTCTCTCCCTGTACAGTACAGCAGTATAACTCTCAGCAGAGCACTGCTCCCCCCGATGTCACATGATGTAGAGGCGCCTCTCTTCCTGTACAGTACAGCAGTATAACTCTCAGCAGAGCACTGCTGCCCCCGATGTCACATGATGTAGAGGCGCCTCTCTCCCTGCACAGTACAGCAGTATAACTCTCAGCAGAGCACTGCTGTCCCCGATGTCACATGATGTAGGGGCGCCTCTCTCTCTGCACAGTACAGCAGTATAACTCTCAGCAGAGCACTGCTCCCCCGATGTCACATGATGTAGAGGCGCCTCTCTCCTGCACAGTACAGCAGTATAACTCTCAGCAGAGCACTGCTCCCCCCAATGTCACATGATGTAGGAGGCGCCTCTCTCCTGCACAGTACAGCAGTATAACTCTCAGCAGAGCACTGCTGCCCCCGATGTCACATGATGTAGGAGGCGCCTCTCTCCCTGCACAGTACAGCAGTATAACTCTCAGCAGAGCACTGCTCCCCCCGATGTCACATGATGTAGAGGCACCTCTCTCCCTGCACAGTACAGCAGTATAACTCTCAGCAGAGCCCTGCTGTCCCCGATGTCACATGATGTAGAGGCGCCTCTCTCCCTGCACAGTACAGCAGTATAACTCTCAGCAGAGCACTGCTGTCCCCGATGTCACATGATGTAGAGGCGCCTCTCTCCCTGCACAGTACAGCAGTATAACTCTCAGCAGAGCACTGCTCCCCCCGATGTCACATGATGTAGGGGCGCCTCTCTCCCTGCACAGTACAGCAGTATAACTCTCAGCAGAGCACTGCTCCCCCCGATGTCACATGATGTAGAGGCGCCTCTCTCCCTGCACAGTACAGCAGTATAACTCTCAGCAGAGCACTGCTATCCCCGATGTCACATGATGTAGAGGCACCTCTCTCCCTGCACAGTACAGCAGTATAACTCTCAGCAGAGCACTGCTCCCCCCGATGTCACATGATGTAGAGGCGCCTCTCTCCCTGCACAGTACAGCAGTATAACTCTCAGCAGAGCACTGCTGCACCCGATGTCACATGATGTAGAGGCGCCTCTCTCCCTGCACAGTACAGCAGTATAACTCTCAGCAGAGCACTGCTGCCCCGATGTCACATGATGTAGGGCGCCTCTCTCCCTGCACAGTACAGCAGTATAACTCTCAGCAGAGCACTGCTGTCCCCGATGTCACATGATGTAGAGGCGCCTCTCTCCTGCACAGTACAGCAGTATAACTCTCAGCAGAGCACTTCTCCCCCGATGTCACATGATGTAGAGGCGCCTCTCCCTGCACAGTACAGCAGTATAACTCTCAGCAGAGCACTGCTATCCCCGATGTCACATGATGTAGAGGCGCCTCTCCCTGCACAGTACAGCAGTATAACTCTCAGCAGAGCACTGCTCCCCCGATGTCACATGATGTAGAGGCGCCTCTCCCTGCACAGTACAGCAGTATAACTCTCAGCAGAGCACTGCTGCCCCCGATGTCACATGATGTAGAGGCGCCTCTCTCCCTGCACAGTACAGCAGTATAACTCTCAGCAGAGCACTGCTCCCCCGATGTCACATGATGTAGAGGCGCCTCTCTCCCTGCACAGTACAGCAGTATAACTCTCAGCAGAGCACTGCTGCCCCCGATGTCACATGATGTAGGCGCCTCTCTCCCTGCACAGTACAGCAGTATAACTCTCAGCAGAGCACTGCTGTCCCCGATGTCACATGATGTAGAGGCGCCTCTCTCCCTGCACAGTACAGCAGTATAACTCTCAGCAGAGCACTGCTGCCCCCGATGTCACATGATGTAGAGGCGCCTCTCTCCCTGCACAGTACAGCAGTATAACTCTCAGCAGAGCACTGCTGCCCCCGATGTCACATGATGTAGAGGCGCCTCTCTCCTGCACAGTACAGCAGTATAACTCTCAGCAGAGCACTGCTCCCCCGATGTCACATGATGTAGGGGCGCCTCTCTCCTGCACAGTACAGCAGTATAACTCTCAGCAGAGCACTGCTCCCCCGATGTCACATGATGTAGAGGCGCCTCTCTCCTGCACAGTACAGCAGTATAACTCTCAGCAGAGCACTGCTCCCCCGATGTCACATGATGTGGAGGCGCCTCTCTCCTGCACAGTACAGCAGTATAACTCTCAGCAGAGCACTGCTCCCCCGATGTCACATGATGTAGGGGCGCCTCTCTCCCTGCACAGTACAGCAGTATAACTCTCAGCAGAGCACTGCTCCCCCGATGTCACATGATGTAGAGGCGCCTCTCTCCTGCACAGTACAGCAGTATAACTCTCAGCAGAGCACTGCTGCCCCCGATGTCACATGATGTAGAGGCGCCTCTCTCCTGCACAGTACAGCAGTATAACTCTCAGCAGAGCACTGCTGCCCCGATGTCACATGATGTAGAGGCGCCTCTCTCCTGCACAGTACAGCAGTATAACTCTCAGCAGAGCACTGCTATCCCCGATGTCACATGATGTAGAGGCGCCTCTCTCCTGCACAGTACAGCAGTATAACTCTCAGCAGAGCACTGCTATCCCCGATGTCACATGATGTAGAGGCGCCTCTCTCCCTGCACAGTACAGCAGTATAACTCTCAGCAGAGCACTGCTGCCCCCGATGTCACATGATGTAGAGGCGCCTCTCTCCCTGCACAGTACAGCAGTATAACTCTCAGCAGAGCACTGCTATCCCCGATGTCACATGATGTAGGGCGCTCTCTCCCTGCACAGTACAGCAGTATAACTCTCAGCAGAGCACTGCTCCCCCGATGTCACATGATGTAGGCGCCTCTCTCCCTGCACAGTACAGCAGTATAACTCTCAGCAGAGCACTGCTATCCCCGATGTCACATGATGTAGGGCGCCTCTCTCCTGCACAGTACAGCAGTATAACTCTCAGCAGAGCACTGCTCCCCCGATGTCACATGATGTAGAGGCGCCTCTCTCCCTGCACAGTACAGCAGTATAACTCTCAGCAGAGCACTGCTGTCCCCGATGTCACATGATGTAGAGGCGCCTCTCTCCTGCACAGTACAGCAGTATAACTCTCAGCAGAGCACTGCTGCCCCGATGTCACATGATGTAGAGGCGCCTCTCTCCCTGCACAGTACAGCAGTATAACTCTCAGCAGAGCACTGCTGTCCCCGATGTCACATGATGTAGGGCGCCTCTCTCCCTGCACAGTACAGCAGTATAACTCTCAGCAGAGCACTGCTATCCCGATGTCACATGATGTAGAGGCGCCTCTCCCTGCACAGTACAGCAGTATAACTCTCAGCAGAGCACTGCTGCCCCCGATGTCACATGATGTAGAGGCGCCTCTCTCCTGCACAGTACAGCAGTATAACTCTCAGCAGAGCACTGCTGCCCCCGATGTCACATGATGTAGAGGCGCCTCTCTCCTGCACAGTACAGCAGTATAACTCTCAGCAGAGCACTGCTCCCCCGATGTCACATGATGTAGAGGCGCCTCTCTCCCTGCACAGTACAGCAGTATAACTCTCAGCAGAGCACTGCTGTCCCCGATGTCACATGATGTAGAGGCGCCTCTCTCCTGCACAGTACAGCAGTATAACTCTCAGCAGAGCACTGCTGCCCCGATGTCACATGATGTAGAGGCGCCTCTCTCCCTGCACAGTACAGCAGTATAACTCTCAGCAGAGCACTGCTGTCCCCGATGTCACATGATGTAGGGCGCCTCTCTCCTGCACAGTACAGCAGTATAACTCTCAGCAGAGCACTGCTGCCCCTGATGTCACATGATGTAGAGGCGCCTCTCCCCTGCACAGTACAGCAGTATAACTCTCAGCAGAGCACTGCTATCCCCGATGTCACATGATGTAGGGGCGCCTCTCTCCTGCACAGTACAGCAGTATAACTCTCAGCAGAGCACTGCTCCCCCGATGTCACATGATGTAGAGGCGCCTCTCTCCTGCACAGTACAGCAGTATAACTCTCAGCAGAGCACTGCTGTCCCCGATGTCACATGATGTAGAGGCGCCTCTCTCCCTGCACAGTACAGCAGTATAACTCTCAGCAGAGCACTGCTCCCCCGATGTCACATGATGTAGAGGCGCCTCTCTCCTGCACAGTACAGCAGTATAACTCTCAGCAGAGCACTGCTCCCCCGATGTCACATGATGTAGAGGCGCCTCTCTCCCTGCACAGTACAGCAGTATAACTCTCAGCAGAGCACTGCTGCCCCGATGTCACATGATGTAGAGGCGCCTCTCTCCTGCACAGTACAGCAGTATAACTCTCAGCAGAGCACTGCTGCCCCGATGTCACATGATGTAGAGGCGCCTCTCCCTGCACAGTACAGCAGTATAACTCTCAGCAGAGCACTGCTGCCCCCGATGTCACATGATGTAGAGGCGCCTCTCTCCTGCACAGTACAGCAGTATAACTCTCAGCAGAGCACTGCTGCCCCCGATGTCACATGATGTAGAGGCGCCTCTCTCCTGCACAGTACAGCAGTATAACTCTCAGCAGAGCACTGCTGTCCCCGATGTCACATGATGTAGAGGCGCCTCTCTCCTGCACAGTACAGCAGTATAACTCTCAGCAGAGCACTGCTATCCCCGATGTCACATGATGTAGAGGCGCCTCTCTCCTGCACAGTACAGCAGTATAACTCTCAGCAGAGCACTGCTGTCCCCGATGTCACATGATGTAGAGGCGCCTCTCTCCTGCACAGTACAGCAGTATAACTCTCAGCAGAGCACTGCTGCCCCGATGTCACATGATGTAGAGGCGCCTCTCTCCTGCACAGTACAGCAGTATAACTCTCAGCAGAGCACTGCTGCCCCCGATGTCACATGATGTAGAGGCGCCTCTCTCCCTGCACAGTACAGCAGTATAACTCTCAGCAGAGCACTGCTGCCCCGATGTCACATGATGTGAGGCGCCTCTCTCCTGCACAGTACAGCAGTATAACTCTCAGCAGAGCACTGCTGTCCCCGATGTCACATGATGTAGAGGCGCCTCTCTCCCTGCACAGTACAGCAGTATAACTCTCAGCAGAGCACTGCTGTCCCCGATGTCACATGATGTAGAGGCGCCTCTCTCCTGCACAGTACAGCAGTATAACTCTCAGCAGAGCACTGCTGCCCCGATGTCACATGATGTAGAGGCGCCTCTCTCCTGCACAGTACAGCAGTATAACTCTCAGCAGAGCACTGCTGCCCCGATGTCACATGATGTAGAGGCGCCTCTCTCCTGCACAGTACAGCAGTATAACTCTCAGCAGAGCACTGCTCCCCCGATGTCACATGATGTAGAGGCGCCTCTCCCTGCACAGTACAGCAGTATAACTCTCAGCAGAGCACTGCTGCCCCCGATGTCACATGATGTAGAGGCGCCTCTCTCCTGCACAGTACAGCAGTATAACTCTCAGCAGAGCACTGCTGCCCCCGATGTCACATGATGTAGGGCGCCTCTCTCCTGCACAGTACAGCAGTATAACTCTCAGCAGAGCACTGCTGCCCCGATGTCACATGATGTAGAGGCGCCTCTCTCCCTGCACAGTACAGCAGTATAACTCTCAGCAGAGCACTGCTGTCCCCGATGTCACATGATGTAGAGGCGCCTCTCTCCCTGCACAGTACAGCAGTATAACTCTCAGCAGAGCACTGCTGCCCCCGATGTCACATGATGTAGGAGGCGCCTCTCTCCCTGCACAGTACAGCAGTATAACTCTCAGCAGAGCACTGCTGCCCCGATGTCACATGATGTAGAGGCGCCTCTCTCCCTGCACAGTACAGCAGTATAACTCTCAGCAGAGCACTGCTCCCCCGATGTCACATGATGTAGAGGCGCCTCTCTCCCTGCACAGTACAGCAGTATAACTCTCAGCAGAGCACTGCTCCCCCGATGTCACATGATGTAGAGGCGCCTCTCTCCCTGCACAGTACAGCAGTATAACTCTCAGCAGAGCACTGCTGCCCCGATGTCACATGATGTAGGGGCGCCTCTCTCCTGCACAGTACAGCAGTATAACTCTCAGCAGAGCACTGCTGCCCCCGATGTCACATGATGTAGAGGCGCCTCTCTCCCTGCACAGTACAGCAGTATAACTCTCAGCAGAGCACTGCTGTCCCCGATGTCACATGATGTAGAGGCGCCTCTCTCCCTGCACAGTACAGCAGTATAACTCTCAGCAGAGCACTGCTGTCCCCGATGTCACATGATGTAGGGGCGCCTCTCTCCTGCACAGTACAGCAGTATAACTCTCAGCAGAGCACTGCTGCCCCCGATGTCACATGATGTAGAGGCGCCTCTCTCCCTGCACAGTACAGCAGTATAACTCTCAGCAGAGCACTGCTGTCCCCGATGTCACATGATGTAGGGCGCCTCTCTCCTGCACAGTACAGCAGTATAACTCTCAGCAGAGCACTGCTGCCCCGATGTCACATGATGTAGAGGCGCCTCTCTCCTGCACAGTACAGCAGTATAACTCTCAGCAGAGCACTGCTGCCCCCGATGTCACATGATGTAGAGGCGCCTCTCTCCTGCACAGTACAGCAGTATAACTCTCAGCAGAGCACTGCTGTCCCCGATGTCACATGATGTAGGGGCGCCTCTCTCCCTGCACAGTACAGCAGTATAACTCTCAGCAGAGCACTGCTGTCCCCGATGTCACATGATGTAGAGGCGCCTCTCTCCTGCACAGTACAGCAGTATAACTCTCAGCAGAGCACTGCTCCCCCGATGTCACATGATGTAGAGGCGCCTCTCTCCCTGCACAGTACAGCAGTATAACTCTCAGCAGAGCACTGCTCCCCCGATGTCACATGATGTAGGGGCGCCTCTCTCCTGCACAGTACAGCAGTATAACTCTCAGCAGAGCACTGCTGCCCCGATGTCACATGATGTAGAGGCGCCTCTCTCCCTGCACAGTACAGCAGTATAACTCTCAGCAGAGCACTGCTGCCCCGATGTCACATGATGTAGGGCGCCTCTCTCCTGCACAGTACAGCAGTATAACTCTCAGCAGAGCACTGCTGTCCCCGATGTCACATGATGTAGAGGCGCCTCTCTCCCTGCACAGTACAGCAGTATAACTCTCAGCAGAGCACTGCTGCCCCCGATGTCACATGATGTAGAGGCGCCTCTCTCCTGCACAGTACAGCAGTATAACTCTCAGCAGAGCACTGCTGCCCCGATGTCACATGATGTAGAGGCGCCTCTCTCCCTGCACAGTACAGCAGTATAACTCTCAGCAGAGCACTGCTGCCCCCGATGTCACATGATGTAGAGGCGCCTCTCCCTGCACAGTACAGCAGTATAACTCTCAGCAGAGCACTGCTGCCCCGATGTCACATGATGTAGAGGCGCCTCTCTCCCTGCACAGTACAGCAGTATAACTCTCAGCAGAGCACTGCTGTCCCCGATGTCACATGATGTAGAGGCGCCTCTCTCCTGCACAGTACAGCAGTATAACTCTCAGCAGAGCACTGCTGCCCCCGATGTCACATGATGTAGAGGCGCCTCTCTCCTGCACAGTACAGCAGTATAACTCTCAGCAGAGCACTGCTGCCCCCGATGTCACATGATGTAGAGGCGCCTCTCCCTGCACAGTACAGCAGTATAACTCTCAGCAGAGCACTGCTGCCCCCGATGTCACATGATGTAGAGGCGCCTCTCTCCCTGCACAGTACAGCAGTATAACTCTCAGCAGAGCACTGCTGCCCCCGATGTCACATGATGTAGAGGCGCCTCTCTCCTGCACAGTACAGCAGTATAACTCTCAGCAGAGCACTGCTGCCCCCGATGTCACATGATGTAGAGGCGCCTCTCCCTGCACAGTACAGCAGTATAACTCTCAGCAGAGCACTGCTGCCCCCGATGTCACATGATGTAGGGCGCCTCTCTCCTGCACAGTACAGCAGTATAACTCTCAGCAGAGCACTGCTCCCCCGATGTCACATGATGTAGGGGCGCCTCTCTCCCTGCACAGTACAGCAGTATAACTCTCAGCAGAGCACTGCTGCCCCCGATGTCACATGATGTAGAGGCGCCTCTCCCTGCACAGTACAGCAGTATAACTCTCAGCAGAGCACTGCTGCCCCGATGTCACATGATGTAGGGGCGCCTCTCTCCTGCACAGTACAGCAGTATAACTCTCAGCAGAGCACTGCTGCCCCCGATGTCACATGATGTAGAGGCGCCTCTCTCCCTGCACAGTACAGCAGTATAACTCTCAGCAGAGCACTGCTCCCCCGATGTCACATGATGTAGAGGCGCCTCTCTCCTGCACAGTACAGCAGTATAACTCTCAGCAGAGCACTGCTGTCCCCGATGTCACATGATGTAGAGGCGCCTCTCTCCTGCACAGTACAGCAGTATAACTCTCAGCAGAGCACTGCTGTCCCCGATGTCACATGATGTAGAGGCGCCTCTCTCCCTGCACAGTACAGCAGTATAACTCTCAGCAGAGCACTGCTGCCCCGATGTCACATGATGTAGAGGCGCCTCTCTCCTGCACAGTACAGCAGTATAACTCTCAGCAGAGCACTGCTGCCCCCGATGTCACATGATGTGAGGCGCCTCTCTCCTGCACAGTACAGCAGTATAACTCTCAGCAGAGCACTGCTCCCCC
Organism: Bufotes viridis; assembly: GCA_033119425.1. Classification (NCBI taxonomy): domain Eukaryota; kingdom Metazoa; phylum Chordata; class Amphibia; order Anura; family Bufonidae; genus Bufotes; species Bufotes viridis. The sequence goes on from CM065592.1 coordinate 429,937,403, forward strand.
GATGTCACATGATGTAGGGGCGCCTCTCTCCCTGCACAGTACAGCAGTATAACTCTCAGCAGAGCACTGCTGCCCCCGATGTCACATGATGTAGAGGCGCCTCTCTCCTGCACAGTACAGCAGTATAACTCTCAGCAGAGCACTGCTGCCCCGATGTCACATGATGTAGAGGCGCCTCTCTCCTGCACAGTACAGCAGTATAACTCTCAGCAGAGCACTGCTGCCCCGATGTCACATGATGTAGAGGCGCCTCTCTCCCTGCACAGTACAGCAGTATAACTCTCAGCAGAGCACTGCTCCCCCGATGTCACATGATGTAGAGGCGCCTCTCTCCCTGCACAGTACAGCAGTATAACTCTCAGCAGAGCACTGCTGCCCCCGATGTCACATGATGTAGAGGCGCCTCTCTCCCTGCACAGTACAGCAGTATAACTCTCAGCAGAGCACTGCTCCCCCGATGTCACATGATGTAGGGCGCCTCTCTCCTGCACAGTACAGCAGTATAACTCTCAGCAGAGCACTGCTGCCCCCGATGTCACATGATGTAGGGGCGCCTCTCCCTGCACAGTACAGCAGTATAACTCTCAGCAGAGCACTGCTGTCCCCGATGTCACATGATGTAGGGCGCCTCTCTCCCTGCACAGTACAGCAGTATAACTCTCAGCAGAGCACTGCTGTCCCCGATGTCACATGATGTAGAGGCGCCTCTCTCCTGCACAGTACAGCAGTATAACTCTCAGCAGAGCACTGCTGTCCCCGATGTCACATGATGTAGAGGCGCCTCTCTCCCTGCACAGTACAGCAGTATAACTCTCAGCAGAGCACTGCTCCCCCGATGTCACATGATGTAGAGGCGCCTCTCTCCTGCACAGTACAGCAGTATAACTCTCAGCAGAGCACTGCTGCCCCCGATGTCACATGATGTAGGGGCGCTCTCTCCCTGCACAGTACAGCAGTATAACTCTCAGCAGAGCACTGCTGTCCCCGATGTCACATGATGTAGGGGCGCCTCTCTCCCTGCACAGTACAGCAGTATAACTCTCAGCAGAGCACTGCTGCCCCCGATGTCACATGATGTAGAGGCGCCTCTCTCCTGCACAGTACAGCAGTATAACTCTCAGCAGAGCACTGCTGTCCCCGATGTCACATGATGTAGAGGCGCCTCTCTCACTGCACAGTACAGCAGTATAACTCTCAGCAGAGCACTGCTGCCCCCGATGTCACATGATGTAGGGCGCCTCTCTCCTGCACAGTACAGCAGTATAACTCTCAGCAGAGCACTGCTCCCCCGATGTCACATGATGTAGAGGCGCCTCTCTCCCTGCACAGTACAGCAGTATAACTCTCAGCAGAGCACTGCTGCCCCCGATGTCACATGATGTAGAGGCGCCTCTCTCCCTGCACAGTACAGCAGTATAACTCTCAGCAGAGCACTGCTGCCCCCGATGTCACATGATGTAGAGGCGCCTCTCTCCTGCACAGTACAGCAGTATAACTCTCAGCAGAGCACTGCTGCCCCGATGTCACATGATGTAGAGGCGCCTCTCTCCCTGCACAGTACAGCAGTATAACTCTCAGCAGAGCACTGCTGCCCCCGATGTCACATGATGTAGAGGCGCCTCTCTCCTGCACAGTACAGCAGTATAACTCTCAGCAGAGCACTGCTGCCCCCGATGTCACATGATGTAGAGGCGCCTCTCTCCCTGCACAGTACAGCAGTATAACTCTCAGCAGAGCACTGCTGCCCCCGATGTCACATGATGTAGAGGCGCCTCTCTCCTGCACAGTACAGCAGTATAACTCTCAGCAGAGCACTGCTGCCCCGATGTCACATGATGTAGAGGCGCCTCTCTCCCTGCACAGTACAGCAGTATAACTCTCAGCAGAGCACTGCTGCCCCGATGTCACATGATGTAGGGGCGCCTCTCCCTGCACAGTACAGCAGTATAACTCTCAGCAGAGCACTGCTGCCCCCGATGTCACATGATGTAGAGGCGCCTCTCTCCCTGCACAGTACAGCAGTATAACTCTCAGCAGAGCACTGCTCCCCCGATGTCACATGATGTAGGGCGCCTCTCTCCCTGCACAGTACAGCAGTATAACTCTCAGCAGAGCACTGCTCCCCCGATGTCACATGATGTAGAGGCGCCTCTCTCCCTGCACAGTACAGCAGTATAACTCTCAGCAGAGCACTGCTGCCCCGATGTCACATGATGTAGAGGCGCCTCTCTCCTGCACAGTACAGCAGTATAACTCTCAGCAGAGCACTGCTGCCCCCGATGTCACATGATGTAGGGCGCCTCTCTCCCTGCACAGTACAGCAGTATAACTCTCAGCAGAGCACTGCTGCCCCCGATGTCACATGATGTAGAGGCGCCTCTCTCCCTGCACAGTACAGCAGTATAACTCTCAGCAGAGCACTGCTGTCCCCGATGTCACATGATGTAGAGGCGCCTCTCTCCTGCACAGTACAGCAGTATAACTCTCAGCAGAGCACTGCTGCCCCGATGTCACATGATGTAGGGGCGCCTCTCTCCCTGCACAGTACAGCAGTATAACTCTCAGCAGAGCACTGCTGCCCCCGATGTCACATGATGTAGAGGCGCCTCTCTCCTGCACAGTACAGCAGTATAACTCTCAGCAGAGCACTGCTGCCCCCGATGTCACATGATGTAGAGGCGCCTCTCTCCCTGCACAGTACAGCAGTATAACTCTCAGCAGAGCACTGCTGCCCCCGATGTCACATGATGTAGAGGCGCCTCTCTCCTGCACAGTACAGCAGTATAACTCTCAGCAGAGCACTGCTGTCCCCGATGTCACATGATGTAGGGGCGCCTCTCTCCTGCACAGTACAGCAGTATAACTCTCAGCAGAGCACTGCTCCCCCGATGTCACATGATGTAGAGGCGCCTCTCTCCTGCACAGTACAGCAGTATAACTCTCAGCAGAGCACTGCTGCCCCCGATGTCACATGATGTAGAGGCGCCTCTCTCCCTGCACAGTACAGCAGTATAACTCTCAGCAGAGCACTGCTGTCCCCGATGTCACATGATGTAGAGGCGCCTCTCTCCCTGCACAGTACAGCAGTATAACTCTCAGCAGAGCACTGCTGCCCCCGATGTCACATGATGTAGAGGCGCCTCTCTCCCTGCACAGTACAGCAGTATAACTCTCAGCAGAGCACTGCTCCCCCGATGTCACATGATGTAGAGGCGCCTCTCTCCTGCACAGTACAGCAGTATAACTCTCAGCAGAGCACTGCTGCCCCCGATGTCACATGATGTAGAGGCGCCTCTCTCCTGCACAGTACAGCAGTATAACTCTCAGCAGAGCACTGCTGCCCCGATGTCACATGATGTAGGGCGCCTCTCTCCTGCACAGTACAGCAGTATAACTCTCAGCAGAGCACTGCTGCCCCCGATGTCACATGATGTAGAGGCGCCTCTCTCCTGCACAGTACAGCAGTATAACTCTCAGCAGAGCACTGCTGCCCCCGATGTCACATGATGTAGAGGCGCCTCTCTCCTGCACAGTACAGCAGTATAACTCTCAGCAGAGCACTGCTGCCCCCGATGTCACATGATGTAGGGGCGCCTCTCTCCTGCACAGTACAGCAGTATAACTCTCAGCAGAGCACTGCTGCCCCGATGTCACATGATGTAGGGGCGCCTCTCTCCCTGCACAGTACAGCAGTATAACTCTCAGCAGAGCACTGCTGCCCCCGATGTCACATGATGTAGAGGCGCCTCTCTCCCTGCACAGTACAGCAGTATAACTCTCAGCAGAGCACTGCTGTCCCCGATGTCACATGATGTAGAGGCGCCTCTCTCCCTGCACAGTACAGCAGTATAACTCTCAGCAGAGCACTGCTGCCCCCGATGTCACATGATGTAGAGGCGCCTCTCTCCTGCACAGTACAGCAGTATAACTCTCAGCAGAGCACTGCTGCCCCGATGTCACATGATGTAGAGGCGCCTCTCTCCTGCACAGTACAGCAGTATAACTCTCAGCAGAGCACTGCTGCCCCCGATGTCACATGATGTAGGGGCGCCTCTCTCCCTGCACAGTACAGCAGTATAACTCTCAGCAGAGCACTGCTGCCCCCGATGTCACATGATGTAGAGGCGCCTCTCTCCTGCACAGTACAGCAGTATAACTCTCAGCAGAGCACTGCTGTCCCCGATGTCACATGATGTAGGGCGCCTCTCTCCTGCACAGTACAGCAGTATAACTCTCAGCAGAGCACTGCTGTCCCCGATGTCACATGATGTAGAGGCGCCTCTCTCCTGCACAGTACAGCAGTATAACTCTCAGCAGAGCACTGCTATCCCCGATGTCACATGATGTAGGGCGCCTCTCTCCTGCACAGTACAGCAGTATAACTCTCAGCAGAGCACTGCTGTCCCCGATGTCACATGATGTAGAGGCGCCTCTCTCCTGCACAGTACAGCAGTATAACTCTCAGCAGAGCACTGCTGTCCCCGATGTCACATGATGTAGAGGCGCCTCTCTCCTGCACAGTACAGCAGTATAACTCTCAGCAGAGCACTGCTGCCCCGATGTCACATGATGTAGAGGCGCCTCTCTCCCTGCACAGTACAGCAGTATAACTCTCAGCAGAGCACTGCTGCCCCCGATGTCACATGATGTAGGGCGCCTCTCTCCTGCACAGTACAGCAGTATAACTCTCAGCAGAGCACTGCTGCCCCGATGTCACATGATGTAGGGGCGCCTCTCTCCTGCACAGTACAGCAGTATAACTCTCAGCAGAGCACTGCTGCCCCGATGTCACATGATGTAGAGGCGCCTCTCTCCTGCACAGTACAGCAGTATAACTCTCAGCAGAGCACTGCTGCCCCGATGTCACATGATGTAGGGGCGCCTCTCTCCTGCACAGTACAGCAGTATAACTCTCAGCAGAGCACTGCTCCCCCGATGTCACATGATGTAGAGGCGCCTCTCTCCCTGCACAGTACAGCAGTATAACTCTCAGCAGAGCACTGCTGCCCCCGATGTCACATGATGTAGAGGCGCCTCTCTCCCTGCACAGTACAGCAGTATAACTCTCAGCAGAGCACTGCTGCCCCCGATGTCACATGATGTAGAGGCGCCTCTCTCCCTGCACAGTACAGCAGTATAACTCTCAGCAGAGCACTGCTGCCCCCGATGTCACATGATGTAGGGCGCCTCTCTCCTGCACAGTACAGCAGTATAACTCTCAGCAGAGCACTGCTCCCCCGATGTCACATGATGTAGGGCGCCTCTCTCCCTGCACAGTACAGCAGTATAACTCTCAGCAGAGCACTGCTGCCCCGATGTCACATGATGTAGAGGCGCCTCTCTCCCTGCACAGTACAGCAGTATAACTCTCAGCAGAGCACTGCTGTCCCCGATGTCACATGATGTAGAGGCGCCTCTCTCCCTGCACAGTACAGCAGTATAACTCTCAGCAGAGCACTGCTGTCCCCGATGTCACATGATGTAGAGGCGCCTCTCTCCCTGCACAGTACAGCAGTATAACTCTCAGCAGAGCACTGCTCCCCCGATGTCACATGATGTAGAGGCGCCTCTCTCCTGCACAGTACAGCAGTATAACTCTCAGCAGAGCACTGCTCCCCCGATGTCACATGATGTAGGGCGCCTCTCTCCTGCACAGTACAGCAGTATAACTCTCAGCAGAGCACTGCTATCCCCGATGTCACATGATGTAGGGCGCCTCTCTCCCTGCACAGTACAGCAGTATAACTCTCAGCAGAGCACTGCTGCCCCCGATGTCACATGATGTAGAGGCGCCTCTCTCCTGCACAGTACAGCAGTATAACTCTCAGCAGAGCACTGCTGTCCCCGATGTCACATGATGTAGAGGCGCCTCTCTCCTGCACAGTACAGCAGTATAACTCTCAGCAGAGCACTGCTGCCCCGATGTCACATGATGTAGGGCGCCTCTCTCCTGCACAGTACAGCAGTATAACTCTCAGCAGAGCACTGCTCCCCCGATGTCACATGATGTAGAGGCGCCTCTCTCCTGCACAGTACAGCAGTATAACTCTCAGCAGAGCACTGCTGCCCCCGATGTCACATGATGTAGAGGCGCCTCTCTCCCTGCACAGTACAGCAGTATAACTCTCAGCAGAGCACTGCTGCCCCGATGTCACATGATGTAGAGGCGCCTCTCTCCCTGCACAGTACAGCAGTATAACTCTCAGCAGAGCACTGCTGCCCCCGATGTCACATGATGTAGGGGCGCCTCTCTCCTGCACAGTACAGCAGTATAACTCTCAGCAGAGCACTGCTCCCCCGATGTCACATGATGTAGAGGCGCCTCTCTCCCTGCACAGTACAGCAGTATAACTCTCAGCAGAGCACTGCTGCCCCCGATGTCACATGATGTAGAGGCGCCTCTCCCTGCACAGTACAGCAGTATAACTCTCAGCAGAGCACTGCTGCCCCCGATGTCACATGATGTAGGGGCGCCTCTCTCCTGCACAGTACAGCAGTATAACTCTCAGCAGAGCACTGCTGCCCCCGATGTCACATGATGTAGAGGCGCCTCTCTCCTGCACAGTACAGCAGTATAACTCTCAGCAGAGCACTGCTGTCCCCGATGTCACATGATGTAGGGGCGCCTCTCTCCTGCACAGTACAGCAGTATAACTCTCAGCAGAGCACTGCTGCCCCCGATGTCACATGATGTAGAGGCGCCTCTCTCCCTGCACAGTACAGCAGTATAACTCTCAGCAGAGCACTGCTCCCCCGATGTCACATGATGTAGGGCGCCTCTCTCCCTGCACAGTACAGCAGTATAACTCTCAGCAGAGCACTGCTCCCCCGATGTCACATGATGTAGAGGCGCCTCTCTCCCTGCACAGTACAGCAGTATAACTCTCAGCAGAGCACTGCTGCCCCGATGTCACATGATGTAGGGGCGCCTCTCTCCTGCACAGTACAGCAGTATAACTCTCAGCAGAGCACTGCTGCCCCCGATGTCACATGATGTAGGGGCGCCTCTCTCCCTGCACAGTACAGCAGTATAACTCTCAGCAGAGCACTGCTGCCCCCGATGTCACATGATGTAGAGGCGCCTCTCTCCCTGCACAGTACAGCAGTATAACTCTCAGCAGAGCACTGCTGTCCCCGATGTCACATGATGTAGAGGCGCCTCTCTCCTGCACAGTACAGCAGTATAACTCTCAGCAGAGCACTGCTGCCCCCGATGTCACATGATGTAGAGGCGCCTCTCTCCTGCACAGTACAGCAGTATAACTCTCAGCAGAGCACTGCTCCCCCGATGTCACATGATGTAGAGGCGCCTCTCTCCCTGCACAGTACAGCAGTATAACTCTCAGCAGAGCACTGCTGCCCCCGATGTCACATGATGTAGAGGCGCCTCTCTCCCTGCACAGTACAGCAGTATAACTCTCAGCAGAGCACTGCTGCCCCCGATGTCACATGATGTAGAGGCGCCTCTCTCCTGCACAGTACAGCAGTATAACTCTCAGCAGAGCACTGCTGCCCCCGATGTCACATGATGTAGGGGCGCCTCTCTCCTGCACAGTACAGCAGTATAACTCTCAGCAGAGCACTGCTGCCCCCGATGTCACATGATGTAGAGGCGCCTCTCTCCTGCACAGTACAGCAGTATAACTCTCAGCAGAGCACTGCTGCCCCCGATGTCACATGATGTAGAGGCGCCTCTCTCCTGCACAGTACAGCAGTATAACTCTCAGCAGAGCACTGCTGCCCCCGATGTCACATGATGTAGAGGCGCCTCTCTCCTGCACAGTACAGCAGTATAACTCTCAGCAGAGCACTGCTGCCCCCGATGTCACATGATGTAGAGGCGCCTCTCCCTGCACAGTACAGCAGTATAACTCTCAGCAGAGCACTGCTCCCCCGATGTCACATGATGTAGAGGCGCCTCTCTCCTGCACAGTACAGCAGTATAACTCTCAGCAGAGCACTGCTGCCCCCGATGTCACATGATGTAGAGGCGCCTCTCTCCTGCACAGTACAGCAGTATAACTCTCAGCAGAGCACTGCTCCCCCGATGTCACATGATGTAGGGCGCCTCTCTCCTGCACAGTACAGCAGTATAACTCTCAGCAGAGCACTGCTCCCCCGATGTCACATGATGTAGAGGCGCCTCTCTCCCTGCACAGTACAGCAGTATAACTCTCAGCAGAGCACTGCTGCCCCCGATGTCACATGATGTAGAGGCGCCTCTCTCCCTGCACAGTACAGCAGTATAACTCTCAGCAGAGCACTGCTGCCCCCGATGTCACATGATGTAGGGCGCCTCTCTCCTGCACAGTACAGCAGTATAACTCTCAGCAGAGCACTGCTGCCCCCGATGTCACATGATGTAGGGGCGCCTCTCTCCCTGCACAGTACAGCAGTATAACTCTCAGCAGAGCACTGCTGTCCCCGATGTCACATGATGTAGAGGCGCCTCTCTCCTGCACAGTACAGCAGTATAACTCTCAGCAGAGCACTGCTGTCCCCGATGTCACATGATGTAGAGGCGCCTCTCTCCTGCACAGTACAGCAGTATAACTCTCAGCAGAGCACTGCTCCCCCGATGTCACATGATGTAGAGGCGCCTCTCCCTGCACAGTACAGCAGTATAACTCTCAGCAGAGCACTGCTGCCCCGATGTCACATGATGTAGAGGCGCCTCTCTCCTGCACAGTACAGCAGTATAACTCTCAGCAGAGCACTGCTGCCCCCGATGTCACATGATGTAGGGGGCGCCTCTCTCCCTGCACAGTACAGCAGTATAACTCTCAGCAGAGCACTGCTGTCCCCGATGTCACATGATGTAGAGGCGCCTCTCTTCCTGCACAGTACAGCAGTATAACTCTCAGCAGAGCACTGCTGTCCCCGATGTCACATGATGTAGGGGCGCCTCTCTCCCTGCACAGTACAGCAGTATAACTCTCAGCAGAGCACTGCTATCCCCGATGTCACATGATATAGAGTCGCCTCTCTCCCCGCACAGTACAGCAGTATAACTCTCAGCAGAGCACTGCTATCTCCGATGTCACATGATGTAGGGGCGCCTCTCTCCCTGCACAGTACAGCAGTATAACTCTCAGCAGAGCACTGCTGTCCCCGATGTCACATGATGTAGGGGGCGCCTCTCTCCCTGCACAGTACAGCAGTATAACTCTCAGCAGAGCACTGCTGTCCCCGATGTCACATGATGTAGAGGCGCCTCTCTCCCTGCACAGTACAGCAGTATAACTCTCAGCAGAGCACTGCTATCCCCGATATCACATGATGTAGGGGGCGCCTCTCTCCCTGCACAGTACAGCAGTATAACTCTCAGCAGAGCACTGCTGTCCCCGATGTTACATGATGTAGAGGCGCCTCTCTCCTGCACAGTACAGCAGTATAACTCTCAGCAGAGCACTGCTGCCCCGATGTCACATGATGTAGGGGCGCCTCTCTCCCTGCACAGTACAGCAGTATAACTCTCAGCAGAGCACTGCTGTCCCCGATGTCACATGATGTAGAGGCGCCTCTCTCCCTGCACAGTACAGCAGTATAACTCTCAGCAGAGCACTGCTCCCCCGATGTCACATGATGTAGAGGCGCCTCTCTCCCTGCACAGTACAGCAGTATAACTCTCAGCAGAGCACTGCTGCCCCCGATGTCACATGATGTAGGGCGCCTCTCTCCCTGCACAGTACAGCAGTATAACTCTCAGCAGAGCACTGCTGCCCCCGATGTCACATGATGTAGAGGCGCCTCTCTCCCTGCACAGTACAGCAGTATAACTCTCAGCAGAGCACTGCTGTCCCCGATGTCACATGATGTAGAGGCGCCTCTCTCCCTGCACAGTACAGCAGTATAACTCTCAGCAGAGCACTGCTGTCCCCGATGTCACATGATGTAGAGGCGCCTCTCTCCTGCACAGTACAGCAGTATAACTCTCAGCAGAGCACTGCTGCCCCCGATGTCACATGATGTAGGGGCGCCTCTCTCCTGCACAGTACAGCAGTATAACTCTCAGCAGAGCACTGCTGCCCCCGATGTCACATGATGTAGAGGCGCCTCTCTCCTGCACAGTACAGCAGTATAACTCTCAGCAGAGCACTGCTGCCCCCGATGTCACATGATGTAGGGGCGCCTCTCTCCTGCACAGTACAGCAGTATAACTCTCAGCAGAGCACTGCTGCCCCGATGTCACATGATGTAGAGGCGCCTCTCTCCTGCACAGTACAGCAGTATAACTCTCAGCAGAGCACTGCTCCCCCGATGTCACATGATGTAGAGGCGCCTCTCTCCCTGCACAGTACAGCAGTATAACTCTCAGCAGAGCACTGCTGCCCCCGATGTCACATGATGTAGAGGCGCCTCTCCCTGCACAGTACAGCAGTATAACTCTCAGCAGAGCACTGCTGTCCCCGATGTCACATGATGTAGAGGCGCCTCTCTCCTGCACAGTACAGCAGTATAACTCTCAGCAGAGCACTGCTCCCCCGATGTCACATGATGTAGAGGCGCCTCTCTCCCTGCACAGTACAGCAGTATAACTCTCAGCAGAGCACTGCTGCCCCCGATGTCACATGATGTAGAGGCGCCTCTCCCTGCACAGTACAGCAGTATAACTCTCAGCAGAGCACTGCTGTCCCCGATGTCACATGATGTAGGGGCGCCTCTCTCCCTGCACAGTACAGCAGTATAACTCTCAGCAGAGCACTGCTATCCCCGATGTCACATGATGTAGAGGCGCCTCTCTCCTGCACAGTACAGCAGTATAACTCTCAGCAGAGCACTGCTATCCCCGATGTCACATGATGTAGGGGCGCCTCTCCCTGCACAGTACAGCAGTATAACTCTCAGCAGAGCACTGCTGTCCCTGATGTCACATGATGTAGAGGCGCCTCTCTCCTGCACAGTACAGCAGTATAACTCTCAGCAGAGCACTGCTCCCCCGATGTCACATGATGTAGAGGCGCCTCTCTCCCTGCACAGTACAGCAGTATAACTCTCAGCAGAGCACTGCTCCCCCCGATGTCACATGATGTAGAGGCGCCTCTCTCCCCGCACAGTACAGCAGTATAACTCTCAGCAGAGCACTGCTCCCCCCGATGTCACATGATGTAGAGGCGCCTCTCTCCCCGCACAGTACAGCAGTATAACTCTCAGCAGAGCACTGCTCCCCCCGATGTCACATGATGTAGGGGCGCCGCTCTCCCTGCACAGTACAGCAGTATAACTCTCAGCAGAGCACTGCTGCCCCCCATGTCACATGATGTAGGGGCGCCTCTCTCCCTGCACAGTACAGCAGTATAACTCTCAGCAGAGCACTGCTGCCCCCGATGTCACATGATGTAGGGGGCGCCTCTCTCCCTGCACAGTACAGCAGTATAACTCTCAGCAGAGCACTGCTCCCCCCGATGTCACATGATGTAGAGGCGCCTCTCTCCCTGCACAGTACAGCAGTATAACTCTCAGCAGAGCACTGCTGCCCCCGATGTCACATGATGTAGAGGCGCCTCTCTCCCTGCACAGTACAGCAGTATAACTCTCAGCAGAGCACTGCTGCCCCCGATGTCACATGATGTAGAGGCGCCTCTCTCCCTGCACAGTACAGCAGTATAACTCTCAGCAGAGCACTGCTATCCCCGATGTCACATGATGTAGAGGCGCCTCTCTCCTGCACAGTACAGCAGTATAACTCTCAGCAGAGCACTGCTGTCCCCGATGTCACATGATGTAGAGGCGCCTCTCTCCTGCACAGTACAGCAGTATAACTCTCAGCAGAGCACTGCTGCCCCCGATGTCACATGATGTAGAGGCGCCTCTCTCCCTGCACAGTACAGCAGTATAACTCTCAGCAGAGCACTGCTGTCCCCGATGTCACATGATGTAGAGGCGCCTCTCTCCCTGCACAGTACAGCAGTATAACTCTCAGCAGAGCACTGCTCTCCCCGATGTCACATGATGTAGGGGCGCCTCTCTCCTGCACAGTACAGCAGTATAACTCTCAGCAGAGCACTGCTGCCCCGATGTCACATGATGTAGAGGCGCCTCTCCCTGCACAGTACAGCAGTATAACTCTCAGCAGAGCACTGCTGCCCCCGATGTCACATGATGTAGAGGCGCCTCTCCCTGCACAGTACAGCAGTATAACTCTCAGCAGAGCACTGCTGCCCCCGATGTCACATGATGTAGAGGCGCCTCTCTCCTGCACAGTACAGCAGTATAACTCTCAGCAGAGCACTGCTGCCCCCGATGTCACATGATGTAGAGGCGCCTCTCTCCCTGCACAGTACAGCAGTATAACTCTCAGCAGAGCACTGCTGCCCCGATGTCACATGATGTAGAGGCGCCTCTCTCCTGCACAGTACAGCAGTATAACTCTCAGCAGAGCACTGCTGCCCCCGATGTTACATGATGTAGGGGCGCCTCTCTCCCTGCACAGTACAGCAGTATAACTCTCAGCAGAGCACTGCTCCCCCCGATGTCACATGATGTAGGGGCGCCTCTCTCCCTGCACAGTACAGCAGTATAACTCTCAGCAGAGCACTGCTCCCCCCGATGTCACATGATGTAGGGGCGCCTCTCTCCTGCACAGTACAGCAGTATAACTCTCAGCAGAGCACTGCTATCCCCGATGTCACATGATATAGAGGCGCCTCTCTCCCTGCACAGTACAGCAGTATAACTCTCAGCAGAGCACTGCTGCCCCCGATGTCACATGATGTAGAGGCGCCTCTCTCCTGCACAGTACAGCAGTATAACTCTCAGCAGAGCACTGCTGCCCCGATGTCACATGATGTAGGGGCGCCTCTCTCCTGCACAGTACAGCAGTATAACTCTCAGCAGAGCACTGCTGCCCCGATGTCACATGATGTAGGAGGCGCCTCTCTCCCTGCACAGTACAGCAGTATAACTCTCAGCAGAGCACTGCTGTCCCCGATGTCACATGATGTAGAGGCGCCTCTCTCCCTGCACAGTACAGCAGTATAACTCTCAGCAGAGCACTGCTGTCCCCGATGTCACATGATGTAGAGGCGCCTCTCTCCTGCACAGTACAGCAGTATAACTCTCAGCAGAGCACTGCTGTCCCCGATGTCACATGATGTAGAGGCGCCTCTCTCCTGCACAGTACAGCAGTATAACTCTCAGCAGAGCACTGCTGCCCCCGATGTCACATGATGTAGAGGCGCCTCTCTCCCTGCACAGTACAGCAGTATAACTCTCAGCAGAGCACTGCTGTCCCCGATGTCACATGATGTAGAGGCGCCTCTCTCCTGCACAGTACAGCAGTATAACTCTCAGCAGAGCACTGCTCCCCCGATGTCACATGATGTAGGGGCGCCTCTCTCCTGCACAGTACAGCAGTATAACTCTCAGCAGAGCACTGCTGCCCCCGATGTCACATGATGTAGAGGCGCCTCTCTCCCTGCACAGTACAGCAGTATAACTCTCAGCAGAGCACTGCTATCCCCGATGTCACATGATGTAGAGGCGCCTCTCTCCTGCACAGTACAGCAGTATAACTCTCAGCAGAGCACTGCTGCCCCGATGTCACATGATGTAGGGGCGCCTCTCTCCTGCACAGTACAGCAGTATAACTCTCAGCAGAGCACTGCTGCCCCCGATGTCACATGATGTAGAGGCGCCTCTCCCTGCACAGTACAGCAGTATAACTCTCAGCAGAGCACTGCTGCCCCGATGTCACATGATGTAGGGGCGCCTCTCTCCCTGCACAGTACAGCAGTATAACTCTCAGCAGAGCACTGCTGCCCCCGATGTCACATGATGTAGAGGCGCCTCTCCCTGCACAGTACAGCAGTATAACTCTCAGCAGAGCACTGCTCCCCCGATGTCACATGATGTAGGGCGCCTCTCTCCTGCACAGTACAGCAGTATAACTCTCAGCAGAGCACTGCTATCCCCGATGTCACATGATGTAGAGGCGCCTCTCTCCTGCACAGTACAGCAGTATAACTCTCAGCAGAGCACTGCTGCCCCGATGTCACATGATGTAGAGGCGCCTCTCTCCCTGCACAGTACAGCAGTATAACTCTCAGCAGAGCACTGCTCCCCCGATGTCACATGATGTAGGGGCGCCTCTCTCCTGCACAGTACAGCAGTATAACTCTCAGCAGAGCACTGCTGCCCCGATGTCACATGATGTAGGGGCGCCTCTCCCTGCACAGTACAGCAGTATAACTCTCAGCAGAGCACTGCTGCCCCCGATGTCACATGATGTAGAGGCGCCTCTCTCCTGCACAGTACAGCAGTATAACTCTCAGCAGAGCACTGCTGTCCCCGATGTCACATGATGTAGGGGCGCCTCTCTCCCTGCACAGTACAGCAGTATAACTCTCAGCAGAGCACTGCTGCCCCCGATGTCACATGATGTAGGGGCGCCTCTCTCCTGCACAGTACAGCAGTATAACTCTCAGCAGAGCACTGCTCCCCCGATGTCACATGATGTAGGGGCGCCTCTCCCTGCACAGTACAGCAGTATAACTCTCAGCAGAGCACTGCTCCCCCGATGTCACATGATGTAGAGGCGCCTCTCTCCTGCACAGTACAGCAGTATAACTCTCAGCAGAGCACTGCTGCCCCCGATGTCACATGATGTAGAGGCGCCTCTCTCCTGCACAGTACAGCAGTATAACTCTCAGCAGAGCACTGCTGCCCCCGATGTCACATGATGTAGAGGCGCCTCTCCCTGCACAGTACAGCAGTATAACTCTCAGCAGAGCACTGCTATCCCCGATGTCACATGATGTAGAGGCGCCTCTCTCCTGCACAGTACAGCAGTATAACTCTCAGCAGAGCACTGCTGCCCTGATGTCACATGATGTAGAGGCGCCTCTCTCCCTGCACAGTACAGCAGTATAACTCTCAGCAGAGCACTGCTGTCCCCGATGTCACATGATGTAGAGGCGCCTCTCTCCCTGCACAGTACAGCAGTATAACTCTCAGCAGAGCACTGCTCCCCCGATGTCACATGATGTAGAGGCGCCTCTCTCCTGCACAGTACAGCAGTATAACTCTCAGCAGAGCACTGCTGTCCCCGATGTCACATGATGTGAGGCGCCTCTCCCTGCACAGTACAGCAGTATAACTCTCAGCAGAGCACTGCTGTCCCCGATGTCACATGATGTAGAGGCGCCTCTCTCCCTGCACAGTACAGCAGTATAACTCTCAGCAGAGCACTGCTATCCCCGATGTCACATGATGTAGAGGCGCCTCTCTCCCTGCACAGTACAGCAGTATAACTCTCAGCAGAGCACTGCTCCCCCGATGTCACATGATGTAGAGGCGCCTCTCTCCTGCACAGTACAGCAGTATAACTCTCAGCAGAGCACTGCTGCCCCGATGTCACATGATGTAGAGGCGCCTCTCTCCCTGCACAGTACAGCAGTATAACTCTCAGCAGAGCACTGCTGTCCCCGATGTCACATGATGTAGAGGCGCCTCTCCCTGCACAGTACAGCAGTATAACTCTCAGCAGAGCACTGCTGCCCCGATGTCACATGATGTAGAGGCGCCTCTCTCCTGCACAGTACAGCAGTATAACTCTCAGCAGAGCACTGCTGCCCCCGATGTCACATGATGTAGAGGCGTCTCTCCCTGCACAGTACAGCAGTATAACTCTCAGCAGAGCACTGCTGCCCCGATGTCACATGATGTAGAGGCGCCTCTCTCCTGCACAGTACAGCAGTATAACTCTCAGCAGAGCACTGCTATCCCCGATGTCACATGATGTAGAGGCGCCTCTCCCTGCACAGTACAGCAGTATAACTCTCAGCAGAGCACTGCTCCCCCGATGTCACATGATGTAGGGCGCCTCTCCCTGCACAGTACAGCAGTATAACTCTCAGCAGAGCACTGCTGTCCCCGATGTCACATGATGTAGAGGCGCCTCTCTCCCTGCACAGTACAGCAGTATAACTCTCAGCAGAGCACTGCTATCCCCGATGTCACATGATGTAGAGGCGCCTCTCTCCTGCACAGTACAGCAGTATAACTCTCAGCAGAGCACTGCTGCCCCGATGTCACATGATGTAGAGGCGCCTCTCCCTGCACAGTACAGCAGTATAACTCTCAGCAGAGCACTGCTCCCCGATGTCACATGATGTAGAGGCGCCTCTCCCTGCACAGTACAGCAGTATAACTCTCAGCAGAGCACTGCTGCCCCCGATGTCACATGATGTAGAGGCGCCTCTCCCTGCACAGTACAGCAGTATAACTCTCAGCAGAGCACTGCTGCCCCCGATGTCACATGATGTAGAGGCGCCTCTCTCCCTGCACAGTACAGCAGTATAACTCTCAGCAGAGCACTGCTGCCCCCGATGTCACATGATGTAGAGGCGCCTCTCTCCCTGCACAGTACAGCAGTATAACTCTCAGCAGAGCACTGCTCCCCCCGATGTCACATGATGTAGGGGCGCCTCTCTCCCTGCACAGTACAGCAGTATAACTCTCAGCAGAGCACTGCTCCCCCCGATGTCACATGATGTAGGAGGCGCCTCTCTCCCTGCACAGTACAGCAGTATAACTCTCAGCAGAGCTACAGGTGACTACTCACCTGCGGGTCACGGCTTCCAGGACTCTCAGCTGGGAGTCACGGTCTTCATTTAACCCTACGTACACCAGCTTGTCAAACCTGGAAGGGAAGGAGAGTCGGTGAAAAGAAGAGATTGGCCCCTCCCCCACACTCTATGATGCGGTGCCTCGCGCCTCACTAATACACGAGGGTCTCAGCAGAAAACCCCCATGTGGGTAAGAACATCTGCGACCTCAGCCCCACTGGCTCCAGGGCCCCATCTGCACGAGGCGATTCTCTAAGATGTGGATTCCACAGCTTTCCCAGCCAGCTGCCACGACTACGCCTCTCCCACCTCATACCTCGCCCAGGAGTTGTCAGGGTAGCACCGGCAGCACCACTATTCCTTAAAAAGTCTTCTCAAAAGCCCAGGTCACATGACAGGAAATTATTGCATAGAAGAGCGAGTCTGCTGATGTTACCATGACAACCTCAGAGCAAGCACAAGATCCACATAGAAGCAGCAGAGGGGACCACCCCCACACAGAATTTACTACACCTCCAAGGGCACGCCCACATCTCGCATTGACCTTAGTCCTGTACTAGGGTCATGTAGAACAAATCGGGGGCTACATAATGGGGTGTCCTAAGTTACAGGGGGAGCTTTGTCCAGATCGGGGTTACCTCCCAGGCCGGAGCAACGCAGGATCCAGCAGATCAGGGCGATTCGTGGCTCCAATCACAAAGAGGTCACTGGAGGAGTGCAGCCCGTCCATCTCGGCCAGCAGCTGGGACACAACCCTGAGGACAGAGCGACAATCAGAGGGGGCGTCATCGGGATGTGACCAGGGCAGAGTCCATACTGTGCAGAGAATACATCTTACCGGTCCATCACACCTCCCGAGTCCCCGCTCCTCCCCCGGTTCGGGGCCAGCGAGTCCAGCTCATCGAAGAATATAATGCAGGGAGAAGCCGCTCGAGCCCTGGAGAAGACTGAAGAGAGGACAATGAGGAGGCACCGGGGAGGACAGGGGGCGCGCGCATACACACAGAGGACAGGGGGCGCGCGCATACACACAGAGGACAGGGGGCGCACACACACACAGAGGACAGGGCGCACACACACAGAGGACAGGGGGCGCACACACACAGAGGACAGGGGGTGCGCACACACATACAGAGGACAGGGGGCGCGCGCATACACACAGAGGACAGGGGGCGCACACACAGAGGACAGGGGTGCACACACACACACAGAGGACAGGGGGCGCGCATACACACAGAGGACAGGGGCGCACACACATACAGAGGACAGGGGCGCACACACAGAGGACAGGGGCGCACACACACAGAGGACAGGGGCGCACACACACAGAGGACAGGGGCGCACACACACACACAGAGGACAGGGGCGCGATACACACAGAGGACAGGGCGTACACACACACACACAGAGGACAGGGACGCACACACACACAGAGGACAGGGGGCACACACACACACAGAGGACAGGGGCGCACACACAGAGGACAGGGGCACACACACAGAGGACAGGGCGACACACACACAGAGGACAGGGCGCACACACACAGAGGACAGGCGCACACACACAGAGGACAGGGCGTACACACAGAGGACAGGCGACACACACAGAGGACAGGGGCGCACACACACAGAGACAGGGGCACACACACACAGAGGACAGGGGGCGCACACAGAGAGACAGGGGCGCACACACACACACAGAGGACAGGGGTGCACACACAGAGGACAGGGGCACACACACAGAGGACAGGGCGCCACACACACAGAGGACAGGGCGCACACACTCAGAGGAAGGGGCGCACACACACACAGAGGACAGGGGCGCACACACACACAGAGGACAGGGGCGCACACACACAGAGGACAGGGCGCACACACACAGAGGACAGGGGCGCACACACACAGAGGACAGGGGCGCACACACACAGAGAGGACAGGGGCGCACACACACAGAGGAACAGGGCGCGCACACACACAGAAGGACAGGGGCGCCACACACACAGAGGACAGGGGCGACACACACAGAAGACAGGGGCGCACACACACACACAGAGGACAGGGGGCACACACACAGAGGACAGGGGCGCACACACAAGAGGACAGGGCGCAACAACACACAGAGGACAGGGCGCACACACACAGCAGAGGACAGGGGCGCACACACACAGAGGACAGGGCGCACACACATAGAGGACAGGGGCACGCACACACAGAAGACAGGGCACACACGAAGACAGGGCGACACACACAGAAGACAGGGGCGCACACACACAGAAGACAGGGCGGCCACACAGAAGACAGGGCGCACACAACACAGAGACGGGCGCACACACACAGAAGACAGGGCACACACACACAGAGGACAGAGGCGTACACACACAGAGGACAGGGGGCACACGCACACACAGAGGACAGAGTCACACACAGAGGACAGGGGCGTCACACACACAGAGGACAGGGGCGCACACACAGAACACCAGACACACACACTGAGGACAGGGGCGCGACACACACAGAAGACAGAGCGCAGCACACACACAGAGGACAGGAGCGCACACTACACAGAGGACAGGGCGCACACTACAGATAGGGGCTACACACAGAGCATGGCACACACAGAGGACAGGGCGCACGTACACACACAGAGGACAGGGGCGACACACATAGAGGACAGGGCGCCACACAGAGGACAGGGGGCGACACACACAGAGGACAGGGGCGCACACACAGAGAGACAGGGCAGCTACACACATAAGAGGACAGGGCGACACAAAGAGGACAGGGCGCACACACACAGAGTGACAGGCCCACACACACAGAGGACAGGGGCGCACACACAAGAGGACAGGGCGTACACACAGAGGACAGGGCGCACACACACAGAGGACAGGTGCACACACACACAGAGGGACGACGCACACACACAGAGGACAGGGCGCGCACACACACAGAGGACAGGGGCGCACACACACAGAGGACAGGGCGCACACACACAGAGGACAGGGGCACACACACAGAGGACAGAGGCGCACACACACAGAGGACAGGGCGCATCACACACACACAGAGGACAGGGGGCGCACACACACAGAGGACAGGGCGCACACACACAGAGGACAGGCACACACACAGAGGACAGGGCGACACACACACAGAGGACAGGGCGTACACAGAGGACAGGGCGCACACACACAGAGGACAGGGGCGCACACACACAGAGGACAGGGCGACACACACACAGAGGACAGGGGCGCACACACAGGGACAGGGCGCCACAGAGGACAGGGCGCACACACACAGAGGACAGGGCGCACACACACAGAGGACAGGGCGCACACACAGAGGACAGGGGGCGCACACACACAGAAGACAGGGCACACACAGAGGACAGGGCGCACACACAGAAGACAGGGCGCACACACACAGAGGACAGGGCGCACACACAGGGACAGGCACACCACAGAGGACAGGGCGCACACACAGAGGACAGGGCGCACACAAGGACAGGCGCACACACACAGAGGACAGGGGCGACACACACAGAGGACAGGGGCGCACACAGAGACAGGCGACACACACAGAGGACAGGGGCGCACACACAGAGGACAGGGGCGCACACACAGAGACAGGGGGCCACACAGAGACAGGGCGCACACACACAGAGGACAGGGCGCACACACAGAAGACAGGGCACACAGAGCAGGGCGCACACACACAGAGGACAGGGGCGCACACACACAGAGGACAGGGGCGCACACACACAGAGGACAGGGGCGCACACACAGAGACAGGGCGACACACACACAGAGGACAGGGGCGCACACACACAGAGGACAGGGCGACACACACACAGAGGACAGGGCGCACACACAGAGGACAGGGCGCACACACACAGAGGACAGGGGCGCACACACACAGAGGACAGGGCGCACCACACACAGAGGACAGGGGCGCACACAACAGAGGACAGGGGCACACACACACAGAGGACAGGGGCGCACACACACAGAGGACAGGGCGCACACAGGACAGGGCACACACACAGAGGACAGGGGCGACACACACACACAGAGGACAGGGCATACACACAGAGGACAGGGCGACACACACACACAGAGGACAGGGGACACACACACAGAGGACAGGGCGAACACACACACACAGAGGACAGGGGCGTAACACACACACAGAGGACAGGGCGTACACACACACAGAGAACAGGGCGCACACACATACAGAGGACAGGGGCGCACACATACAGAGGACAAGGCGCACACACACAGAGGACAGGGGGCACACACACACAGAGGAAGGGGCGCACACACACAGAGGACAGGGGCGCGCGCATACACACAGAGGACAGGGCGCACACACTACAGAGGACAGGGGCGCACACACACACAGAGGACAGGGGCGCACACACACACACAGAGGACAGGGGCGCGCATACACACACAGAGGACAGGGGCGCGCATACACACACAGAGGACAGGGGCGTACACACACACACAGAGGACAGGGGCGCACACACACACAGAGGGACAGGGGACACACACACAGAGGACAGGGGCGATACACACACACAGAGGACAGGGGCGTGACACACACAGAGGACAGGGCGCACACACACACAGAGGACAGGGGCGCACACACACAGAGGACAGGGGCGCACACACAGAGGACAGGGGGCTCACACACACACACAGAGGACAGGGGCGCGCACACACAGAGGACAGGGGCGCACACACACAGAGGACAGGGGCGCGCACACAGAGGACAGGGGGCGACACACACACACAGAGGACAGGGGGCGCACACACTTTTAGAGGAAGGGGGCGTACACACACACAGAAGACAGGGGGCGCACACACACAGAGGACAGGGGCGACACACACAGAGGACAGGGGGCGCACACACAGAGGACAGGGGGCGCACACACAGAGGACAGGGGCGCACACACAGAGGACAGGGGCGCGCACACACACAGAAGACAGGGCGCACACACACACACAGAGGACAGGGGTGTACACACACAGAGGACAGGGGCGCACACACACAGAGGACAGGGGCGCACACACACAGAGGACAGGGGCGACACACACAGAGGACAGGGGGCGCACACACACAGAGGACAGGGGCGCGCACACACAGAAGACAGGGGCGCGCACACACAGAAGACAGGGGCGCACACACAGAAGACAGGGCGCACACACACAGAAGACAGGGGCGCACACACACAGAAGACAGGGGTGCACACACACACACAGAGGACAGGGCGCACACACACAGAGGACAGGGGCGCACACACACAGAGGACAGGGGGCGCGCACACACACAGAGGACAGGGGGCACGCACACACACAGAAGACAGGGGGCGCACACACACAGAAGACAGGGGCGCACACACAGAAGACAGGGGTGCACACACACACACAGAGGACAGGGGGCGCACACACACACATAGGACAGGGGGCGCACGCACACACACACAGAGGACAGGGGGCGCACACACACAGAGGACAGGGGGCGCACACACACAGAGGACAGGGGGCGCGCACACACACAGAGGACAGGGGGCGCGCACACACACAGAAGACAGGGGGCGCACACACACAGAAGACAGGGGGCGCACACACACAGAAGACAGGGGCGCACACACACAGAGGACAGGGGGCGCACACACACACACACAGAGGACAGGGGGCGCACACACACAGAGGACAGGGGGCGTACACACACACACAGAGGACAGGGGCGTACACACATACAGAGGACAGGGGCGCACACACACACACACAGAGGACAGGGGTGCACACACACAGAGGAAGGGGCGCACACACACACAGAGGACAGGGGCGCGCATACACACAGAGGACAGGGGCGCACACACACACAGAGGACAGGGCGCACACACACAGAGGACAGGGGGCGCACACACACAGAGGACAGGGGGCGACACACACAGAGGACAGGGCGCACACACACAGAAGACAGGGGGCGCACACACACAGAGGACAGGGGGCGCACACACACAGAGGACAGGGGCGCACACAGAGGACAGGGGCGCACACAGAGGACAGGGCGCACACAGAGGACAGGGGCGCACACAGAACAGGGGCGCGCACACAGAACAGGGCGCGCACACAGAACAGGGCGCGCACACAGAACAGGGGGCGCGCACACAGAACAGGGGCGCACACAGAACAGGGGCGCGCACACAGAGGACAGGGGGCGCACACAGAGGACAGGGGGCGCGCACACAGAACAGGGGGCGCGCACACAGAACAGGGGGCGCGCACACAGAACAGGGGGCGCGCACACACAGAGGACAGGGGAGACACGCACAGAGGACAGGGGTCGCGCACACAGAACAGGGGGCGCGCACACAGAACAGGGGGCGCGCACACAGAACAGGGGGCGCGCACACAGAACAGGGGGCGCACACACACACAGAGGACAGGGGAGACACGCACAGAGGACAGGGGCCTCTCACCTTCTCGGACGTTCTCCTCGCTCTGTCCCACGTACATGTTAATTAATTCTGGTCCCTTCACGCTGCAAAGAAAGAAGAAAACCTGGACAAACAGTCCCGACCAGAAACCCTCCCCCCATAACCTCAAAGAGATTGTCGGGGAAACCCACACTTATGAAACCCATGGATTTAGAGCAGCAGATGACGTTTATCCTGTAGATGATGATACAGGGGAACTCTGACTGCAGCAAATGGTGTTTATCCTGTAGATACAGATAAAGGGGATCTGTGACTGCAGCAGATGGTGTTTATCCTGTAGATGATGATAAAGGGGATCTCTGACTGCAGCAGATGGTGTTTATCCTGTAGATGATGATACAGGGGAACTCTGACTGCAGCAAATGGTGTTTATCCTGTAGATACAGATAAAGGGGATCTGTGACTGCAGCAGATGGTGTTTATCCTGTAGATGATGATAAAGGGGATCTCTGACTGCAGCAGATGGTGTTTATCCTGTAGATGATGATAAAGGGGATCTCTGACTGCAGCAGATGGTGTTTATCCTGTAGATACAGATAAAGGGGATCTCTGACTGCAGCAGATGGTGTTTATCCTGTAGATACAGATAAAGGGGATCTCTGACTGCAGCAGATGGTGTTTATCCTGTAGATACAGATAAAGGGGGTCTCTGACTGCAGCAGATGGTGTTTATCCTGTAGATACAGATAAAGGGGATCTCTGACTGCAGCAGGTGGTGTTTATCCTGTAGATACAGATAAAGGGGGTCTCTGACTGCAGCAGATGGTGTTTATCCTGTAGATACAGATAAAAGGGATCTCTGACTGCAGCAGATGGTGTTTATCCTGTAGATGATGATAAAGGGGATCTCTGACTGCAGCAGATGGTGTTTATCCTGTAGATGATGATAAAGGGGATCTCTGACTGCAGCAGATGGCGTTTATCCAGTAGATGATGATACAGGGGTCAATCTGCTGCAGTCAGAGAACCTCTAAATTTCTATTGTCCTGTATTAACCTGTGATGTCTGTAGCGGGAGGTCCATCCTCAGGCCCCAATCCGCTGACCCCCCCCCCCCCCCCACACAGGTACCGTGGCGTTGCCACTCCCTCACCCATGCAAATCAGTGCTGTGTGAATAGGGACAGACAACACAGGTAAAGTGCGAGACAATGCAGACGATGGCGCTAACACGCGTGGCGCACGCTACCTGAGGAAGGTCATGGCGCACTCAGTGGCAACAGCTTTAGCCAGCAGGGTTTTTCCTGTTCCTGGGGGCCCGTACAGCAAAATACCCGACCTCCTGAGCCCCAAGGCCAGCAACTCAGGGTGCTCCAGAGGGAGCTGCACTGTGTCCAAGAGCTGACGCTTAGCATCTTCTAGTCCCCCCACATCCGTCCAGCGCACACAAGGTACCTGAAGAAACAGAGGACACCACAGTGAGGTGGACCACAAGCACACTGCGGGGGCACGCCCTTCTGTGGGGGTCCCCTGCACAAGGTGTGGCAAACTTTATATCAGTCAGTTCTTAATGACTAATCTTTTATAGATGGCCGCCTCTCCAAACGCCCTGCCCCCCAACACTACCCCCTACCCCGCCCTCTAAACACCCCACCGCAAACACTACCGCCTCCTGCCCTCCAAATACCTCCCTTGAAGACCACCCCTGCACTGCCCTCCAAACTACTCCCCCACTCGCAAACACCTCCAATACCACCCCTTGCCCCACCTTCTAAATGTAATATAAAAATAGCAGACAAACCTAAAATAGTAAACTAGAGCAGTGCCCCCTCTACGAGCTGTATGAGAGGTAGAAGTGTTGGGTCTTCACCTCCACATAAACATCCAGCAGGAGACTCCCTACATGGCCCCTCTTTCTGCATGTACATGGCCCTTCCCACTGCATGTACTCCGTGCAGCCTGATTGGATGCTGATGTAATGCCATGGTTTCTTGTCAGCAATATGTAGACAATTCATCAGTTCCAGAGAATATTTTTGATTATTGTGCACACGTATTATTCATCCTTTTCTGGGTCTCCTTTATATTGGTAACCATGTATACTCAGCAGTGATCAGGAGTCCACACTCACTGATGCTCCCCTCCGTGGCGTCCCACGTGGTCGCTGTAGCGCTCAACTCAGATTCAGCGTCTGTCTCCAGTGCTCACTGCTGAGTATAATATCATATATAAAGCAGGCCTAGTACACAACATTATTAACCTGTAGAGGACCCTGGCCATACATGTACGGCGGGTGCAGGAGCTGCGCCCACCCAATCAGCGGCACTAACCCAGCAGTCACTGACGGCTGAGCCCCTGCTGCATACGTCTGCATCGGTGAAAACACTGATGCCGGCGTATTAACCCCTTGTATGTTGCGGGCAAAGCTGACTGCGGCATGCGGAGGTTACGGGTTCCCAATGCTTCTCCATCGGGATGTACTCCGTGCAGCCTGATTGGATCAACGACCCCTCTCCAGTAGCTATAATCAGTAATATTATAACACTCCAGAAATACATCCAGGCCCCTCCTGATCTCTTATAGTGAACTCACCATCACAACCTCCTCAGGCAGAGAGTCCATAGTCTCACTGCTCTTACCGTAAAGAGTCCATAGTCTCACTGCTCTTACCGTAAAGAGTCCATAGTCTCACTGCTCTTACCGTAAAGAGTCCATAGTCTAACTGCTCTTACAGTAAAGAGTCCATAGTCTCACTGCTCTTACAGTATAGAGTCCATAGTCTCACTGCTCTTACCGTAAAGAGTCCATAGTCTCACTGCTCTTACCGTAAAGAGTCCATAGTCTAACTGCTCTTACCGTAAAGAGTCCATAGTCTCACTGCTCTTACCGAAAAGAGTCCATAGTCTCACTGCTCTTACCGTAAAGAGTCCATAGTCTCGCTGCTCTTACCGTAAAGAGTCCATAGTCTCGCTGCTCTTACAGTAGAGTCCATAGTCTCACTGCTCTTACAGTAGAGAGTCCATAGTCTCACTGCTCTTACAGTAAAGAGTCCATAGTCTCACTGCTCATACAGTAAAGAGTCCATAGTCTCACTGCTCTTACAGTAAAGAGTCCATAGTCTCACTGCTCTTACAGTATAGAGTCCATAGTCTCACTGCTCTTACAGTAAAGAATCCATAGTCTCACTGCTCTTACAGTATAGAGTCCATAGTCTCACTGCTCTTACAGTAAAGAGTCCATAGTCTCACTGCTCTTACAGTAAAGAGTCCATAGTCTCACTGCTCTTACAGTACAGAGTCCATAGTCTCACTGCTCTTACAGTATAGAGTCCATAGTCTCACTGCTCTTACAGTAAAGAGTCCATAGTCTCACTGCTCTTACAGTAAAGAGTCTATAGTTTCACTGCTCTTACAGTAAAGTGTCCATAGTCTCACTGCTCTTACAGTAAAGAGTCCATAGTCTCACTGCTCTTACAGTATAGAGTCCATAGTCTCACTGCTCTTACAGTAAAGAGTCCATAGTCTCACTGCTCTTACAGTATAGAGTCCATAGTCTCACTGCTCTTACAGTATAGAGTCCATAGTCTCACTGCTCTGACAGTAAAGAGTCCATAGTCTCACTGCTCTTACAGTAAAGAGTCCATAGTCTCACTGCTCTTACAGTAAAGAGTCTATAGTCTCACTGCTCTTACAGTAAAGAGTCCATAGTCTCACTGCTCTTACAGTATAGAGTCCAAAGTCTCACTGCTCTTACAGTATAGAGTCCATAGTCTCACTGCTCTTACAGTATGGAGTCCATAGTCTCACTGCTCTTACAGTATCGAGTCCATAGTCTCACTGCTCTTACAGTAAAGAGTCCATAGTCTCACTGCTCTTACAGTAAAGAGTCCATAGTCTCACTGCTCTTACAGTAAAGAGTCCATAGTCTCACTGCTCTTATAGTAAAGAGTCCATAGTCTCTCTGCTCTTACAGTATAGAGTCCATAGTCTCACTGCTCTTACAGTAAAGAGTCCATAGTCTTCCTGCTCTTACAGTACAGAATCCATAGTCTCACTGCTCTTACAGTAAAGAGTCCATAGTCTCACTGCTCTTACAGTACAGAGTCCATAGTCTCACTGCTCTTACAGTAAAGAGTCCATAGTCTCACTGCTCTTACAGTAAAGAGTCCATAGTCTCACTGCTCTTACAGTATAGAGTCCATAGTCTCACTGCTCTTACAGTATAGAGTCCATAGTCTCACTGCTCTTACAGTAAAGAGTCCATAGTCTCACTGCTCTTACAGTAAAGAGTCCATAGTCTCACTGCTCTTACAGTAAAGAGTCTATAGTCTCACTGCTCTTACAGTAAAGAGTCCATAGTCTCACTGCTCTTACAGTATAGAGTCCATAGTCTCACTGCTCATACAGTAAAGAGTCCATAGTCTCACTACTCTTACAGTATAGAGTCCATAGTCTCACTGCTCATACAGTAAAGAGTCCATAGTCTCACTGCTCTTACAGTAAAGAGTCCATAGTCTCACTGCTCTTACAGTAAAGAGTCCATAGTCTCACTGCCCTCAAAGTATAGAGTCCATAGTCTCACTACTCTTACAGTATAGAGTCCATAGTCTCACTGCTCATACAGTAAAGAGTCCATAGTCTCACTGCTCTTACAGTAAAGAGTCCATAGTCTCACTGCCCTCAAAGTATAGAGTCCATAGTCTCACTGCTCTCACAGTATAGAGTCCACAGTCTCACTGCTCTTACAGTATAGAGTCCATAGTCTCACTGCTCATACAGTAAAGAGTCCATAGTCTCACTGCTCTTACAGTAAAGAGTCCATAGTCTCACTGCTCTTACAGTATAGAGTCCATAGTCTCACTGCTCTTACAGTATAGAGTCCATAGTCTCACTGCTCTTACAGTAGAGTCCATAGTCTCACTGCTCTTACAGTAAAGAGTCCAAAGTCTCACTGCTCATACAGTAAAGAGTCCATAGTCTCACTGCTCTTACAGTAAAGAGTCCATAGTCTCACTGCTCTCACAGTATAGAGTCCATAGTCTCACTGCTCTCACAGTATAGAGTCCATAGTCTCATTGCTCTTACAGTATAGAGTCCATAGTCTCACTGCTCTTACAGTAAAGAGTCCATAGTCTCACTGCTCTTACAGTAAAGAGTCCATAGTCTCACTGCTCTTATAGTAAAGAGTCCATAGTCTTCCTGCTCTTACAGTACAGAATCCATAGTCTCACTGCTCTTACAGTAAAGAGTCCATAGTCTCACTGCTCTTACAGTACAGAGTCCATAGTCTCACTGCTCTTACAGTAAAGAGTCCATAGTCTCACTGCTCTTACAGTAAAGAGTCCATAGTCTCACTGCTCTTACAGTATAGAGTCCATAGTCTCACTGCTCTTACAGTATAGAGTCCATAGTCTCACTGCTCTTACAGTAAAGAGTCCATAGTCTCACTGCTCTTACAGTAAAGAGTCCATAGTCTCACTGCTCTTACAGTAAAGAGTCCATAGTCTCACTGCCCTCAAAGTATAGAGTCCATAGTCTCACTGCTCTCACAGTATAGAGTCCACAGTCTCACTGCTCTTACAGTATAGAGTCCATAGTCTCACTGCTCATACAGTAAAGAGTCCATAGTCTCACTGTTTACAGTAAGAGTCCATAGTCTCACTGCTCTTACAGTATAGAGTCCATAGTCTCACTGCTCTTACAGTAAGAGTCCATAGTCTCACTGCTCTTACAGTATAGAGTCCATAGTCTCACTGCTCTTACAGTATAGAGTCCATAGTCTCACTGCTCTTACAGTAAGAGTCCATAGTCTCACTGCTCTTACAGTAAAGAGTCCAAAGTCTCACTGCTCATACAGTAAAGAGTCCATAGTCTCACTGCTCTTACAGTAAAGAGTCCATAGTCTCACTGCTCTCACAGTATAGAGTCCATAGTCTCACTGCTCTCACAGTATAGAGTCCATAGTCTCATTGCTCTTACAGTATAGAGTCCATAGTCTCACTGCTCTTACAGTAAAGAGTCCATAGTCTCACTGCTCTTACAGTAAAGAGTCCATAGTCTCACTGCTCTTATAGTAAAGAGTCCATAGTCTCTCTGCTCTTACAGTATAGAGTCCATAGTCTCACTGCTCTTACAGTAAAGAGTCCATAGTCTTCCTGCTCTTACAGTACAGAATCCATAGTCTCACTGCTCTTACAGTAAAGAGTCCATAGTCTCACTGCTCTTACAGTACAGAGTCCATAGTCTCACTGCTCTTACAGTAAAGAGTCCATAGTCTCACTGCTCTTACAGTAAAGAGTCCATAGTCTCACTGCTCTCACAGTATAGAGTCCATAGTCTCACTGCTCTTACAGTATAGAGTCCATAGTCTCACTGCTCTTACAGTATAGAGTCCATAGTCTCACTGCTCTTACAGTAAAGAGTCCATAGTCTCACTGCTCTTACAGTAAAGAGTCCATAGTCTCACTGCTCTTACAGTAAAGAGTCCATAGTCTCACTGCTCTTACAGTATAGAGTCCATAGTCTCACTGCTCTTACAGTAAAGAGTCCATAGTCTTCACTGCTCTTACAGTACAGAGTCCATAGTCTCACTGCTCTTACAGTAAAGAGTCCATAGTCTCACTGCTCTTACAGTACAGAGTCCATAGTCTCACTGCTCTTACAGTAAAGAGTCCATAGTCTCACTGCTCTTACAGTAAAGAGTCCATAGTCTCACTGCTCTTACAGTATAGAGTCCATAGTCTCACTGCTCTTACAGTATAGAGTCCATAGTCTCACTGCTCTTACAGTAAAGAGTCCATAGTCTCACTGCTCTTACAGTATAGAGTCCATAGTCTCACTGCTCTTACAGTATAGAGTCCATAGTCTCACTGCTCTTACAGTAAAGAGTCCATAGTCTCACTGCTCTTACAGTATAGAGTCCATAGTCTCACTGCTCTTACAGTAAAGAGTCCATAGTCTCACTGCTCTTACAGTATACAGAGTCCATAGTCTCACTGCTCTTACAGTAAAGAGTCCATAGTCTCACTGCTCTTACAGTATAGAGTCCATAGTCTCACTGCTCTTACAGTAAAGAGTCCATAGTCTCACTGCTCTTACAGTATAGAGTCCATAGTCTCACTGCTCTTACAGTATAGAGTCCATAGTCTCACTGCTCTTACAGTATAGAGTCCATAGTCTCACTGCTCTTACAGTAAAGAGTCCATAGTCTCACTGCTCTTACAGTAAAGAGTCCATAGTCTCACTGCTCTTACAGTATAGAGTCCATAGTCTCACTGCTCTTACAGTAAAGAGTCCATAGTCTCACTGCTCTTACAGTAAGAGTCCATAGTCTCACTGCTCTTACAGTATAGAGTCCATAGTCTCACTGCTCTTACAGTAAAGAGTCCATAGTCTCACTGCTCTTACAGTATAGAGTCCATAGTCTCACTGCTCTTACAGTAAAGAGTCCATAGTCTCACTGCTCTTACAGTAAAGAGTCCATAGTCTCACTGCTCTTACAGTATAGAGTCCATAGTCTCACTGCTCTTACAGTAAAGAGTCCATAGTCTCACTGCTCTTACAGTATAGAGTCCATAGTCTCACTGCTCTTACAGTAAAGAGTCCATAGTCTCACTGCTCTTACAGTATAGAGTCCATAGTCTCACTGCTCTTACAGTATAAGAGTCCATAGTCTCACTGCTCTTACAGTAAAGAGTCCATAGTCTCACTGCTCTTACAGTAAAGAGTCCATAGTCTCACTGCTCTTACAGTAAAGAGTCCATAGTCTCACTGCTCTTACAGTATAGAGTCCATAGTCTCACTGCTCTTACAGTAAAGAGTCCATAGTCTCACTGCTCTTACAGTAAAGAGTCCATAGTCTCACTGCTCTTACAGTAATAGAGTCCATAGTCTCACTGCTCTTACAGTAAAGAGTCCATAGTCTCACTGCTCTTACAGTAAAGAGTCCATAGTCTCACTGCTCTTACAGTATAGAGTCCATAGTCTCACTGCTCTTACAGTAAAGAGTCCATAGTCTCACTGCTCTTACAGTATAGAGTCCATAGTCTCACTGCTCTTACAGTAAAGAGTCCATAGTCTCACTGCTCTTACAGTAAAGAGTCCATAGTCTCACTGCTCTTACAGTAAAGAGTCCATAGTCTCACTGCTCTTACAGTAAAGAGTCCATAGTCTCACTGCTCTTACAGTACAGAGTCCATAGTCTCACTGCTCTTACAGTACAGAGTCCATAGTCTCACTGCTCTTACAGTATAGAGTCCATAGTCTCACTGCTCTTACAGTATAGAGTCCATAGTCTCACTGCTCTTACAGTATAGAGTCCATAGTCTCACTGCTCTTACAGTATAGAGTCCATAGTCTCACTGCTCTTACAGTACAGAGTCCATAGTCTCACTGCTCTTACAGTATAGAGTCCATAGTCTCACTGCTCTTACAGTATAGAGTCCATAGTCTCACTGCTCTTACAGTATAGAGTCCATAGTCTCACTGCTCTTACAGTATAGAGTCCATAGTCTCACTGCTCTTACAGTAAAGAGTCCATAGTCTCACTGCTCTTACAGTATAGAGTCCATAGTCTCACTGCTCTTACAGTAAAGAGTCCATAGTCTCACTGCTCTTACAGTATAGAGTCCATAGTCTCACTGCTCTTACAGTATAGAGTCCATAGTCTCACTGCTCTTACAGTATAGAGTCCATAGTCTCACTGCTCTTACAGTAAAGAGTCCATAGTCTCACTGCTCTTACAGTAAAGAGTCCATAGTCTCACTGCTCTTACAGTATAGAGTCCATAGTCTCACTGCTCTTACAGTATAGAGTCCATAGTCTCACTGCTCTTACAGTATAGAGTCCATAGTCTCACTGCTCTTACAGTAAAGAGTCCATAGTCTCACTGCTCTTACAGTATAGAGTCCATAGTCTCACTGCTCTTACAGTAAAGAGTCCATAGTCTCACTGCTCTTACAGTATAGAGTCCATAGTCTCACTGCTCTTACAGTAAAGAGTCCATAGTCTCACTGCTCTTACAGTATAGAGTCCATAGTCTCACTGCTCTTACAGTATAGAGTCCATAGTCTCACTGCTCTTACAGTAAAGAGTCCATAGTCTCACTGCTCTTACAGTAAAGAGTCCATAGTCTCACTGCTCTTACAGTATAGAGTCCATAGTCTCACTGCTCTTACAGTATAGAGTCCATAGTCTCACTGCTCTTACAGTAAAGAGTCCATAGTCTCACTGCTCTTACAGTATAGAGTCCATAGTCTCACTGCTCTTACAGTAAAGAGTCCATAGTCTCACTGCTCTTACAGTATAGAGTCCATAGTCTCACTGCTCTTACAGTAAAGAGTCCATAGTCTCACTGCTCTTACAGTATAGAGTCCATAGTCTCACTGCTCTTACAGTATAGAGTCCATAGTCTCACTGCTCTTACAGTAAAGAGTCCATAGTCTCACTGCTCTTACAGTATAGAGTCCATAGTCTCACTGCTCTTACAGTAAAGAGTCCATAGTCTCACTGCTCTTACAGTATAGAGTCCATAGTCTCACTGCTCTTACAGTAAAGAGTCCATAGTCTCACTGCTCTTACAGTAAAGAGTCCATAGTCTCACTGCTCTTACAGTATAGAGTCCATAGTCTCACTGCTCTTACAGTAAAGAGTCCATAGTCTCACTGCTCTTACAGTATAGAGTCCATAGTCTCACTGCTCTTACAGTATAGAGTCCATAGTCTCACTGCTCTTACAGTATAGAGTCCATAGTCTCACTGCTCTTACAGTAAAGAGTCCATAGTCTCACTGCTCTTACAGTATAGAGTCCATAGTCTCACTGCTCTTACAGTAAAGAGTCCATAGTCTCACTGCTCTTACAGTATAGAGTCCATAGTCTCACTGCTCTTACAGTATAGAGTCCATAGTCTCACTGCTCTTACAGTATAGAGTCCATAGTCTCACTGCTCTACAGTAGAGTCCATAGTCTCGCTCTTACAGTAAAGAGTCCAGAAGTCTCCTACAGTACAGAATCCATAGTCTCACTGCTCTTACAGCAATAGAGTCCATAGTCTCACGCTTCAGAGGCCATAGTCTCACTGCTCTACAGTAAGAGTCCATAGTCTCACTGCTTTACAGTAGAGTCCATAGTCTCACTGCCTACAGTAGAGGTCCATAGTTCTCACAGCTCTCACAGTAGAGTCCATAGTCTCACTGCTCTTACAGTATAGAGTCCATAATCTCACTGCTCTTACAGTAAAGAGTCCATAGTCTCACTGCTCTTACAGTATAGAGTCCATAGTCTCACTGCTCTTACAGTAAAAGAGTCCATAGTCTCACTGCTCTTACAGTATAGAGTCCATAGTCTCACTGCTCTTACAGTAAAGAGTCCATAGTCTCACTGCTCTTACAGTATAGAGTCCATAGTCTCACTGCTCTTACAGTATAGAGTCCATAGTCTCACTGCTCTTACAGTATAAAGTCCATAGTCTCACTGCTCTTACAGTATAGAGTCCATAGTCTCACTGCTCTTACAGTAAAGAGTCCATAGTCTCACTGCTCATACAGTAAAGAGTCCATAGTCTCACTGCTCTTACAGTACAGAGTCCATAGTCTCACTGCTCTTACAGTATAGAGTCCATAGTCTCACTGCTCTTACAGTAAAGAGTCCATAGTCTGACTGCTCTTACAGTAAAGAGTCCATAGTCTCACTGCTCTTACAGTACATAGTCCATAGTCTCACTGCTCTTACAGTATAGAGTCCATAGTCTCACTGCTCTTACAGTATAGAGTCCATAGTCTCACTGCTCTTACAGTACAGAGTCCATAGTCTCACTGCTCTTACAGTAAAGAGTCCATAGTCTCACTGCTCTTACTGTATAGAGTCCATAGTCTCACTGCTCTTACAGTATAGAGTCCATAGTCTGACTGCTCTTACAGTAAAGAGTCCATAGTCTCACTGCTCTTACAGTGAAGAGTCCATAGTCTCACTGCTCTTACAGTAAAGAGTCCATAGTCTCACTGCTCTTACAGTATAGAGTTCCATGGTCTCACTGCTCTTACAGTATAGAGTCCATAGTCTCACTGCTCTTACAGTAAAGAGTCCATATTCTCACTGCTCTTACAGTATAGAGTCCATAGTCTCACTGCTCTTACAGTAAAGAGTCCATAGTCTCACTGCTCTTACAGTATAGAGTCCATAGTCTCACTGCTCTTACAGTAAAGAGTCCATAGTCTCACTGCTCTTACAGTATATAGTCCATAGTCTCACTGCTCTTACAGTATAGAGTCCATAGTCTCACTGCTCTTACAGTAAAGAGTCCATAGTCTCACTGCTCTTACAGTATAGAGTCCATAGTCTCACTGATCTTACAGTAAAGAGTCCATAGTCTCACTGCTCTTACAGTATAGAGTCCATAGTCTCACTGCTCTTACAGTAAATAGTCCATAGTCTCACTGCTCTTACAGTAAAGAGTCCATAATCTCACTGTTCTTACAGTATAGAGTCCATAGTCTCACTGCTCTTACAGTAAAGAGTCCATAGTCTCACTGCTCTTACAGTATATAGTCCATAGTCTCACTGCTCTTACAGTATAGAGTCCATAGTCTCACTGCTCTTACAGTATAGAGTCCATAGTCTCACTGCTCTTACAGTAAAGAGTCCATAGTCTCACTGCTCTTACAGTATAGAGTCCATAGTCTCACTGCTCTTACAGTAAAGAGTCCATAGTCTCACTGCTCTTACAGTATACAGTCCATAGTCTCACTGCTCTTACAGTATAGAGTCCATAGTCTCACCGCTCTTACAGTACAGAGTCCATAGTCTCACTGCTCTTACAGTGAAGAATCCTCTTCTATGTTTGTGCACAAACCTTCTTACCTCCAGACGCAGAGGATGTCCCCTCGTCACAGTCACTCCTTCAGGCCCAGGCTGTTTTTTTGGAAATCTGACCCGAGTCACTTCATGTGGTAATCACTTTGGAACACTCTTACTTATCCAGGCCATTCTGAGAATCATTCTGTTTTCTCCTTACACATTGTACTTCATGATAGCGGTACATTTGTCATTTTTTTTTAAATCCCAAATTTACCCAAAAAATTTGAAAAAACGCAACATTCCAAATTTCAATTTCTCTGCCTCTAAAACAGATAGTGATACCTCACAAAATAGTTTTTCCTGTACATTCCCCGTATGTCTACTTTATGTTTGGATCATTTTGTAAATGCCAATTTTTTTAAGACGTCAAACGCTAAGAATCTTAGAAGCAAATCTTGCAATTTTTCAGAAAATTTCCAAAACCCACTTTTTAAGGATCAGTTCAGGTCTGAAGTCACCTTGTGGGGCTTACATAAAAGAAACCACCCAAAAATGAACCTATTTTAGAAACGACACCCCTTAAGGTATTCAAAACTGATTTTACGAACTTTGTTAACCCTTTAGGTGTTCCACAAGAATTAAAGCAGAATAGAGATGAAATTTCAAAATTTCACTTTTTTTGCCAGATTTTTCCATTTTAATCCATTGTTTCCAGTAACAAAGCAAGGGTTAACAGCCAAACAAAAGTCAATATTTATTGCCCTGATTCTGTAGTTTACAGAAACACCCCATATGTGGTCGTAAGCTGCTGTACGGGCACACGGCAGGGCGCAGAGGGGAAGGAGCGCCATGTGGCTTTTGGAGGGCAGATTTCACTGGGATAATTTTAAGCTGCCATGTCACATTTGAAGCCCCCCTGATGTCCCCCTAGAGTAGAAACTCCAAAAAAATGACCCCATTTTGTAAACTACGGGATAAGGTGGCAGTTTTTTGGTACTATTTGAGGGTACATATGATTTTTGGTTGCTCTATATTACACTTTTTATGAGGCAAGGTAACAAAAAATAGCTGTTTTAACAGCTTTTTATTTTTGTTCATCTGACAGGTTAGATCACGTGCTGTTTTTATAGAGCAGGTTGTTACCAGTACTTTTTTTAGTTGTTTTTTTCAGTTTTACATAAAGCATTTAAAAAAAAAAAAAAAAAAAAAAGATCTTTTTAGTGTCTCCATATTCTGAGAAGCATAGTTTTTTTTATATGTTGGGCGATTCTTATGTAGGGGCTCATTTTTAGCAGGATGAGGTGACGGTCTGATTAGTTCCATTTTGGGGGGCATACGCCTTTTTGATTGCTTTTTGTGATGTAAGGTGACAAAAAAAATGATTGTTTTAGCACAGTTTTTATTTTATTTCTCTACGGCATTCAGGTGAAGGGGTTGATCATGTGATATTTTTATAGAGCCGGTTGTTACGGACGCGGCAATACCCAATGTCCATTTTTTACAATTTTGTGTGTTTTAGGGTACTTTTACACTAGCATTATTCTTTTCCGGTATTGAGTTCCGTTCTAGGAGCTGAATCCTGGAAAAAAAAACTGATCAGTTTAATCCTAATGCATTTTGAATGGAAGGGAATCAGTTCAGGATGCATCAGTTCCGTCCCTCTTATGTGTTTTGGCCGCATACGGAGGTATTTTCTCCGTCCAAAATTCCGGAATACTTGCCGGAATGCCGGATCCGGCATTAATTTCCATTGAAATGTATTAGTGCCGGATCCGGCATTAAAATTACTGCATTGACGAATCCGGTCTTCGCATGCGCAGACATTTAAAAATGTAAAAAAGATAAATACTGGATCCGTTTTTCCAGATGACAACTGGAGACGGATCTACACGTTACCCATTTGCATACAGATTGCCGGATCCGTCAGGCAGTTCCGGCGATTGAACTGCCTGCCGGAATCCAGCAAGGCGAATATGAAAGTACCCTTATTTTGGGAAAGGGGCTTTTTTTTTTACTTGAAATTTTCATTTTTTTTTTTTATTATGAAAAACACTTTTTTTTGTTTGTTTTTTTACTTTTTGTCCCAACTTCTGGGGTCTGATCCCGTCTGCAATGCATTATGATATATCCTGTATTGTAATGCATGGTCTGTCAGCCTAAGGGCTGGATCTCACAGGCTTCTGTAGAAGCATCGGGCTGCCTTCTCTGCCATTAGGTCTCCATCACTGCAGCTCGGGGACCCGAAGGAGAAGCATTGGGAACCCGTACCCTCCGCATGCCACAGTCAGCTTTGCCCGCAACATACAAGGGGTTAATACGCCGGCATCAGTGTTTTCACCGATGCAGACGTATGCAGCAAGGGCTCAGCCGTCAGTGACTGCTGGGTTAGTGCCGCTGATTGGGTGGGCGCAGCTCCTGCACCCGCCGTACATGTATGGCCAGGGTCCTCTACGGGTTAATAATGTTGTGTACTAGGCCTCCTTTATATATGATAATATTATACTCAGCAGTGAGCACTGGAGACAGACGCTGAATCTGAGTTGAGCGCTACAGCGACCACGTGGGACGCCACGGAGAGGAGCATCAGTGAGTGTGGACTCCTGATCACTGCTGAGTATACATCGTTACCAATATAAAGGAGACCCAGAAAAGGATGAATAATACGTGTGCACAATAATCTAAAATATTCTCTGGAACTGATGAATTGTCTACATATTGCTGACAAGAAACCATGGCATTACATCGGCATCCAATCAGGCTGCACGGAGTACATGCAGTGGGAAGGGCCATGTACATGCAGAAAGAGGGGCCATGTAGGGAGTCTCCTGCTGGATGTTTATGTGAAGGTGAAGACCCAACACTTCTACCTCTTATACAGTTTATAGAGGGGGCACTGCTCTAGTTTACTATTTTAGATTATATTATTACATTTTAGTCATATACTTTCACATAAGATATACTGATCAATTAATGAGTACATGGATGATAGAAACTTTATGTCTCTGGACTGTTCCAAATGAAGTCTGCTGTCTACATGTATGATACACTTAATTTAGATTGAGAGGGCGAGTCCGAGGCAGAGCAAGAAAAGGGGCGAGCCACTGGATCAAATCATTCTGTATTACAAACTTCCATCATACCTCCATTAGACATAGTACCTCCACCATTACCCAGCATACCGCCACTACTATACATCATACCGCCACTATCACAGCTCCACCATCACACATCATATTTCCATTAGACATAGTACCGTCACCAGAATCTATTACTAAACGAGATAGACGAGGCTGCAAATCATAATGAGGTGGTTATTATGGGGGACTTCAACTACTAAATATAGACTGGGAAACAAAGCTGTACGTCGCATAAAAGGAAACAGAAACAGCCAAGAACAAAAGACAACAGACACGTGGCCAGGAGAAGGAAAGCTTTGGATTTTATCCCGGATCACTGGAGACCCTCTTGAGAGTTGATTGTCCCTTAAAGACTCTGCTCATCATTTGACCCTTAGTATTGTATATTGTTTATTGCCTGTGGTATTGATAGATTACTTAGCCCGGTATATAGCCAAATATCCCCATATTGTGTGGATACGTAGTGTTAGGCACCTGGTCAATGTTGATCATTCTCTTAGCAAAGATGCATTTTAAGATGCTAAAATAAAGATCATACATTAAGACCCAGTTCCTTGGGAACTTTTATATTCCCTAACTTAATACCGAGCTGTGGAAGT
Organism: Bufotes viridis; assembly: GCA_033119425.1. Lineage (NCBI taxonomy): Eukaryota > Metazoa > Chordata > Amphibia > Anura > Bufonidae > Bufotes > Bufotes viridis. The sequence goes on from CM065592.1 coordinate 429,975,947, forward strand.
TATAGTTGGTGCAATACTGCCATATACCAAAAATTGGTCAGAGGTGACAGAGTAAGGGTTGATGCCTCTCATTTTCTTTAATTTGGATTATTGCGTATTATTGCATTAATTGGAGATATTCATTATTGATCAGAAGTAAAATTTTAATTTCCCGCATTGATTTTGATTATTAGAGAGTGTTGGTGTGTCAGCACCATCTTGTGGCTCATATTGGTATTACATTTCATTGTCTGTGATATTGACTTTATATTATTGATTTGTATTCAGCACTTTTGTATCATAAAATCATATATATTTTAGCCTAGACAATGGTACCTTGTTCTTTACTAATTGCACACAATAATTAAAGATTCTTGATAAACAAGCGCAGACGTGTTAATTTATGTCCACCTCTCCTGAGCAGGATCAGTAACTTTTAAAATTTTTCTTTGATCCTTTCTTTTTATATAAAGCCGTTTTTGCTTTATAAATCTTTCTACATGCATGGAGGTCCCACCGAGATCGAGTTAACTCTAATTGTTTGTGCAAATAGTGAAAGGTTCCACATTTTTCTTGGCTAGGCAGATTGTTGTCGATATCTGAGCATTGATTATTGATCAGAAAGATGAGTGCTGCAAACAGTGACACGGGCAGCGGCCATGCTACAGCAGATAGTCCATCTAGCCTGGAGCAGCTGGTCCATAACATTGTTGAATATATATATTCACGGACTAAATTGAATAAGAAGTTGGCTGAATGGATCAGTAAGCTGCAGAAAAGAGCCAAGGAAGAATGTAAAGATGTGTGGACGCCACGTGGCACGGTCAGAAAATATCTGACATATTTTGATGTGGTACAAGATAATACCAAGAAAGACCAACACCTATTATGCGTGTTGCCGCCTGTTTTGTTTGCATTATTAGAGGTCAGTACTCGCTCGGAGAGTAGACATGCATATATAATGAAAACTCAGATCAATGTTTCCTGGTTAGAGGAAACATTAAAATCTGCAGAGGCAGCGATCGGGGACTTAGAGTACAGGCTCGATCACAGCCATGCTGCCTATCAGAAGGCAAAAAGTGAGATAGAGGAGTTACACCTCCGTTATTCCAAACTTCAGCAGACAGGCAAACCAAGCCATACTGTAGTCAATGCTGAAAGTGACCCATTTGATACTGGGAGATCTCCAAACCCTCCATTTCTCACGCCCCAACATACAGATATGTCATCACATGCTCTTGAAGCAAATCTTATCCAAGGCCCTAAGCCACCCGAAAGTGATGGCATGATTACACAGGAGGCATTAACCCAATTTAGTCAGGCATTCCAAATTGTAACCGCTTTACTAGGCGCCAGCAACACGGAAGCCCCTAGAAATGTCTTTCCACGTATTCCCCTGGAGAGAGACATTAGGGTTAAATCACCTGTGCCAAGTGCGTCTGATGGAAGTGATCGCAGCATATGTGATTCTGACAGTGATGTGGGGAAGCGTGTGACTTATTCCCTGCCAAGCAGGCATGAGTTTGCCCATAAGGGGGACCAGGGTACCATGGACCATCATATGCCGAGGTGGTCTCTAGAAAGAAAAATCCTCAATGTTCAGAAAAGGATCAGAGCTCCTCAAGCATTACTAAGTTTCTAAATGCCACTGTGCCCATTTAGAACTGTATGAGTCCACTATGGATTCTTTAAAGTTGTACTCTGATGCTGACAGGATCAGATTCCTGCCATGGGCATTTGAAGATAGATATCGCCACTACTTTATTTCCTTTAGGGATAGAGGGATTCAGAGCTGGCAAAATGTCTTGCATGAGGTTAAACTGGAATTCGGACCATACCGAACCATTACTGCTGCAAAACGGGACATATATAAGCTTACATGTAGGCCCAACCAGAGTCCCCGTGAATTCATCTCTGTCCTTAAAAATGCCCATGGGTTAGCATATAGGTCCCGAAACTGGGAATCTGAAGCGTTCAAACAGCTGTTCTATGATGCTAAGCCGACCCAAATTTAACTTAGCCTGGCTAGAGACCTTGATCTTGAGGCTCCCTTGGATAGGTTGGTGACGGCTGCCACCACGCTGTATAATATCAGTGAATGCCATGCTACAGGGGAGAGGAGATACAAAAAGTCCCCAGAACTAAGTGTGGCAGAGGTAAAGGTAAACCCTAACTTGGTATTTGAAATGCAGCCGTGTAAGTACCCTTAATCTACAGGACCTGTCTAACAAACCCAGCAACAACAGGTAGGACCCAAGCAGACAAAGCCCCATAGCCCCAATGGGTCAGAGGGGGATAATTCTGCTGCTGGAAGGTCTAACTACTGGCCATATTACAATAGGGATCCCCAGGGATACAGGCGCTGGAATAACAGGCCCAGACAACAGAAGGAAGGTAGGACTGAACTCTCTACTTCACCTAGGAGTAGGTCACACACCAATAACCAGGGAGCATCAAAGGACTAAACTGTGAGCAAATCAAACAGTCTGTTTGATCAGTTGGCAGATCAAGTGGCCAAGCTAAGGCTAGATGCACACGTCCGTTAAACCCGGATGTGACCAGTCCGTGGTAACCAGGACTGAATTTCTTATTTACAGCCAGAGCGCATGGAGTCATTGGTTGCTATGATGCCGTGCGCTCCCTGCTGCAGGACAGTAATACACTATTATAGATCATACCAATGTATTACTGTCCTGCAGAGGCGGCAGGGAACGCACGGCATCAAAACAACCAATGATGCCATGCGTTCCGGCTGTAAAGAAGAAATCCAGTCCTGGTTACCACGGACTGGTCAGGTCCCAGTTTAACGGATGTGTGCATCTAGCCTAAGTGACAATGTGAGAAAGTTGTCCCAGGTATCCACAGGAAAACAGTCCGAGTCTTTTTTAGGGGCAACTCCAGGTCTCAGCTTAGCCCCGTAATGCAGGCAGGGTAGGGCCAGAGCCCAGGCCACTGCAAGGTTACCGAAATGGTTGAGGGAGAATCTAATGTGATTACTAACCCCATTTTGCCTTGCAGCGCTCCCAACTTTAAAATTGAGGTCAAGGAGGAGGTGTCTAACGTGTTGTCTGTTTTGCAATATAATTATGCCGATTCCTGCATTAAAGTATCTTCTCCAGTGAGTGGTCCTGTGATCTCAGCGTCTGTGAGCCTTCTGTAAAACTGCAATATAATCCAGTTTTCCCCAAAGGTGGGGTCTGCCTCTATTCCTCCTGCGTGTAGCAGGAATGTGAAGACTACTCCAGAGGTCGCGACGCTGCAGAAAGGTCAAATCTTCAGAAAGAGTCAGATGTGTGAACATCCTAACTTCCTATGTGATTTATTTCAGATTGGATTTTGTTGATTCCTCTTTCCAGGATGAAGTTATCGAGCCGATTAGGGGTTCATGTGACAAAGGATCACTAACAACTATATTGTTATATAGTTATTTCCCACATGTTATGGATCTGATCGTATTCACTGTGGAGGGATAGAGAGTAAAAGCTGCTTTCTCCTGTACATTACTTCACTTACATCCATCACACAGGAGGTTGGGGTGATGTGCCGGCAGTACAGAAAGCTCAGATCCCGGCAGTATAAACCCGCTTGTATCTACAAGACGCACTCACCTTAGGGGCACCAATGGCTTCAGAGTGAGCCTCCTGCAACTCAGCAAGTGCACCATCCAAATCCTGAGCTGTGACAGGGAAGCCAGCAGCCAGGAGGCCTTCTTCATCCTCCTCCGAAAGAGCACTACAAGGACAAGCAGAGTGATAAAACAGGGGCTCCTGGGGGCCAGAGGAGGGCTTGGGAAGACGGGCAGGGAACTAACCAGGAATTGCGGACTCGGGTGCAGGAGATGCGTCCAGCTCCTGACAGCAAAGCGAGGAGATCCCCAACCACGAAACCCTGGAGAGGACACAAGGACAGGTCACGGTCACTGCTGATCCAGGGAGGGGCACATGCACACAGATGCAGCAGAGCTGACTTTTTAGAGGATTTCAGGTAAACCTAGAGCTGGCCATACACTTGAGATAATGATCGGCCAATCAGTCCCCCATGGGATCGCGCCTACGAAAGATCCCGACAACTAAACTGACCCCTTATGGACCGGGCTCATTTTCACCGTAAGGACCAGTGTCACTTTATGTGTGAATAACTTTAAAACACTTTTACTTTTTAGCTTTTTTTTATACCTTTTATTTTTATGGTGTTCACCTGAGGGGTTAGGTCATGTGATATTTTTATAGAGCAGGTTCTTACGGACGCAGCGATACCGAATATGTATAGTTTTTTTTATTTTTTATGGCGTTCGCCGTGTGGGTAGATCCGGTCATTACGGACGTGGTGATATCAAACACGTGTAGAGCATTTTTCTTTTTTAATCAGTGATAAATGTGTTTTTTTATTTTTACATTTTTTGGACCCAGACCCACTCGGTTCTTGAAGATCCAGCGGGTCTGATGTCTGTATAATACAATACAGTACACTATATAATGTACTGTATTTTTAGTCTCCCCGTGATCCCGTCAGAAATCAGGAGCTGAAATGGCACAGCAACCCCCGATGGGAGAGGGAGGGAGCTCCCTCCCTGTTAACCCCTTCCATACAGTGGTCCCTACAGACCACGGCATTGAAGGGGTTACACGGCTGAGATCTGTGCTAGCTAGCTGTTTCAAGCAGAGTGACACTCACCGCTCGACCATCCTGAAAATGAGAGGGAAGGGGGGGGGGGTTAAAAACTAAAATCTGTCATTTTGAAGTTTCTAATACCTGCGGGGATCAGAAACTACCGAAAGCGCTGCAAACCGCAGGTTATGAATTGACTTGCGGTTTGCTGCGGTCGCCGATACGGGGAGGTCACAGGACTCCCCTCGGCACTGTCACAGAGTGCGTGCTGAATGATTTCAGTTGGCACTCTGTTTCGATCACCGCCCGCCGGTGATCGGAAATACACAGGACGTACCGGTACACCGTGTCCGTAACAGGTTAGCATTACCAGGGAGAAAACAAAGGTGAAAGACAAACTCAGCTCTTCTACATCTATAACGGTCTATCCGCCAATCATTATGTCAGTACTTCGAGATTTTCTCACCGCAGTCCTGCGTGCCAGATGAGCGAGGTCCACATCCGTGCTGAGCGGGAGCGGAGCAGTGAGTACAGTCAGGAGGGAAAGACGCTGTTCTTCTGTGGGGGGATTCACTGAAACTTCATGTAGAAAGCAGGACTGAAGATCCAAAGGGACCTCCTGTGCTCGAGAGGTTGTGGCCACCACAAGGAGAGGCAGCTCCCTGTAAACACACAGTCTGCATGAGGGTCAATGGAAGAGACAGACGGGGAAGAGGACTTGTACAATGCGGCCATCATTAGGAAGGGGAGGAAGATACCGGTCTGTGTGACTTGTCCCGAGCAGAAGACTGCACAGATCAGAGACAACTCGCGTGTCTTCTCCAGATCCGCCTCTGTCCTTCCCCAGCAGATCCAGGTGACAGAGCAGCAGGACGCAGGGTCGACAGTCTCGGGCATGAGAGAAGACAGATCGCAGACGTGAGATGCTGCTGGCGCTGCTGTCCCGACACAGTCTTGCACACTCCACCTGAAAAAGGTAGAAAGTGAGCCCCACAGGTAGTATCTGAGAAGGTTCTGTGGTGTCCCAGAGACAGACCCGGGGCACCCACCGGGTACAGATGCAAGTTCAGTCGGCTGCAGGCAGCTCTCATCACTGTCATTTTACCACTGCCTTTAGGCCCAGTGAGGAGAACGCGACCTCCAGCCCCAAGAACATCACTCCTGTGGGTGGAGAAGAAGAGCGCGTCAGGTAGTGAGGTGCCAGAACCGAGGACAGCCTCACAGGGGAGGAAAACTTACGTGTGGTGCACATGAGGCAGCAGAACCCGACAAACGTCATCCACTGCATGAGACAGGCCTGCTGGGAACAAGCTGCTCCAGAACACGTGACCGTCATGGGAAGGAAAGGAGGGGACAAAGCTACATACACTGCCCACCTGTCGGAGGAGATGGAGGACACTGTGAGGACACGGAACATCAGACATGGAGACCACACACGTGTCCTCTGTATGATATACCTGATAGAGAGTGGTGTGACGGCTGCTTGCCACGTAGCCTTCACTGACTTCCTCTCCCTCGATTTTCTGCACCTTAAAGTACAGTTCTGGACACCTGGAGGACAACACATAGTGGCTGAGGCCTAGACACATGTCCACGCTGACACACACAAGAACACGTCAACTCCCAGACCGAGGTCTACATACATGTGCACTCACAGACTTACATACATGTGCACTCACAGACTTACATACATGTGCACTCACAGACTTACACACATGTGGAGCACATTATCCTGCAGTTACTAACCTTACTGGGATCTGGGACTTGTTCAGCTGAAATTCTGAATGAGACAGGCACGAGACACACAGCACGTCCCCCACCTGGACGGCCCTGAAGAAGGAGACGACATTGCAGAAGAATAGCAAGAAGAACATGTCTCTAGCCTAGAAACCAGAAGGCCCTTCCCCGGGAGAAACGGGCATTGGCGGGGCCCTTCCCCGGGAGAAACGGGCATTGGCGGGGCCCTTCCCCGGGAGAAACGGGCACCGGCGGGGCCCTTCCCCGGGAGAAACGGGCACCGGCGGGGCCCTTCCCCAGGAGAAACGGGGACAAACATAACAGCAGAAATACGGCCAGGGTTCTAAAACGTAGAATGAGAAATAAGGCCAGGGTTCCAGCTTTCAACCAGAAAGGGTTCTAGCCTAGAAACAGAAATACAAAAAGGGGTCTAGAACAGAAATGAGGGTAGGGTTACAGTCTAGAATCAGACATGTGGGATGGGTTCTATCCCAGAAACAGAAATAAATGATGGGTTTTGGGACTGTTCAGAGAACACAAAGTAATAAAAGGCGGAAGGAAAGGTTAGTTTAGCTACTGAGAGCTTGATGCTGGAGAACCCAAGTAAGGTGAGGCTGGCCATACCCCACCTATCGTTCTCATACAGGGTTTCCTACAAATCTGAAGAAGGTGTGGCTCCCTGATGTATAGGGACAACCTACAGGCGGGAGGCCCCATGAATGTGGTCACTGCATGAGTTGGGAGCCTTTCCAGGAGCAAACACAGAAGATGCACTGAAGTAATCCCAACCAGCTTGTAGAGGACAGACCTTAGGTTGACATGCGAGGCGCTGACCTGGGTGTTTGGAAGTGCTGGCACAAGGCTTGCTGGAACGTGGCCTCACTGCTGTATGCTGGAGACTTCACCACGGACACATGAAGCAAGGTGGCGATCGGAGGCTCCACAAGAGCAGATCGACCTTCTGACGTAGGCTCAATGCTGACACGCTATGATGGAGGAAAAACAAGGGAGACCAGGAACGATGAATGAAAAGGGAAGATCAGCAGCAGGTGACAATGCCAGAAGACATCTAGCAAAACGCCTAAAATCACCACTAAATGGTGACCACAGGGGCCAGGGGACACCAGAGGGGCCTGCACTCGTCACCATAGCAGCCACTGAACTACTCCCAGTTGGATCTGGTTGAAAAAGTGGCAAAATAAAGAGCGCAAATACTGAACTAAACCCATTATCATTCTGGGGTGGAGGGCTGGTGCAGAAAGGGTTAAAGCCGCAGAAAATTGCACTTTTTTAATATCCTGCTACTACAAGCTCCAAGGCAGAAAATATAAGTGGACAAACCTAAGAACTAACCAGCTTCACGAGCAGCTATATGTACATTCCCTGAAATGACAGATTAGGAGGTATTACCTCCTTACCTATGTACTAAGATATATCTGGTGTAATGGATCCCTTCTCCTTCTCCACATTCTATGATATACCTGGTGACAGTACATTGGGCTGGTGTAACGGATCCCTTCTCCATGTCCTATGATATACCTGCTGACAGAACATTGTGCTGGTGTAATGGATCCCTTCTCCACATTCTATGATATACCTGCTGACAGAACATTGTGCTGGTGTAATGGATCCCTTCTCCACATTCTATGATATACCTGGTGACAGTACATTGTGCTGGTGTAATGGATCCCTTCTCCTTCTCTACATTCTATGATATACCTGGTGACAGTACATTGTGCTGGTGTAATGGATCCCTTCTCCTTCTCTACATTCTATGATATACCTGGTGACAGTACATTGTGCTGGTGTAATGGATCCCTTCTCCTTCTCTACATTCTATGATATACCTGGTGACAGTACATTGTGCTGGTGTAATGGATCCCTTCTCCTTCTCTACGTTCTATGATATACCTGGTGACAGTACATTGTGCTGGTGTAATGGATCCCTTCTCTACATTCTATGATATACCTGGTGACAGTACATTGTGCTGGTGTAATGGATCCCTTCTCTTTCTCTACGTTCTATGATATACCTGGTGACAGAACATTGGGCTGGTGTAATGGATCCCTTCTCTACATTCTATGATATACCTGCTGACAGAACATTGTGCTGGTGTAATGGATCCCTTCTCTACATTCTATGATATACCTGCTGACAGAACATTCGGCTGGTGTAATGGATCCCTTCTCTACATTCTATAATATACCTGGTGACAGTACATTGTGCTGGTGTAATGATCCCCTTCTCCACATTCTATGATATACCTGGTGACAGTACATTGGGCTGGTGTAATGGATCCCTTCTTCTTCTGCACGTACTATGATATACCTGGTGACAGTACATTGGGCTGGTGTAATGGATCCCTTCTCCTTCTCTACGTTCTATGATATACCTGGTGACAGTACATTGGGCTGGTGTAATGGATCCCTTCTCCTTCTCTACATTCTATGATATACCTGCTGACAGTACATTGGGCTGGTGTAATGGATCCCTTCTTCTCTACATTCTATGATATACCTGGTGACAGTACATTGGGCTGGTGTAATGGATCCCTTCTCCTTCTCTACATTCTATGATATACCTGGTGACAGTACATTGGGCTGGTGTAATGGATCCCTTCTCTACATTCTATGATATACCTGGTGACAGTACATTGGGCTGGTGTAATGGATCCCTTCTCCTTCTCTACATTCTATGATATACCTGGTGACAGTACATTGTGCTGGTGTAATGGATCCCTTCTCCTTCTCTACGTTCTATGATATACCTGGTGACAGTACATTGTGCTGGTGTAATGGATCCCTTCTCCTTCTCTACATTCTATGATATACCTGGTAACAGTACATTGTGCTGGTTTAAATGATCCCTTCTCCTTCTCTACGTTCTATGATATACCTGGTGACAGTACATTGGGCTGGTGTAATGGATCCCTTCTCCTTCTCTATGTTCTATGATATACCTGGTGACAGTATATTGGGCTGGTGTAATAGATCCCTTCTCTATGTTCTATGATATACCTGGTGACAGTACATTGAGCTGGTGTAATGGATCCCTTCTCTATGTTCTATTATATACCTGGTGACAGTACATTGGGCTGGTGTAATGGATTCCTTCTCGACATTCTATGATATACCTGGTGACAGTACATTGTGCTGGTGTAATGGATCCCTTCTCCTTCTCTACATTCTATGATATAACTGCTGACAGTACATTGGGCTGGTGTAATGGATCCCTTCTCTTTCTCTACATTCTATGATATAACTGCTGACAGTACATTGGGCTGGTGTAATGGATCCCTTCTCTTTCTCTACATTCTATGATATACCTGCTGATAGTACACTGGGCTGGTGTAATGGATCCCTTCTCTATATTCTATGATATACCTGGTGACAGTACATTGGGCTGGTGTCATGGATCCCTTCTCTACATTCTATGATATACCTGGTGACAGTACATTGTCCTGGTGTAATGGATCCCTTCTCTACATTCTATGATATACCTGGTGACAGTACATTGGGCTGGTGTAACGGATCCCTTCTCTATGTTCTATGATATACCTGGTGACAGTACATTGGGCTGGTGTAATGGATCCCTTCTCCTTCTCTACATTCTATGATATACCTGGTGACAGTACATTGGGCTGGTGTAATGGATCCCTTCTCCTTCTCCACATTCTATGATATACCTGGTGACAGTAAATTGGGCTGGTGTAATGGATCCCTTCTCCTTCTCTACATTCTATGATATACCTGCTGACAGTACATTGGGCTGGTGTAATGGATCCCTTCTCCTTCTCTACATTCTATGATATACCTGGTGACAGTACATTGGGCTGGTGTAATGGATCCTTCTCCTTCTCTACATTCTATGATATACCTGGTGACAGTACATTGGGCTGGTGTAATGGATCCCTTCTCCTTCTACGTTCTATGATATACCTGGTGACAGTACATTGGGCTGGTGTAATGGATCCCTTCTCCTTCTCTACATTCTATGATATACCTGGTGACAGTACATTGGGCTGGTGTAATGGATCTCTTCTCTATGTTCTATGATATACCTGGTGACAGTACATTGGGCTGGTGTAATGGATCCTTTCTCCGTCTCTACATTCTATGATATACCTGCTAACAGTACACTGGGCTGGTGTAATGGATCCCTTCTCCTCCACATTCTATGATATACCTGCTGACAGTAAACTGGGCTGGTGTAATGGATCCCTTCTCCTTCTCTACATTCTATGATATACCTGGTGACAGTACATTGGGCTGGTGTAATGGATCCCTTCTGTACGTTCTATGATATACCTGGTGACAGTACATTGGGTTGGTGTAATGGATCCCTTCTCCTTCTCAACATTCTATGATATACCTGGTGACAGTACATTGGGCTGGTGTAATGGATCCCTTCTCCACGTTCTATGATATACCTAGTGACAGTACATTGGGCTGGTGTAAAGGATCCCTTCTCCACGTTCTATGATATACCTGGTGACAGTACATTGGGCTGGTGTAATGGATCCCTTCTACTTCTCTATGTTCTATGATATACCTGGTGACAGAACATTGTGCTGGTGTAATGGATCCCTTCTACTTCTCTATGTTCTATGATATACCTGGTGACAGTACATTGGGCTGGTGTAATGGATCTCTTCTTCTCTACATTCTAAGATATACCTGGTGACAGTACATTGTGCTGGTGTAATGGATCCCTTCTCCACGTTCTATGATATACCTGGTGACAGTACATTGTGCTGGTGTAATGGATCCCTTCTCCTTCTCTACATTCTATGATATACCTGGTGACAGTACATTGTGCTGGTGTAATGGATCCCTTCTCCTTCTCTACGTTCTATGATATACCTGGTGACAGACCATTGTGCTGGTGTAATGGATCCCTTCTTCTTCTCTACATTCTATGATATACCTGGTGACAGTACATTGGGCTGGTGTAATGGATCCCTTCTTTACATTCTATGATATACCTGGTGACAGTACATTGGGCTGGTGTAATGGATCCCTTCTCTCTACGTTCTATGATATACCTGGTGACAGTACATTGTGCTGGTGTAATGGATCCCTTCTCCACGTTCTATGATATACCTGGTGACAGTAAATTGTGCTGGAGTAAGGGATACCTTCTCCTTCTCTATGTCCTATGATATACCTGTTGACAGTACATTGTGCTGGTGTAATGGATCCCTTCTCTATGTTCTATGATATACCTGGTGACAGTACATTGGGTTGGTGTAATGGATCCGTTCTCCAAGTTCTATGATATACCTGGTGACAGAACATTGTGCTGGTGTAATGGATCCCTTCTCCTTCTGTACGTTCTATGATATACCTGGTGACAGTACATTGGGCTGGTGTAATGGATCTCTTCTCCACGTTCTATGATATACCTGGTGACAGTACATTGGGCTGGTGTAATGGATCCCTTCTCCTTCTCTACGTTCTATGATATACCTGGTGATAGTACATTGGGCTGGTGTAATGGATCCGTTCTCCAAGTTCTATGATATACCTGGTGACAGTACATTGTGCTGGTGTAATGGATCCCTTCTACTTCTCTATGTTCTATGATATACCTGGTGACAGTACATTGGGCTGGTGTAATGGATCCCTTTTCTACATTCTATGATATACCTGCTGACAGTACATTGGGCTGGTGTAATGGATTCCTTCTCTACGTTATATGATATACCTGGTGACAGTACATTGGGCTGGTGTAATGGATCCCTTCTCCACGTTCTATGATATACCTGCTGACAGTACATTGGGCTGGTGTAATGCATCCCTTCTTCTTCTTCTCTACATTCTATGATATACCTGGTGACAGAACATTGTGCTGGTGTAATGGATCCCTTCTTCTCTACATTCTATGATATACCTGGTGACAGTACATTGGGCTGGTGTAATGGATCCCTTCTTTACATTCTATGATATACCTGGTGACAGTACATTGTGCTGGTGTAATGGATCCCTTCTCCTTCTCTACATTCTATGATATACCTGGTGATAGTACATTGGGCTGGTGTAATGGATCCCTTCTCCTTCTCAACATTCTATGATATATCTGGTGACAGTACATTGGGCTGGTGTAATGGATCCCTTCTCCTTCTCTACATTCTATGATATACCTGGTGTCAGTACATTGTGCTGGTGTAATTGATCTCTTCTTCTTTACATTCTATAAAAAACCTGGTGACAGTACATTGGGTTGGTGTAATGGATCCCTTCTCTACATTCTATGATATACCTGGTGACAGTACATTGGGCTAGTGTAATGGATCCCTTCTCCTTCTCTATGTTCTATGATATACCTGGTGACAGTATATTGTACTGGTGTAATGGATCCCTTCTCTACGTTCTATGATATACCTGGTGACAGTACATTGGGCTGGTGTAATGGATCCCTTCTCCTTCTCTACATTCTATAATATACCTGGTAACAGTACATTGGGCTGGTGTAATGGATCCCTTCTCTATGTTCTATGATATACCTGGTGACAGTAAATTGTGCTGGAGTAATGGATACCTTCTCTGCGTTCTATGATATACCTGGTGACAGTACATTGGGCTGGTGTAATGGATCCCTTCTCCTTCTCTATGTTCTATGATATACCTGGTGAAAGTATATTGTGCTGGTGTAATAGATCCCTTCTCTATGTTCTATGATATACCTGGTGACAGTACATTGTGCTGGTGTAATGGATCCCTTCTCCTTCTCTATGTTCTATGATATACCTGGTGACAGAATATTGTGCTGGTGTAATGGATCCCTTCTCCTTCTCTAAGTTCTATGATATACCTGGTGACAGTACATTGGGCTGGTGTAATGGATCCTTTCTCATTCTCTACATTCTATGATATACCTGGTGACAGAACATTGTGCTGGTTTAAATGATCCCTTCTCCTTCTCAACATTCTATGATATACCTGGTGACAGTACATTGGGCTGGTGTAATGGATCCCTTCTCCTTCTCTATGTTCTATGATATACCTGGTGACAGAACATTGTGCTGGTGTAATGGATCCCTTCTCCTTCTCTACATTCTATGATATACCTGGTGACAGTACATTGTGTTGGTGTAATGGATCCCTTCTCTATGTTCTATGATATACCTGGTGACAGAACATTGTGCTGGTGTAATGGATCCCTTCTCCTTCTCTACATTCTATGATATACCTGGTGACAGTACATTGTGCTGGTGTAATGGATCCCTTCTCCTTCTCTATGTTCTATGATATACCTGGTGACAGAATATTGTGCTGGTGTAATGGATCCCTTCTCCTTCTCTACATTCTATGATATACCTGGTGACAGTACATTGGGCTGGTGTAATGGATCCCTTCTCCTTCTCTACATTCTATGATATACCTGGTGACAGTACATTGGGCTGGTGTAATGGATCCCTTCTCCTTCTCTACATTCTATGATATACCTGGTAACAGTACATTGGGCTGGTGTAATGGATCCCTTCTCTACATTCTATGATATACCTGCTGACAGAACATTGTGCTGGTGTAATGGATCCCTTCTCTACATTCTATAATATACCTGGTGACAGTACATTGTGCTGGTGTAATGGATCCCTTCTCTATGTTCTATGATATACCTGCTGACAGAACATTGTGCTGGTGTAATGGATCCCTTCTCCACGTCCTATGATATACCTGGTGACAGTACATTGTGCTGGTGTAATGGATCCCTTCTCCTTCTCTACATTCTATGATATACCTGGTGACAGTACATTGGGCTGGTGTAATGGATCCCTGGGGAATCACAGGAATTGGGGACCCCAATGTGTTCAGAGAAAGCGTTCTCGACCATCACCATCCTGTGACGAGCCCCCCCCCCCTCACAGCAGTCATGTGCTGCTTCTCTGGTGGACGTGAATTCACGGGACACAGGCTGCTTACGACCCTAACACCTACCTAGTTCCTCACTGCACACGTCTGTGGCCCCTGTGGGCTGTTATGTGGCCATATCTCTATTCCTGCACACGTCTGTGGCCCCTGTGGCTGTTATGTGGCCATATCTGCATTCCTGCACACGTCTGTGGCCCCTGTGGACTGTTATGTGGCCATATCTGTATTCCTACACACGTCTGTGGCCCCTATGGACTGTTAGGTGGCCATATCTCTATTCCTGCACACGTCTGTGGCCCCTGTGGGCTGGTATGTGGCCATATCTGTATTCCTGCACACGTCTGTGGCCACTGTGGACTGTTATGTGGCCATATCTATATTCCTGCACACGTCTGTGGCCCCTGTGGGCTGGTATGTGGCCATATCTGTATTCCTGCACACGTCTGTGGCCCCTGTGGACTGTTATGTGGCCATATCTGTATTCCTGCACACATCTGTGGCCCTTGTGGGCTGTTATGTGGCCATATCTATATTCCTGCACACGTCTGTGGCCCCTGTGGGCTGGTATGTGGCCATATCTATATTCCTGCACACGTCTGTGGCCCCTGTGGGCTGGTATGTGGCCATATCTATATTCCTGCACACGTCTGTGGCCCCTGTGGGCTGGTATGTGGACATATCTGTATTCCTGCACACGTATGTGGCCTCTGTGGGCTGTTATGTGGCCATATCTGTATTCCTGCACACGTCTGTGGCACCTGTGGACTGTTATGTGGCCATATCTATATTCCCGCACACGTCTGTGGCCCCTGTGGGCTGGTATGTGGCCATATCTGTATTCCTGCACACGTCTGTGGCCTCTGTGGGCTGTTATGTGGCCATATCTGTATTCCTGCAGACGTCTGTGCCCCTGTGGACTGTTAGGTGGCCATATCTCTATTTCTGCACACGTCTGTGGCCCCTGTGGGCTGGTATGTGGCCATATCTATATTCCTGCACACGTCTGTGGCCCCTGTGGGCTGGTATGTGGCCATATCTGTATTCCTGCACACGTCTGTGGCCTCTGTGGGCTATTATGTGGCCATATCTATACTCCTGCACACGTCTGGGGCCCCTGTGGACTGTTATGTGGCCATATCTGTATTCCTGCAGACGTCTGTGGCCCCTGTATGCTGTTATGTGGCCATATCTGTATTCCTGCACACGTCTTTGGCACCTGTGGACTGTTATGTGGCCATATCTGTATTCCTGCACACGTCTGTGGCCCCTGTGGGCTGTTATGTGGCCATATCTATATTCCTGCACACGTCTGTGGCCCCTGTGGGCTGGTATTTGGCCATATCTGTATTCCTGCATACGTCTGTGGCCCCTGTATGCTGTTATGTGGCCATATCTGTATTCCTGCACACGTCTGTGGCCCCTGTATGCTGTTATGTGGCCATATCTGTATTCCTGCACGTCTGTGGCCCCTGTGGACTGTTAGGTGGCCATATCTCTATTCCTGCACATGCCTGTGGCCCCTGTGGGCTGGTATGTGGCCATATCTGTATTCCTGCACACGTCTGTGGCCCCTGTGGACTGTTATGTGGCCATATCTATATTCCTGCACACGTTTGTGGCCCCTGTGGGCTGGTATGTGGCCATATCTGTATTCCTGCACACGTCTGTGGCCCCTGTATGCTGTTATGTGGCCATATCTGTATTCCTGCACACGTCTGTGGCCCCTGTGGACTGTTATGTGGCCATATCTGTATTTCTGCCCATGTCTGTGGCCCCTGTAGGCTGTTATGTGGCCATATCCCTATTCCTGCACACGTCTGTGGCCCCTGTGGACTGTTATGTGGCCATATCTATATTCCTGCACACGTCTGTGGCCCCTGTGGGCTGGTATGTGGCCATATCTGTATTCCTGCACACGTCTGTGGCCCCTGTGGGCTGGTATGTGGCCATATCTGTATTCCTGCACACGTCTGTGGCCCCTGTGGGCTGGTATGTGGCCATATCTATATTCCTGCACACGTCTGTGGCCCCTGTGGGCTGGTATTTGGCCATATCTGTATTCCTGCACACGTCTGTGGCCCCTGTGGACTGTTATGTGGCCATATCTATATTCCTGCACACGTCTGTGTCCCCTGTGGGCTGGTATTTGGCCATATCTGTATTCCTGCACACGTCTGTGGCCCCTGTGGACTGTTATGTGGCCATATCTGTATTCCTGCATACGTCTGTGGCCCCTGTGGACTGGTATGTGGCCATATCTGTATTCCTGCACACGTCTGTGGCCCCTGTATGCTGTTATGTGGCCATATCTGTATTCCTGCACACGTCTGTGGCCCCTGTGGGCTGGTATGTGGCCATATCTGTATTCCTGCACACGTCTGTGGCCCCTGTGGGCTGGTATGTGGCCATATCTGTATTCCTGCATACGTCTGTGGCCCCTGTGGACTGGTATGTGGCCATATCTGTATTCCCGCACACGTCTGTGGCCCCTGTGGACTGTTATGTGGCCATATCTCTATTCCTGCACACGTCTGTGGCCCCTGTGGACTGTTATGTGGCCATAACTCTATTCCTGCACACGTCTGTGGTCCCTGTGGGCTGGTATGTGGCCATATCTGTATTCCTGCACACGTCTGTGGCCCCTGTGGACTGTTATGTTGCCATATCTGTATTCCTGCACACGTCTGTGGCCCCTGTGGACTGTTATGTGGCCATATCTGTATTCCTGCACACGTCTGTGGCCCCTGTGGGCTGTTATGTGGCCATATCTGTATTTCTGTACACGTCTGTGGCCCCTGTGGGCTGGTATGTGGCCATATCTGTATTCCTGCACACATCTTTGGCCCCTGTGGGCTGTTATGTGGCCATATCTGTATTCCTGCACGTCCGTGGCTTCTGTGGACTGTTATCATGGCTACTTTGACCACAAAATACGTCCGGTCCATCCGCCCGGGAAAATCCGATTCTCACCTGAATGAGGACCTCGCTGACAGAGCTGGTGCCACAGGTGAGGTTGAAGGCCAGGGTGGCGGAGATGACGGCAGTGCGGTTTGTGGGCTCCTCTCTGGGTGCCAGGCAGGGGCTGCTCAGCAGGTGGTTGTACTTGTGTGGGTGCCCCAACCAGAGGTCTGCCGCCACTATCATGGCCAGGTGTCGCCCCCTGTCACCCTGTGCTGGCGCCTTCCTCGAGCTGCTCCTGTCGGGCGGTAGAGACACCCACACCCACTCCCGGTGGTACAGACCCATCGCCCGCAGCTGCTTCCTGCTCACCCACAGGGCAGAGCACCGATCCACGGGGCCCCCAACTTCCTGCAGCCTCCCGGTCCGAACCAATGACTGAGCATCAATAGGGGCCACACGGAGCCTCAAAGGAATGGTTGCCCGAGCAAAACTGGAGACCAGTGGAGAATGGAGATCAGGGGCGCCCCCAGCGACGTCCAGAAACCGCAGTGAACTATCCACAGCCATACTGTCTGAGGAGGGGACCCCCACATGGCGACCACAGGGTGGTGCCGGCTCCGGCTGGGCCCCCCAGTGACCCGCCTCTTCTTCTGGTCCGCCCCAGGGGCCCATCTCGACTCTCTGCCCTCCCCGGGGACCCCCCTCTACCCCAGGATCCTCCCAGGTGCCCCCCTCACCTCTCCGCCCTCCCCGGGGACCCCCCTCTACCCCAGGGCCCTCCCAGGTGCCCCCCTCACCTCTCTGCCCTCCCCGGGGACCCCCCTCTACCCCAGGATCCTCCCAGGTGCCCCCCTCACCTCTCTGCCCTCCCTGGGAAACCCCCTCTACCCCAGGATCCTCCCAGGTGCCCCCCTCACCTCTCCGCCCTTCCCGGGGACCCCCCTCTACCCCAGGGCCCTCCCAGGTGACCCCCTCAACTCTCTGCCCTCCCCGGGGACCCCCTCTACCCCAGGGCCCTCCCAGGTGACCCCTCACCTCTCTGCCCTCCCCGGGACCCCCTCTACCCCAGGGCCCTCCCAGGTGCCCCCCTCACCTCTCTGCCCTCCCGGGGACCCCCCTCTACCCCAGGATCCTCCCAGGTGCCCCCCTCACCTCTCTGCCCTCCCTGGGAAACCCCCTCTACCCCAGGATCCTCCCAGGTGCCCCCCTCACCTCTCCGCCCTCCCCGGGGACCCCCCTCTTCAATCTGGGGTCCCCCTCCTCGCCCCTGGCCGTCCCCCTTAACCTCTATGCGGCTGATGCGAGTGTTGGGCCCCAGGATGCCCAGGAGGGTGGGCCGAGTGTCTAAGATCAGAGCCCCGGTCTCAGACAGCACCTCTCCCCGACGGACGAGCAGTGGCCCCCGGGGAGCGGGCGTCCTGCGGCTCGGCACTCCTAGCAGAACCCAGTCCAGTGGCGGAGGAGTGCTGAGCAGGAAGCGCCGCGGGGTCAGTGGACCCCTAGTCCGGACAAACAGCAGAGGGCCCCCTGGGTACCGGGAATCTACCATGACAACCACTTCCGGGATCTAATTCCAGCTGGCAACGGCGCATTCTAGTGGCGTCATTGCATAGCGTGGAGTTGTGACGTCGGAAGGGCCTTACCGTGCATGGACTTTTGACACCATTCTGTAAGATCACGTGATATGATTTGATCCCGTCACATGATCAAAGCCCTCACAACCCCTCCGATCTGTAGATATGGCGGTTTGTACAAGGTGGAGAAAAATGGCCGCGGGGAGTGGTGGGCGGGGCTAGCTGAATGATTGATTTCACCTCTCAAACTGAAAAGACGGAACGTGTAGCTGTTACCATAGCAACACGTATGGGGGGACGTCACTTCGTCGGCTGCATGACGTCACACGCTGGACGCCACCGAAAATCCGCAGAGACCTCCTGAGAGGACGAGAGACGGCGAGAGACATGCCTTATAAACCTAAGAAGGAGAAGGTGAGAGAAAGAGACGGCCCGGCACTGACAGAGAGAAAGAGAAGGCCCGGCACTGACAGAGAGAGAGAGAGAGACGGCCCCGCACTGACAGAGAGAGAGAGAGAGAGAGAGAGACGGCCCGGCACTGACAGAGAGAGAGAGAGACGGCCCGGCACTGACAGAGAGAGAGAGAGAGACGGCCCGGCACTGACAGAGAGAGAGAGAGACGGCCCGGCACTGACAGAGAGAGAGAGAGAGAGAGAGACGGCCCGGCACTGACAGAGAGAGAGAGAGACGGCCCGGCACTGACAGAGAGAGAGAGACGGCCCGGCACTGACAGAGAGAGAGAGAGAGACGGCCCGGCACTGACAGAGAGAGAGAGAGAGAGAGAGAGACGGCCCGGCACTGACAGAGAGAGAGAGAGACGGCCCGGCACTGACAGAGAGAGAGAGAACGGCCCAGCACTGACAGAGAGAGAGAGAGACGGCCCGCACTGACAGAGAGAGAGAGAGACGGCCCGGCACTGACAGAGAGAGAGAGACGGCCCGGCACTGACAGAGAGAGAGAGACGGCCCGGCACTGACAGAGAGAGAGAGACGGCCCGGCACTGACAGAGAGAGAGAGAGACGGCCCGCACCGACAGAGAGAGAGAGAACGGCCCGGCACTGACAGAGAGAGAGAGAGAGCGGCCCGGCACTGACAGAGAGAGAGAGACGGCCCAGCACTGACAGAGAGAGAGAGAGACGGCCCGGCACTGACAGAGAGAGAGAGAGACGGCCCGGCACTGACAGAGAGAGAGAGAGACGGCCCGGCACTGACAGAGAGAGAGAGAGACGGCCCGGCACTGACAGAGAGAGAGAGAGACGGCCCGGCACTGACAGAGAGAGAGAGACGGCCCGGCACTGACAGAGAGAGAGAGACGGCCCGGCACTGACAGAGAGAGAGAGAGACGGCCCGGCACTGACAGAGAGAGAGAGAGACGGCCCGGCACTGACAGAGAGAGAGAGAGACGGCCCGGCACTGACAGAGAGAGAGAGAGACGGCCCGGCACTGACAGAGAGAGAGACGGCCCAGCACTGACAGAGAGAAGAGAGACGGCCCGGCACTGACAGAGAGAGAGAACGGCCCGGCACTGACAGAGAGAGAGAGAGACGGCCCGGCACTGACAGAGAGAGAGAGAGACGGCCCGGCACTGACAGAGAGAGAGAGACGGCCCGGCACTGACAGAGAGAGAGAGAGACGGCCCGGCACTGACAGAGAGAGAGACGGCCCGGCACTGACAGAGAGAGAGAGAGACGGCCCGGCACTGACAGAGAGAGAGAGACGGCCCGGCACTGACAGAGAGAGAGAGACGGCCCGGCACTGACAGAGAGAGAGACGGCCCGGCACTGACAGAGAGAGAGAGACGGCCCGGCACTGACAGAGAGAGAGAGAGACGGCCCGCACTGACAGAGAGAGAGAGAGACGGCCCGGCACTGACAGAGAGAGAGAGACGGCCCGGCACTGACAGAGAGAGAGAGAGACGGCCCGGCACTGACAGAGAGAGAGAGACGGCCCGGCACTGACAGAGAGAGACGGCCCGCACTGACAGAGAGAGACGGCCCGGCACTGACAGAGAGAGAGAGAGACGGCCCGGCACTGACAGAGAGAGAGACGGCCCGGCACTGACAGAGAGAGAGACGGCCCGGCACTGACAGAGAGAGAGAGACGGCCCGCACTGACAGAGAGAAGAGAGACGGCCCGGCACTGACAGAAGAGAGAGACGGCCCGGCACTGACAGAGAGAGAGAGAGACGGCCCGGCACTGACAGAGAGAGAGAGAACGGCCCGGCACTGACAGAGAGAGAGAGACGGCCCGGCACTGACAGAGAGAGAGAGAGACGGCCCGGCACTGACACAGAGAGAGACGGCCCGGCACTGACAGAGAGAGAGACGGCCCGGCACTGACAGAGAGAGAGACGGCCCGGCACTGACAGAGAGAGAGACGGCCCGGCACTGACAGAGAGAGAGACGGCCCGGCACTGACAGAGAGAGAGAGACGGCCCGGCACTGACAGAGAGAGAGACGGCCCGGCACTGACAGAGAGAGAGACGGCCCGGCACTGACAGAGAGAGAGACGGCCCGGCACTGACAGAGAGAGACGGCCCGGCACTGACAGAGAGAGACGGCCCGGCACTGACAGAGAGAGACGGCCCGGCACTGACAGAGAGAGACGGCCCGGCACTGACAGAGAGAGAGACGGCCCGGCACTGACAGAGAGAGAGACGGCCCGGCACTGACAGAGAGAGAGACGGCCCGGCACTGACAGAGAGAGAGACGGCCCGGCACTGACAGAGAGAGAGACGGCCCGGCACTGACACAGAGAGAGACGGCCCGGCACTGACAGAGACCACAGGGTATCCAGAGAGAGACTGACAGCTGTACTCGGAGACCGCTGAGTGA
This sequence comes from Bufotes viridis, assembly GCA_033119425.1. Classification (NCBI taxonomy): domain Eukaryota; kingdom Metazoa; phylum Chordata; class Amphibia; order Anura; family Bufonidae; genus Bufotes; species Bufotes viridis. The sequence continues at coordinate 429,997,455 of CM065592.1, forward strand.
CGCTCCTTCTTCTTCTTCTGGGCAGGAGCCGGTGAAGGTCTCCACGGGGCGAGGGTCCGTGAAGAACGGGAAAGATGCGGGAGGGGCGTCAGCGGAGGAGGTGAGCTCGCCGTCTGCCCTCTCTTGGTGGTCACTCCTTGATGTCAGAGTGCTGTGTGCGGAGATTGTCTCGAGTGACTCCAGTGAGGTCACACCCCCAGAATCATGTCCTTGTGAGAGGTGGAGGTAACCCTTTAAAGGCACCACAGAATCACAAACAATCGGGGGCGTTCCCATGTAATACCTTTGTATTCCCAGATAAGGAGAGGGGGGGACACCTTCCTGAGTGATGCTGTGCAGGTCCGAAGCCAGCACAGGGAATGGCGCGCTCTCTGAGAGGATCGGTAGGCTGCTGCGCTCGCTCTCCGGGCTCCGGAAACACATAAAAACTCGCGCTCTGCTCGGCCGTCTATACCATTATTTTCTAGAAACATCCGAAAAACACTGGAAATAAATGAGGATTGTATTGAGTCCGCCCCCCGTCTTCCACCCTATCCCTTTCCCGCCGGTTGTGGTCGGCCCTTCCGATTCTCCTGAAACGCGTGGCTCGCCTTTTATTTCAGAGCTTCCGCTTTCTCTTCATTGCTCCTAGATGATGATAAAGGGGATCTCCGACTGCAGCAGATGGCGTTTATCCTGTAGATACAGATAAAGGGGATCTCTGACTGCAGCAGATGGTGTTTATCCTGTAGATACAGATAAAGGGGATCTCTGACTGCAGCAGATGGTGTTTATCCTGTAGATACAGATAAAGGGGATCTCTGACTGCAGCAGATGGTGTTTATCCTGTAGATACAGATAAAGGGGATCTCTGACTGCAGCAGATGGTGTTTATCCTGTAGATACTGATAAAGGGGATCTCTGACTGCAGCAGATGGTGTTTATCCTGTAGATACAGATAAAGGGGATCTCTGACTGCAGCAGATGGCATTTATCCTGTAGATGATGATAAAGGGGGTCTCTGACTGCAGCAGATGGTGTTTATCCTGTAGATACAGATAAAGGGGATCTCTGACTGCAGCAGATGGTGTTTATCCTGTAGATACTGATAAAGGGGATCTCTGACTGCAGCAGATGGTGTTTATCCTGTAGATATAGATAAAGGGGATCTCTGACTGCAGCAGATGGTGTTTATCCTGTAGATACAGATAAAGGGGATCTCTGACTGCAGCAGATGGTGTTTATCCTGTAGATACAGATAAAGGGGATCTCTGACTGCAGCAGATGGTGTTTATCCTGTAGATGATGATAAAGGGGATCTCTGACTGCAGCAGATGGTGTTTATCCTGTAGATACAGATAAAGGGGATCTCTGACTGCAGCAGATGGTGTTTATCCTGTAGATACAGATAAAGGGGATCTCTGACTGCAGCAGATGGCGTTTATCCTGTAGATACAGATAAAGGGGATCTCCGACTGCAGCAGATGACGTTTATCCTGTAGATGATGATACAGGGGATCTCTGACTGCAGCAGATGGTGTTTATCCTGTAGATACAGATAAAGGGGATCTCTGACTGCAGCAGATGGTGTTTATCCTGTAGATACAGATAAAGGGGATCTCTGACTGCAGCAGATGGCGTTTATCCTGTAGATGATGATAAAGGGGATCTCTGACTGCAGCAGATGGTGTTTATCCTGTAGATACAGATAAAGGGGATCTCCGACTGCAGCAGATGACGTTTATCCTGTAGATACAGATAAAGGGGGTCTCTGACTGCAGCAGATGGTGTTTATCCTGTAGATGATGATACAGGGGATCTCTGACTGCAGCAGATGGTGTTTATCCTGTAGATACAGATAAAGGGGATCTCTGACTGCAGCAGGTGGTGTTTATCCTGTAGATACAGATAAAGGGGATCTCTGACTGCAGCAGATGGCGTTTATCCTGTAGATACAGATAAAGGGGATCTCTGACTGCAGCAGATGGTGTTTATCCTGTAGATACAGATAAAGGGGGTCTCTGACTGCAGCAGATGGTGTTTATCCTGTAGGTACAGATAAAGGGGATCTCTGACTGCAGCAGATGGTGTTTATCCTGTAGATGATGATAAAGGGGATCTCTGACTGCAGCAGATGGTGTTTATCCTGTAGATGATGATAAAGGGATCTCTGACTGCAGCAGATGGTGTTTATCCTGTAGATGATGATAAAGGGATCTCTGACTGCAGCAGATGGTGTTTATCCTGTAGATACAGATAAAGGGATCTCTGACTGCAGCAGATGGTGTTTATCCTGTAGATACAGATAAAGGGATCTCTGACTGCAGCAGATGGTGTTTATCCTGTAGATGATAGATAAAGGGGATCTCTGACTGCAGCAGATGGTGTTTATCCTGTAGATACAGATAAAGGGGATCTCTGACTGCAGCAGATGGTGTTTATCCTGTAGATACAGATAAAGGGGATCTCTGACTGCAGCAGATGGTGTTTATCCTGTAGATACAGATAAAGGGGATCTCTGACTGCAGCAGATGGTGTTTATCCTGTAGATACAGATAAAGGGGATCTCTGACTGCAGCAGATGGCGTTTAGAGAGTAGAGGCGGAGCCGAGCTATGAGAGGAGAGGAGATGCCTGCAGGGCGGAGCTGAGGTAGGAAAGGAGGAGCTAGCAGGGAGGAGCTGAGGTATGAGAGGAGAGCAGGAGTGAGCAGGGAGGAGCCGAGGTATGAGAGGAGAGGAGGAGCGAGCAGGGAAGAGCCGAGGTATGAGAGGAGGAGTGAGCAGCGAGGAGCCGAGGTATGAGAGGAGAGGAGGAGCTGAGGTATGAGAGGAGAGGAGGAGTGAGCAGGGAAGAGCCGAGGTATGAGAGGAGAGGAGGAGCGAGCAGGGAAGAGCCGAGGTATGAGAGGAGGAGTGAGCAGCGAGGAGCCGAGGTATGAGAGGAGAGGAGGAGCGAGCAGGGAAGAGCCGAGGTATGAGAGGAGAGGAGGAGCGAGCAGGGAAGAGCCGAGGTATGAGAGGAGGAGTGAGCAGCGAGGAGCCGAGGTATGAGAGGAGAGGAGGAGCGATCAGGGAGGAGCCGAGGTATGAGAGGAGAGGAGGAGTGAGCAGTGAGGAGCCGAGGTATGAGAGGAGAGGAGGAGCCGAGGTATGAGAGGAGAGCAGGAGTGAGCAGGGTGGAGCCGAGGTATGAGAGGAGAGGAGGAGCCGAGGTATGAGAGGAGAGGAGGAGCGAGCAGGGAAGAACAGAGGTATGAGAGGAGGAGCGAGCAGGGAAGAGCCGATGTATGAGAGGAAAGGAGGAGTGAGTAGGGAAGAGCCGAGGTATGAGAGGAGAAGCCGAGGTATGAGAGGAGGAGCGAGCAGGGAAGAGCCGAGGTATGAGATGAGAGCAGGAGTGAGCAGGGAGGAGCCGAGGTATGAGAGGAGAGGAGGAGTGAGCAGCGAGGAGCCGAGGTATGAGAGGAGCCGAGGTATAAGAGGAGAGGAGAAGTGAGCAGCGAGGAACCGAGGTATGAGAGGAGAGGAGGAGCCGAGGTATGAGAGGAGGAGCGAGCAGGGAAGAGCCGAGGTATGAGAGGAGAGGAGGAGTGAGCGCCGAGGTATGAGAGGAGAGGAGGAGCGAGCAGGGAGGAGCTGAGGTATGAGAGGAGAGCAGGAGTGAGCAGGGAGGAGCCGAGGTGTGAGAGGAGAGGAGGTGCGAGCAGGGAGGAGCTGAGGTATGAGAGGAGAGCAGGAGTGAGCAGGGAGGAGCCGAGGTATGAGAGGAGAGGAGGAGCTAGCAGGGAGGAGCTGAGGTATGAGAGGAGAGCAGGAGTGAGCAGGGAGGAGCCGAGGTATGAGAGGAGAGCAGGAGTGAGCAGGGAGGAGCCGAGGTATGAGAGGAGAGGAGGAGTGAGCAGCGAGGAGCCGAGGTATGAGAGGAGAGGAGGAGTGAGCAGCGAGGAGCCGAGGTATGAGAGGAGAGGAGGAGTGAGCAGCGAGGAGCCGAGGTATGAGAGGAGAGGAGGAGTGAGCAGCGAGGAGCCGAGGTATGAGAGGAGAGGAGGAGCCGAGGTATGAAAGGAGAGGAGGAGTGAGCAGCGAGGAGCCGAGGTATGAGAGGAGAGGAGGAGCCGAGGTATGAGAGGAGAGGAGGAGTGAGCAGCGAGGAGCCGAGGTATGAGAGGAGGAATGAGCAGCGAGGAGCTGGGGTATGAGAGGAGAGGAGGAGCGAGCAGGGAGGAGCTGAGGTATGAGAGGAGAGGAGGAGCGAGCAGGGAGGAGCTGAGGTATGAGAGGAGAGGATGAGCGAGCAGGGAGGAGCTGAGGTATGAGAGGAGAGCAGGGAGGAGCCAAGGTATGAGAGGAGAGGAGGAGTGAGCAGCGAGGAGCCGAGGTATGAGAGGAGAGGAGGAGTGAGCAGCGAAGAGCCGAGGTATGAGAGGAGAGGAGGAGCTGAGGTATGAGAGGAGAGCAGGAGTGAGCAGGGTGGAGCCGAGGTATGAAAGGAGAGGAGGAGCGAGCAGGGAAGAGCAGAGGTATGAGAGGAGAAGCCGAGGTATGAGAGGAGGAGCGAGCAGGGAAGAGCTGAGGTATGAGAGGAGAGGAGGAGCGAGCAGGGAGGAGCTGAGGTATGAGAGGAGAGCAGGGTGGAGCCGAGGTATGAGAGGAGGAGCGAGCAGGGAAGAGCCGAGGTATGAGAGGAGAGCAGGAGTGAGCAGGGAAGAGCCGATGTATGAGAGGAAAGGAGGAGCGAGCAGGGAAGAGCCGAGGTATGAGAGGAGGAGCGAGCAGGGAAGAGCCGATGTATGAGAGGAAAGGAGGAGTGAGCAGGGAAGAGCCGAGGTATGAGAGGAGAAGCCGAGGTATGAGAGGAGGAGTGAGCAGGGAAGAGCCGAGGTATGAGAGGAGAGGAGGAGTGAGCAGGGAAGAGCCGAGGGACGGAAGGAGAGGAGGAGCGAGCAGGGAGGAGCCGAGTTATGAGAGGAGAGGAGAAGCTGAGGTATGAGAGGAGAAGCCGAGGTATGAGAGGAGAGGAGGAGCGAGCAGGGAAGAGCCGAGGTATGAGAGGAGAAGCCGAGGTATGAGAGGAGAGGAGGAGCGAGCAGGGAAGAGCCGAGGGACGGAAGGAGAGGAGGAGCGAGCATGAGGAGCCGAGTTATGAGAGGAGAGGAGAAGCCGAGGTATGAGAGGAAAGGAGGAGCGAGCAGGGGGCAAAGCTGACTGGAAGAGTGCTAAGCTGAGAGCTTCTGCCTTTTCAATGTCTGTGGGGTTGTGTTCGGGATCCCTCCAGCTCTAGTACGGGACTTATCTGGAGCCTCATTTTCTAGAACTTCGATATTGACTCCTTATCCTCAGGATCGGTCATCCATATCAGATCAGTGGGCTGCCGCCACCGGAGGCTTGATGCTGCATGTAGATTGCGGGGCGGTGTGGATCGCGGTACAGTGATGTGTAGGGCGGTGTGGATCGCGGTACAGAGATGTGTAGGGCAGTGTGGACCCTCCATGTAGATTGCGGGACGGTGTGCACCCTGCATGTATGTTGCGGGGCGGTGTGGATCGCGGTATGGAGATGTGTAGGGCGGTGTGGATCGTGGTATGGAGATCTGTAGGGCGGTGTGGATCGCGGTATGGAGATGTGTAGGGCGGTGTGGACCCTGCATGGAGATGTGTAGGGCGGTGTGTACCCTCCATGTAGATTGCAGGACGGTGTGCACCCAGCATGTATGTTGCGGGGCGGTGTGGATCGCGGTATGGAGATGTGTAGGGCGGTGTGGATCGCGGTATGGAGATGTGTAGGGCGGTGTGGATCGCGGTATGGAGATGTGTAGGGCGGTGTGGATCGCGGTATGGAGATGTGTATGGTGGTGTGGATCGCGGTATGGAGACGTGTAGGGTGGTGTGGATCGCAGTATGAAGATGTGTGGATCGCGGTATGGAGACGTGTAGGGTGGTGTGGATCGCGGTATGGAGATGTGTGGATCGCGGTATGGAGACGTGTAGGGTGGTGTGGATCGCGGTATGGAGACGTGTAGGGTGGTGTGGATCGCGGTATGGAGACGTGTAGGGTGGTGTGGATCGCGGTATGGAGACGTGTAGGGTGGTGTGGATCGCGGTATGGAGACGTGTAGGGTGGTGTGGATCGCGGTATGGAGACGTGTAGGGTGGTGTGGATCGCGGTATGGAGACGTGTAGGGCGGTGTGGATCGCGGTATGGAGATGTGTGGATCGCGGTATGGAGATGTGTAGGGCGGTGTGGATCGCGGTATGGAGATGTGTACGGCGGTGTGGATCGCTGTATGGAGATGTGTAGGGCGGTGTGGATCTCGGTATGGAGACGTGTATGGTGGTGTGGACCCTCCATGTAGATTGCGGGGCGGTGTGCACCCTGCATGTATGTTGCGGGGCGGTGTGAATCGCGGTATGGAGATGTGTAGGGCGGTATGGAGATGTGTAGGGCGGTGTGGATCGCGGTATGGAGACGTGTAGGGCGGTGTGGATCGCGGTATGGAGATGTGTGGATCGCGGTATGGAGACGTGTAGGGCGGTGTGGATCGCGGTATGGAGACGTGTAGGGCGGTGTGGATCGCGGTATGGAGAGCGGTGTGGATCGCGGTATGGAGACGTAGGCGGTGTGGATCGCGGTATGGAGACGTGTAGGGCGGTGTGGATCGCGGTATGGAGACGTGTAGGGTGGTGTGGATCGCGGTATGGAGACGTGTAGGGTGGTGTGGATCGCGGTATGGAGATGTGTAGGGCGGTGTGGATCGCGGTATGGAGATGTGTGGATCGCGGTATGGAGACGTGTAGGGCGGTGTGGATCGCGGTATGGAGACGTGTAGGGCGGTGTGGATCGCGGTATGGAGATGTGTAGGGCGGTGTGGATCGCGGTATGGAGATGTGTAGGGCGGTGTGGATCGCGGTATGGAGACGTGTAGGGCGGTGTGGATCGCGGTATGGAGACGTGTAGGCGGTGTGGATCGCGGTATGGAGACGCGTAGGGCGGTGTGGATCGCGGTATGGAGACGTGTAGGGTGGTGTGGATCGCGGTATGGAGACGTGTAGGGTGGTGTGGATCGCGGTATGGAGATGTGTAGGGCGGTGTGGATCGCGGTATGGAGATGTGTGGATCGCGGTATGGAGACGTGTAGGGCGGTGTGGATCGCGGTATGGAGACGTGTAGGGCGGTGTGGATCGCGGTATGGAGACGTGTAGGGCGGTGTGGATCGCGGTATGGAGATGTGTAGGGCGGTGTGGATCTCGGTATGGAGATGTGTAGGGCGGTGTGGATCGCGGTATGGAGACGTGTAGGGTGGTGTGGATCGCGGTATGGAGATGTGTAGGGCGCTGTGGATCGTGGTATGGAGATGTGTAGGGCGGTGTGGATCGCGGTATGGAGACGTGTAGGGCGGTGTGGATCGCGGTATGGAGACGTGTAGGGCGGTGTGGATCGCGGTATGGAGACATGTAGGGCGGTGTGGATCGCGGTATGGAGACGTGTAGGGCAGTGTGGATCGCGGTATGGAGACGTGTAGGGTGGTGTGGATCGCGGTATGGAGACGTGTAGGGTGGTGTGGATCGCGGTATGGAGACGTGTAGGGTCGCGTGGATCGCGGTATGGAGACGTGTAGGGCGGTGTGGATCGCGGTATGGAGACGTGTAGGGCGGTGTGGATCGCGGTATGGAGACGTGTACGGCGGTGTGGATCGCGGTATGGAGACGTGTAGTGCGGTGTGGATCGCGGTATGGAGACGTGTAGGGCGGTGTGGATCGTGGTACAGAGATGTGTAGGGCGGTGTGGATCGTGGTACAGAGATGTGTAGGGCAGTGTGCACCCTGCATGTATGTTGCAGGGCGGGGTGGATCGCGGTATGGAGACGTGTAGGGCGGTGTGGATCGCGGTATGGCGACGTGTAGGGCGGTGTGGATCGCGGTATGGCGACGTGTAGGGCGGTGTGGATCGCGGTATGGCGACGTGTAGGGCGGGGTGGATCGCGGTATGGAGACGTGTAGGGCGGTGTGGATCGCGGTATGGCGACGTGTAGGGCGGTGTGGATCGCGGTATGGAGACGTGTAGGGCGGTGTGGATCGCGGTATGGCGACGTGTAGGGCGGTGTGGATCGCGGTATGGCGACGTGTAGGGCGGTGTGGATCGCGGCATGGAGACGTGTAGGGCGGTGTGGATCGCGGTATGGCGACGTGTAGGGCGGTGTGGATCGCGGTATGGCGACGTGTAGGGCGGGGTGGATCGCGGTATGGAGACGTGTAGGGCGGTGTGGATCGCGGTATGGCGACGTGTAGGGCGGTGTGGATCGCGGTATGGAGACGTGTAGGGCGGTGTGGATCGCGGTATGGCGACATGTAGGGCGGTGTGGATCGCGGTATGGCGACGTGTAGGGCGGTGTGGATCGCGGTATGGAGACGTGTAGGGCGGTGTGGATCGCGGTATGGAGACGTGTAGGGCGGTGTGGATCGCGGTATGGAGACGTGTAGGGCGGTGTGGATCGCGGTATGGAGACGTGTAGGGCGGTGTGGATCGCGGTATGGAGACGTGTAGGGCGGTGTGGATCGCGGTATGGAGACGTGTAGGGCGGTGTGGATCGCGGTATGGAGACGTGTAGGACGTTGTGCAGGGGTGTGGAAATTTAAAAAAAAACTACTTGTCGAAGGACTAAAGTGGGGGCTCAATCTACTTGTCCCTCATGACCATCTACTTGTCCTGAACTTGTACTAACGGTATACTGTATGGGGGCCACAAGGAGACGTTATGCTGTATGGGGCATGGGCCACAAGGAGACGTTATTCTGTATGGGGCGGGGGCCACAAGGAGACGTCATACTGTATGGGGCAGGGGCCACAAGGAGACGTTATGCTGTATGGGGGCAGGGCCACAAGGAGACGTTATGCTGTATGGGGGTGGGGGCCACAGGAGATGTTATACTGTATGGGGGCGGGGGCCACAGGGAGACTTTATACTGTATGGGGGCGGGGGCCACAGGGTGACGTTATACTGTATGGGGGCGGGGGCCACAGGGTGACGTTATACTGTATGGGGGCGGGGGCCACAGGGTGACGTTATACTGTGCGGGGGCAGGGGCCACAGGGTGACGTTATATTGTGCGGGGGCCACAGGGTGACGTTATACTGTATGGGGGCAACAGGGAGACGTTATAGTTTATAAAGTGCCACCTGCAGTGCAGATTGCAGGCAGGACCAGAGCCTCAGAAGACAGACAGCACTACCTTTATTTCTGACACCCCTGCAGATGAGCGTTCCTCCCAGAGTCTGTCAACGGAGCTCCCAGCCTGACCTGCAAGCGCTGACTGGGGTCACATAGCATTATACTGATTTATGATGCTATGTAACCCTTACTGTTCTGGAATGTATTGGATAACGCTGACATAATGCTATCAGTGTTATCCAATACATTCCAGAGCTGTAAGGGTTACATAGCATCATAAATCAGTATAATGCTATGTAACCCCAGTCAGCGCTTACAGGTCAGGCCAGGAGCTGCGATGTGGACAGGCTCCGGGAGGAACGCTCATCTGCAGGGGGCCGTGGGGTCTCACTCTTCTTCTCCCATATTGTCTCTGGAGACGGTGCGCTCCGTGCTGGCAGGTGGGCGGAGACTTCGATACAGGAGCCGGGAGGAGCAGGGGCCGCCTGCAGGAAGTGCTATGTACGGGTCATATGCACGATGCAGGGGCAGGCTGACACAGATAGGAGCGGTCAGCTCGCATATGACCGCTCCTATTACTGTCCAACCACATGTCCCTGCTACTTGCCCGCACAGGGCTAAACAACTGTTCAAAGTACTTGCCCGGCGCCCGGAACTGCATGTCCCGGGCGTCGGGCGATAGGAAATCCACACCCCTGGTTGTGGATCTCGGTATGGAGATGTGTAGGGCGGTGTGGATCGCGGTACGGAGATGTGTAGGGCGCTGTGGATCTCGGTATGGAGATGTGTAGGGCGGTGTGGATCGCGGTACGGAGATGTGTAGGGCGATGTGGATCGCGGTATGGAGATGTGTAGGGCGGTGTGGATCGCGGTACGGAGACGTGTAGGGCACTATGTCTACTGCGTTCGCTCCCTGGTAGTAACGTGCTGTACTTCTCCTGTCTGAAGGCTCAGCAGGGGGTGAACAAGCGCCCCAGCCCCAGCGCTCCCCCCCCAACTCAGCTAAACAAGATCCAGTATGGCGGCGGAGGACAAGTGGTGAAGCGGGAGCGAAGGCAGAGTTCATCCAGATTCAGCCTGACCAAGAACAGAGAACTGCACAAACTCCCACCTCTGAAAGGTAAGAGCCGGCAGCGGCATTAATACCCGGGGGCAAGGGGTACCTGTCAGGTAGGTCTATGTGATAATGGATTACATGAAGGACCTTCATATAGATCCCCCCCCCCCCCCACATCGTTACTCGCCACGCTCTTCCGACCCCCCCCCCCATACTTAATGAAAAATGATAGATATTGCTTATTAATATCAATATCTGGGGTTACTGGTATGAAAAGGGCGGAGTATTACCAATTATCAGATGAGAACGGTGGGATTGTTCTCCGTCCGTGCCACAGCTACAGGATGTTACCACCAATGTACTGCAGCATGTGACGGCCAGTATACCGCCACCATGTAACACTACAGACAGAAGACCCCTCGCCTACGGTGGTCCCGACCTCACAGGAAGCTCGTCTCCAAGGATTTCCCCCGTGGCTAGCTGTTCTGCTACGATATTCACACCCGCCTACCCCTCGTACCTGCGATGAAAGGGCGGGGTCAAGACATGGCAGCGCGATGTCGCTCACTCAACCAAAACAGGACTGAATCTCTCACCAGGCTCCCCCCTCCCCTATTGTTACTCGCCACGCTCTCCCCCCGCCCCGTCGTTACTCGCCACGCTCTCCACCCGCCGCCCCGTCGTTACTCGCCACGCTCTCCCCCTGCCCCGTCGTTACTCGCCACGCTCTCCCCCGCCCCGTCGTTACTCGCCACGCTCTCCCCCCTCCCCTATTGTTACTCGGCACACTCTCCCCCCGCCCCGTCGTTACTCGCCGCGCTCTCCCCCCGCCCCGTCGTTACTCGCCACTGCCCCCTATCCCCGTTGCGGTTTGCCTTGGCTATCGAGCCTTTAGCGGCTATTGTTTGAAGTCATGTCGGCATCATAGGATTTAGCAGAGGTGGGTCTCAGGAGACAAGGCTGGGGAGTCCTACCTGTAGTAACGGATGTGATTGGCGCCTCCGGGCGTTGTTATAAACTGGAGTAAATCGTCCCTCCTCCCTATAGTGTAGGTCACTCTACGGATTATGGTGGTGGTGTCCATCTTACCGATTATGAGAAACTGAATGTGTCCCCCCCAGTGGTAGGACGGATAAACCTCATCAAGATGATCCGGATGCCGCAGCCGCGTTATCTCCTACGTAATTCCACCATATGGTTACCGCTCAGGCTTTTCCATTAATAGGCTGTTTGGGGAGCTTATATAGAGGGGGGGGATCAGCACGACTGCGACTGGAGACTCTGCAGAGAGGTAAGACACTCCCTCTCGATACTATCAAACGCCTTAGCGGCATCTAGGGAACAGATGACCCTATCCCCAGGGTTATCTACCGAAGGAGATAACCCTGGCGAAGGAGAAGAGCAGAGGCTGGAGCACAGAAGAGAGAGAGGACAAGGCTGGAGCACAGAAGAGAGAGGACATGGTGAAGGAGAAGAGCAGAGGCTGGAGCACAGAAGAGGGAGGACAAGGCGAAGGAGAAGAGCAGAGGCTGAAGCACAGAAGAGAGAGGACATGGTGAAGGAGAAGAGCAGAGGCTGGAGCACAGAAGAGAGAGAAGACAAGGCTGGAGCACAGAAGAGAGAGGACATGGTGAAGGAGAAGAGCAGAGGCTGGAGCACAGAAGAGAGAGGACATGGTGAAGGAGAAGAGCAGAGGCTGGAGCACAGAAGAGAGAGAGGACAAGGCTGGAGCACAGAAGAGAGAGGACAAGGCGAAGGAGAAGAGCAGAGGCTGGAGCACAGAAGAGAGAGAGGACAAGGCTGGAGCACAGAAGAGAGGACATGGTGAAGGAGGAAGAGCAGAGGCTGGAGCACAGAAGAGGGAGGACAAGGCGAAGGAGAAGAGCAGAGGCTGAAGCACAGAAGAGAGAGGACATGGTGAAGGAGAAGAGCAGAGGCTGGAGCACAGAAGAGAGAGAAGACAAGGCTGGAGCACAGAAGAGAGAGGACATGGTGAAGGAGAAGAGCAGAGGCTGGAGCACAGAAGAGAGAGGACATGGTGAAGGAGAAGAGCAGAGGCTGGAGCACAGAAGAGAGAGAGGACAAGGCTGGAGCACAGAAGAGAGAGGACAAGGCGAAGGAGAAGAGCAGAGGCTGGAGCACAGAAGAGAGAGAGGACAAGGCTGGAGCACAGAAGAGAGAGGACATGGTGAAGGAGAAGAGCAGAGGCTGGAGCACAGAAGAGGGAGGACAAGGCGAAGGAGAAGAGCAGAGGCTGAAGCACAGAAGAGAGAGGACATGGTGAAGGAGAAGAGCAGAGGCTGGAGCACAGAAGAGAGAGAAGACAAGGCTGGAGCACAGAAGAGAGAGGACATGGTGAAGGAGAAGAGCAGAGGCTGGAGCACAGAAGAGAGAGGACATGGTGAAGGAGAAGAGCAGAGGCTGGAGCACAGAAGAGAGAGAGGACAAGGCTGGAGCACAGAAGAGAGAGGACAAGGCGAAGGAGAAGAGCAGAGGCTGGAGCACAGAAGAGAGAGAGGACAAGGCTGGAGCACAGAAGAGAGAGGACATGGTGAAGGAGAAGAGCAGAGGCTGGAGCACAGAAGAGAGAGAGGACAAGGCTGGAGCACAGAAGAGAGAGGACATGGTGAAGGAGAAGAGCAGAGGCTGGAGCACAGAAGAGAGAGAGGACAAGGCTGGAGCACAGAAGAGAGAGGACATGGTGAAGGAGAAGAGCAGAGGCTGGAGCACAGAAGAGAGAGAGGACAAGGCTGGAGCACAGAAGAGAGAGGACATGGTGAAGGAGAAGAGCAGAGGCTGAAGCACAGAAGAGAGAGGACATGGTGAAGGAGAAGAGCAGAGGCTGGAGCACAGAAGAGAGAGAAGACAAGGATGGAGCACAGAAGAGAGAGGACATGGTGAAGGAGAAGAGCAGAGGCTGGAGCACAGAAGAGAGAGAGGACAAGGCTGGAGCACAGAAGAGAGAGGACATGGTGAAGGAGAAGAGCAGAGGCTGGAGCACAGAAGAGAGAGGACATGGTGAAGGAGAAGAGCAGAGGCTGGAGCACAGAAGAGGGAGGACAAGGCGAAGGAGAAGAGCAGAGGCTGGAGCACAGAAGAGAGTGGACAAGGAGATGGGTGGAGGCTGGGGCACAGCAGAGAGAGTACGAGGTTAAGAAGAAGAGCAGAGTCTGGAACATAGAGAGGACGCTGTGAAAGAGAAGAGGCTGGAGCACAGAAGCGAGCGGTCAAGGAGAAGGGTGGGAGCTAGAGCCCCAAAGAGAGAGGACAGAGTAAAGGAGAAGGGCAGAGGTTGGAGCACAGAAGAGAGAGGACAGAGTAAAGGAGAAGGGCAGAGGTTGGAGCACAGAAGAGAGAGGACAAGGTGAAGGTTGGAGAATAGAGGAGGTCATGATCTAGAAGAAGGGCGGAGGCTGGAGCACACCAGTATGAAAGGGGAGGCTGAGTGGATGCATGAGGGAGGACCAATATATGCTGAGGATGTGGGGGGCTACTGTTGGGATTTATTTTAGGTCATCTCCTGTTGGCCTGAGACTATGGGAGAAGTTGCAGAGAGGCACAACCTCTGCAGCTCTGAGACCTGGACAGTTCTCTTTCCAAACAGGGTTGATCTTTTGCTCTTGAATGAAAAATTTGTCACCTTACATCACTAAAAGTGCAACACCAAGCGATCAAAAAGGCATATCCCCCCCCCCCCCCCAAAATAATACTAATCTGTCACCTTATCCCGCAAAAAATGAGCCCCTACCTAAGACAATCGCCCAAAAAATAAAAAAAAATATGGCTCTCAGACTATGGAGACATTTAAACATGATTTATATTTTTTTTCAAAAATGGTTTATGTAAAACTGAAACAAACCACCCAAAAAAGTACCGGTAACAACCTGCTCCATAAAATACCACATGAGCTAACCTGTCATATTGTAAATAAAAACTGTGCCAAAACAGCGATTTTTTGTTACCTTGCCTGACAAGAAGTGTAGAGTAGGGATCGACCGATATTGATTTTTTTAGAGCCAGTACCGGTAGTCTGTGAACTTTCAGGTCGATGGCCGATAATTTCTATGGATATTCTGTGCATTTTTATTTTAGAAAAAAATAAAAAATCCTACACAAATCTGCTGTTAAATGAAGAGATGCTATAAATATAACGCAGCGATCCTTGGATACAGATGAGCTATGTATTCAGCACATGTTGATGCAGACCACGTTTCAGCTCTGTCAAGTGAGACTCGCAATAAAGTGACTGCGCGTGTATAGGGAGATTGCAGGAAGTGATCAGTGCCGATTCCTGATTAGTTACACACTGGTGCGTAGAAAAACTCCAGAAAAAACGGTTCATTCTCCTGTGACCGGCCTTCTAACGCTCTCGGGTAAAGTGCATCACATATCCGTGTATATCTCCAACATCTTAGTGCTTCATGTAAAGTGCATCACATATCTCTGTATATCTCCAATGTCTTAGTGCTTCGTGTAAAGTGCATCACATATCCGTGTATATCTCCAACGTCTTAGTGCTTCATGTAAAGTGCATCACATATCTCTGTATATCTCCAACATCTTAGTGCTTCATGTAAAGTGCATCACATATCCGTGTATATCTCCAATGTCTTAGTGCTTCATGTAAAGTGCATCACATATCCGTGTATATCTCCAACGTCTTAGTGCTTCGTGTAAAGTGCATCACATATCTCTGTATATCTCCAATGTCTTAGTGCTTCATGTAAAGTGCATCACATATCTCTGTATATCTCCAATGTCTTAGTGCTTCATGTAAAGTGCATCACATATCTCTGTATATCTCCAATGTCTTAGTGCTTCATGTAAAGTGCATCACATATCTCTGTATATCTCCAATGTCTTAGTGCTTCATGTAAAGTGCATCACATATCTCTGTATATCTCCAATGTCTTAGTGCTTCATGTAAAGTGCATCACATATCTCTGTATATCTCCAATGTCTTAGTGCTTCAGGTAAAGTGCATCACATATCTCTGTATATCTCCAATGTCTTAGTGCTTCATGTAAAGTGCATCACATATCCGTGTATATCTCCAACATCTTAGTGCTTCGTGTAAAGTGCATCACATATCTCTGTATATCTCCAATGTCTTAGTGCTTCATGTAAAGTGCATCACATATCTCTGTATATCTCCAACGTCTTAGTGCTTCATGTAAAGTGCATCACATATCTCTGTATATCTCCAACGTCTTAGTGCTTCATGTAAAGTGCATCACATATCTCTGTATATCTCCAATGTCTTAGTGCTTCATGTAAAGTGCATCACATATCTCTGTATATCTCCAATGTCTTAGTGCTTCATGTAAAGTGCATCACATATCCGTGTATATCTCAAACGTCTTAGTGCTTCATGTAAAGTGCATCACATATCCGTGTATATCTCCAACGTCTTAGTGCTTCATGTAAAGTGCATCACATATCTCTGTATGTCTCCAACGTCTTAGTGCTTCATGTAAAGTGCATCACATATCCGTGTATATCTCCAACGTCTTAGTGCTTCATGTAAAGTGCATCACATATCTCTGTATATCTCCAATGTCTTAGTGCTTCATGTAAAGTGCATCACATATCTCTGTATATCTCCAATGTCTTAGTGCTTCGTGTAAAGTGCATCACATATCTCTGTATATCTCCAATGTCTTAGTGCTTCATGTAAAGTGCATCACATATCTCTGTATATCTCCAATGTCTTAGTGCTTCATGTAAAGTGCATCACATATCTCTGTATATCTCCAACGTCTTAGTGCTTCATGTAAAGTGCATCACATATCTCTGTATATCTCCAACGTCTTAGTGCTTCATGTAAAGTGCATCACATATCCGTGTATATCTCCAATGTCTTAGTGCTTCATGTAAAGTGCATCACATATCCGTGTATATCTCCAATGTCTTAGTGCTTCATGTAAAGTGCATCACATATCTCTGTATATCTCCAACATCTTAGTGCTTCATGTAAAGTGCATCACATATCTCTGTATATCTCCAATGTCTTAGTGCTTCATGTAAAGTGCATCACATATCCGTGTATATCTCCAATGTCTTAGTGCTTCATGTAAAGTGCATCACATATCTCTGTATATCTCCAACGTCTTAGTGCTTCATGTAAAGTGCATCACATATCTCTGTATATCTCCAACGTCTTAGTGCTTCATGTAAAGTGCATCACATATCCGTGTATATCTCCAATGTCTTAGTGCTTCATGTAAAGTGCATCACATATCCGTGTATATCTCCAATGTGAAGTGCACTCCTGCTTCCCCCAATCGTGATAGTAGTTAAAGCCTCCATGGCCTGCTCAATCACAGGAATCCATAAGCGTCAGTTACCTTGTGCTCTCGCCGCGCTATGTCACCCTCGTGGCGTAGTGCATCATGAACCCGGCGCTCGGGGCAGTATCGCAACATGCGAATGTTTGACGCCGCCCCCCACCCTGTGTGTTTCTGTATATCACAGGTCGGATCATTACAGAGCATTGTAGTCGGGCCAATTGCCGTATCCCATCATGCGGCGACTCCGTGCCG
This sequence comes from Bufotes viridis, assembly GCA_033119425.1. Lineage (NCBI taxonomy): Eukaryota > Metazoa > Chordata > Amphibia > Anura > Bufonidae > Bufotes > Bufotes viridis. The sequence continues at coordinate 430,014,199 of CM065592.1, forward strand.
TCCATCGCCATATACATTAAATCTACGTGCACTGAAGACAACCGTAATACTTTGCAAAGACACAAGCCTAGGGGTGAAATCATTTATCGTTACCTATATTTATATCGCCCACCCGGAATACTTCCCAGTGTATTCAGCAAATCGGCACTTGCATCCATATACCCAGAGTAATAATGGTAACGATTAATATTATAAGGTAACTGAGAAGGGTAAAACCTGGATACGCGACCTCTCCTGTAGTGTCCACAACTGACAGAAAATACCACAATGAAGCACACAGTCCGCACATCGTACGTGCCATCTACAGTAACGCTAATGTCGCCAGACGCCCGGGTGCAAGACCTTGAAAACTCCTTGAGAAGCAATATGACATCAGATGAGTGGGTGGCCTTTCTGCAAAAGTCTGTTCTGTCTAAGATGTGTAACGAAGTGGAGGATACAAAACCTGCAAAAGGGTATCGGGACGAACAGGATTACAAGAGCGGACGAGTATATATATATGGGAGGAGGCAACGAATGATGCAAAGACATATCCAAAAAAGACCTACAAGAAGTTCCAGGAGAGCTACGAGGAGTCAGCAGGAGGAAAATGAGCCGTCTACCAACAAAAGGGTTGATGTTCCTTTTTTAGAGACAGTTGTCCCCCAACGGAAATCGCACAAGGAGGGGAGGATGTCGTCGCCATCAGTCCCGGACGAAACGAGTCACAACGTCCACAGAGACAAATGACTTCCAAAATGCAGAAAAAGAAATAAGTCCACATACCGCGGTGGTAAATATATCATCGTATGAGTTGAATTCTAGAGGGATGAAAGTGTTAAATAAGGGTCTGTCATTTTGTCCGCAGTCCAGTTGGAGCTGTGGGGGTCCGGCTGTTTCCTGTAGCTGACCCCCACGGCTAATGATCGCGGTCGGCAGCGATGCCGATCGCAATCATTTAACCCCGCAGATGCTGTGGTCAATCCTGACCACGGCATCTGCACACGCTAAAACCGAAAGTAAAACTTTCGGCAGTGCTCCGGCTCCCCCTAGTGGTGATGGGGGGGAATGGCAGCGCTGGATGTAATAGCCTCGAACTCAATGAATGATTCCAGGCTACTACTCACTATTTCCTATGCAGTCCTTGTTAGCAATAGGGCTTCATAGGAAAGAAGTAAAATCCTCACATAGGACCTATATCAATCAGTCCTCTGATTGCTTCTAACATAAACTGCAATACACTTGTGGGACCTATAAAAGTGTAAAATATAAATAAAAAAAAACTAAAAATTCAAATCACCCCCCTTTCCCCAAAATTAAAATAAAATAATAAAAAAAAATACACATCATGGGTGTCGCAATGTGCGACAACGCCCGTAGTATAAAAATATATTCCTCATACGGTAAATGGGAAAAAAGTGCCCAAATGGCGCCATTTTTGGACGCTTCATTTCCTAAAAAAAAATTAAATAAAAAGTGATCAAAAAGTCCTACACACCCCATAATGGTATCAACTAAAAGTTCAGATCGCCCCGCAAAAAGTAAGCCCCCATACAACGCCATACACTTAATTACAAAAAAGTTATAGGGGTCAAAATATGGCGACAAAAAAAATAATAAAAAATTTCCCACTTTTGATTTTTTTTTTCACTATCAAAACGCAAGAAAAACTATACATATTGGGTATCGTACTATATTCGTACTGACCTGTAGAAATAAACTAAATTGTCAGTTTTATCGCACATCAAACGTCCTAATTTAAAAACCCATAAAACTGTGGTGGAATTGCTTTTTTTTTTTTTTGCAATTTCACTCCATTTGGATTTTTTTCCCGCTTCCCACTACATCGTATGCAATATTAAATGGTGGCGTTGGAAAGTACAACTTGTCCCGCAAAAATCAAGCCCTCATATGGCCATGAGAATGTAAAAATAAAAATGTTATGGTTCTCGGAAGGCATGGAGCGCAAAATGAAAACGCAAAAATGAAAAAACCTTAAGGTCCTTAAGGGGTTAAGAGGGATATCACGGACCTCAAGGATGGGTTACGTGGTACACCATTAACTAAACCACATATCACTACTGAGGAAATGCGTGCGTTGGAGGGTTGTCCAATAACCCGCTGACAAGGGGGGTGGGATCGTGGTGATGGACACAGCCAAATACGTTCAGGAGATAGAGCGGGAAAAATGGGGGACTCCTTCCTAGAAAGGGGATATCCCACAGCATTCGTGAAGGGACATATTAATAAAGTGAAATCAGTCCCTCGTGAAGAGGTGAAAAAACCCGTCCTAAGCAAAGCTCCAACCGGACACCTTTTATATCCACGTACAGTGAAGGTGGAACAGATCATCAGGAGACGCCGGGGTACGTTACAGAGTGGGTGCCCGAATCTGTCCGCTTTTAGAGAGGCCCCATTGTGTCCTACAGAAGGACGCGTTACATTAAAGATCCGGAACAAGTACGCAGGCGACAGGCCCAAAACCCAGGAACCCCTGCCTCAATTGTGGAAACCGATGCAAAAAGGGAAGGAATTAGTCCCCCCAGTAACAGGAGAAAAGTGTACCATTAGACGTTACCTCACCTTCTTCATGGGTGATCTAAGCTGCTGTATGTGGGGGAGACGAGAGGAAAGACCCCCGGTATAAACATAAAGAGCAGGAACCGAGGTCTATGATACTTCATCATGTTACCATAGAGTCCCTCCTAAAGAAATGCCAACTTAGGTGGATCCATCGTTTGGAAGCACGTAAACCCAAAGGGTTAAACATAGAATTTAGGGTGACCTCTGGAATGAGGGATTGAGGGATGCAGGAGGTGGCCCGCAATGTGCCGCGACCCGGGCTTCTGGCGACATTAGCGTTACTGTAGATGGCACGTACGATGTGCGGACTGTGTGCTTCATTGTGGTATTTTCTGTCAGTTGTGGACACTACAGGAGAGGTCGCGTATCCAGGTTTTACCCTTCTCAGTTACCTTATAATATTAATCGTTACCATTATTACTCTGGGTATATGGATGCAAGTGCCGATTTGCTGAATACACTGGGAAGTATTCCGGGTGGGCGATATAAATATAGGTAACGATAAATGATTTCACCCCTAGGCTTGTGTCTTTGCAAAGTATTACGGTTGTCTTCAGTGCACGTAGATTTAATGTATATGGCGATGGACGGCACGGAGTCGCCGCATGATGGGATACGGCAATTGGCCCGACTACAATGCTCTGTAATGATCCGACCTGTGATATACAGAAACACACCGGGTGGGGGGCGGCGTCAAACATTCGCATGTTGCGATACTGCCCCGAGCGCCGGGTTCATGATGCACTACGCCACGAGGGTGACATAGCGCGGCGAGAGCACAAGGTAACTGACGCTTATAGATTCCTGTGATTGAGCAGGCCATGGAGGCTTTAACTACTATCACGATTGGGGGAAGCAGGAGTGCACTTCACATTGGAGATATACACGGATATGTGATGCACTTTACATGAAGCACTAAGACGTTGGAGATATACAGAGATATGTGATGCACTTTACATTGGAGATATACACGGATATGTGATGCACTTTACATGAAGCACTAAGACATTGGAGATATACACGGATATGTGATGCACTTTACATGAAGCACTAAGACATTGGAGATATACAGAGATATGTGATGCACTTTACATGAAGCACTAAGACATTGGAGATATACACGGATATGTGATGCACTTTACATGAAGCACTAAGACGTTGGAGATATACACGGATATGTGATGCACTTTACATGAAGCACTAAGACGTTGGAGATATACAGAGATATGTGATGCACTTTACATTGGAGATATACACGGATATGTGATGCACTTTACATGAAGCACTAAGACATTGGAGATATACAGAGATATGTGATGCACTTTACATGAAGCACTAAGACATTGGAGATATACACGGATATGTGATGCACTTTACACGAAGCACTAAGACATTGGAGATATACAGAGATATGTGATGCACTTTACATGAAGCACTAAGACGTTGGAGATATACAGAGATATGTGATGCACTTTACATGAAGCACTAAGACATTGGAGATATACAGAGATATGTGATGCACTTTACATGAAGCACTAAGACATTGGAGATATACAGAGATATGTGATGCACTTTACATGAAGCACTAAGACATTGGAGATATACACGGATATGTGATGCACTTTACATGAAGCACTAAGACATTGGAGATATACAGAGATATGTGATGCACTTTACATGAAGCACTAAGACATTGGAGATATACAGAGATATGTGATGCACTTTACATGAAGCACTAAGACGTTGGAGATATACACGGATATGTGATGCACTTTACATGAAGCACTAAGACGTTGGAGATATACAGAGATATGTGATGCACTTTACATGAAGCACTAAGACATTGGAGATATACAGAGATATGTGATGCACTTTACATGAAGCACTAAGACATTGGAGATATACACGGATATGTGATGCACTTTACATGAAGCACTAAGACATTGGAGATATACACGGATATGTGATGCACTTTACATGAAGCACTAAGACATTGGAGATATACAGAGATATGTGATGCACTTTACATGAAGCACTAAGACATTGGAGATATACACGGATATGTGATGCACTTTACATGAAGCACTAAGACATTGGAGATATACAGAGATATGTGATGCACTTTACATGAAGCACTAAGACATTGGAGATATACAGAGATATGTGATGCACTTTACATGAAGCACTAAGACATTGGAGATATACAGAGATATGTGATGCACTTTACATGAAGCACTAAGACGTTGGAGATATACACGGATATGTGATGCACTTTACATGAAGCACTAAGACATTGGAGATATACAGAGATATGTGATGCACTTTACATGAAGCACTAAGACATTGGAGATATACACGGATATGTGATGCACTTTACATGAAGCACTAAGACATTGGAGATATACAGAGATATGTGATGCACTTTACATGAAGCACTAAGACATTGGAGATATACAGAGATATGTGATGCACTTTACCCGAGAGCGTTAGAAGGCCGGTCACAGGAGAATGAACCGTTTTTTCTGGAGTTTTTCTACGCACCAGTGTGTAACTAATCAGGAATCGGCACTGATCACTTCCTGCAATCTCCCTATACACGCGCAGTCACTTTATTGTGAGCTTCACTTGACAGAGCTGAAACGTTGTCTGCATCAACATGTGCTGAATACATAGCTCATCTCTATCCAAGGATCGCTGCGTTATATTCATTTGGATTGTTTGGACCCCAGGACGAAGGGGTTAACGCTGGCCCCTGAACTACTTGGAGCTAGTGCTGCCCTGTGATTTTCTGGAGATATATATATACATAGAATGTTGGATATATAGGCTAGATTAAATATTTAACCTTAATATTTTGGTCTTTTTTTGTTACTTTTTTTTTTTTTTTACCCCCCTAGGGGTAGAACCTGGGATCTTTTAATCCCTTGTCCTATTTCCCCTCTATTAGGGGTAATAGGACCTTGCACTCTCCCTGTGCACACAGCAGCAGCAGGGAGCTGACCATGGCAGCCAGGGCTTCAGGAGCGTCCTGGTTGCCATGGTAACCGATCGGAGCCCCAGCATTACACCTGATCAGTCTGAAAAATGACATGCGTTTGCATACGGTTTGCCTGATCAGGCAGGCCGTTCAGGCAATGGAACTGCTTGCCGGATCACACTGCCGCAAGTGTGAAAGTACCCTAAGCCTCACAAAGTGACTTTAGACCTGAACCGCTCCTTAAAAAGTGGGTTTTGGAAATGTTCTGAAAAATTTCAAGATAAAATGGCGTTCCCAAAGTGATCCAAACATGAAGTAGACACGTGGGAATGTAAAGTAATAACCGTTATATCAGCTATCACTTTCTGTTTTAAAAGTAGAGAAATAGAAATTGGCTAATTTTTGACTCCATTTTACCTTTGTCATGAAGTATAATATGTGACAAGAAAACGGTCTCAGAACGGCCTGGATAAGTAAAAGCATTTAAAAGTTATTTCCACATAAAGGGACATATCTCAGATTTGCTAAAAATGGCCCAGTCCTAAAGGGGTTAAAGGGTTTCTGTCACCACAATTTTTGCTATTAAAACGGCTGACGTTATAAATGTGAAAATGTCACCTGAATTTGTGCCCCCGTTTAACTTTTAGCCTCTAGGAGCAAGGGGGCGTTGCACCAGCTCCTACAGGCTCCGTTCTCCCACCTCATGCCACACCCTTCTACTCTTGATTGACAGGGCCAGGCTAGCGAAGGTCTCCCTTGTCTGCAGGGGAAATCTCGCGCCTGCGCCGTCCCGTTTAGTATTTGGCGCAGTGAAGCAGCCAGCAAGCGTCCTTCCCTTACTGAACGGGTAGGCGCAGGCTCGAGACTTCCCTGGCAGACAGAGCCGGCAGGAGGAGACAAACGCTGGCCTGGCCCTGTCAATCAAGAGTAGAAGGGCGTGACATGATGCCGGAGAACGGAGCCTCTAGAGGCTAATTTGCATATAATAAAAGTTATAATTGCACAGAAAGGGGGGCACACTGTCGAAATATATCTTTTATATGAAGAAGAAATTCGTCATATAAGAGATAATATCAATAAATGATGTAATCAATCAGGAAATCGACTAGGCGGACATAAAACGCCTTTCCTTTTATTTTGAGACGCTAAATTTAATTTGTGTAATTAATGAAACTAGGGGGCAATCAATTATCTAAAAATATGATCATTTATTTACAAAAATTAGATATCAAATCAATAATAATGCACTGACGCAGCAAGGATATAATGATAAATGAGAAAATGATACCAGGACACACCACTAGATGGAGCAGTAATACCAAACTACCCCACTACTTCATCAGCACCTCCAAATCAACGGGAAATAACACCGTAATATCATGAGAGAACGTCCCCTCTGTGAACTTAACAAACAGGTTATCAGTTACCAATGTACGGATTTACATAGGAAAGAAGAGATGTGAACCCTTTGCTCAGCCTCCTATGATCAGTTTTGGGTATATGGCAGTATGATATCACTTATAAATTCTTCTAACTTGCCATTGGCTATGGAATATAAAATCCGAGATTCTTTCTCTGAGGGCAATATCATACAGGTCATTCAGTGATGTGCACTTTCACTAAACAATGGTAATATTGCTGTGGCCACTTAACGCTACGTATCCACACTAAATGGGGATCTGAACTATATACCAAGCGGAATAATTTATAGATACTACACAAACAATAATATATACGTTACCAGATCAAAGGATAGGCCGAGTTACAAAGGATAACCAGCTCTCAGGGTTCTCTGGTAGTCAGGAACTAGTCCAGGGTTTTCTTTCCTTGTAATGTAGTGGTTCCTATGTGTTCTCTTAGTTCCTTCTTTCTTTTCTTTTTTTTCTGGGGTTTTGGATCTCCTCCTTCCAACAGTAATTATCCCCCATCTTATCTTACGTTACATCCTCCTGGATTATGATCTTCCAATCAACTGAGGAGGGTGTAATGTATGTTAATGACTCTATGAGATCATATTTACCCATAATGCAGTTGTGGAGAATAATGTCATGATATCCATCTGTCTCCAGATGGCACTGTTGGACAAACTATTAGCACCATACTATAAAGAGTTAACTATGCGGCTCTGACATCACTTTGTATTATATACATTTCACCTTCGTAGCCTTAACCCCTTAAGGACACAGGGTTTTTACATTTTTGCGTTTTCGTTTTGCGCTCTATGCCTTCCAAGAGCCATAACTTTTTTATTTTTCCGTTCACATGGCCATATGAGGGCTTATTTTTTGCGGGACAAGTTGTACTTACCAACGCCATCATTTAATAATGCATACGGTGTAGTGGGAAGCGGGAAAAAAATTCCAAATGGGGTGAAATTGCAAAAAAAAAGCAATTTCACCACAGTTTTACGGGTTTCTAAATTGCGACGTTTGATTTGCGATAAAACTGACCATTTAGTTTTATTCTACAGGTCAATACGAATCCGGCGATACCCAATATGTATAGCTTTTCTTGCGTTTTGATAGTGAAAAAAAATTCAAAAGTGGGAAAAAAAATTTATTTATTTTTTGTCGCCATGTTTTGACCGCTATAACGTATTTGTATATAAGTGTATGGCGTTGTATGGGGGCTTATTTTTTGCGGGGCGATCTGAACTTTTAGTTGATACCATTATGGGGTGTGTAGGACTTTTTGATCGCTTTTTTTTTAATTTTTTTTGAGGAAATGAAGCGTCCAAAAATGGCAAATCGGTCATTTGGGCGCTTTTTTCCATTTTTCTGTTTACCGTATGGGAAATATATTTTTATACTATGGGCGTTTTCACACATTGCGACACCCATGATGTGTATTTTTTTTTTTTTTTTTATTATTTTATTTTAGGCCTGCACAATATATCGCGAAAGCAATCGTTATCGCAATTAATTGCCGTATCGCAATCGCAATTTGCTGACCCAAAAATGCTGCAATTATATTACCGTATTTTTCGCTTTATAAAGCGATGGTTGACTTTTTACGTGGCTGACACTGACTGTATTTCCGGCCGCTATGCTGCACAGCGCGGCCAGCGATACATCAGTTACAGTGCGGGGAGGGAGGAGGGGCTGGAGGCTGCACAGCGCGGCCAGCGATACATCAGTTACAGTGCGGGGAGGGAGGAGGGGCTGGAGGCTGCACAGCGCGGCCGGAGATACATCAGTTACAGTGCGGGGAGGGAGGAGGGGCTGGAGGCTGCACAGCGCGGCCGGCGATACATCAGTTACAGTGCGGGGAGGGAGGAGGGGCTGGAGGCTGCACAGCGCGCCGGCGATACATCAGTTACAGTGCGGGGAGGGGGAGGGGCTGGAGGCTGCACAGCGCGGCCGGCGATACATCAGTTACAGTGCGGGAGGGAGGAGGGGCTGGAGGCTGCACAGCGCGCCGGCGATACATCAGTTACAGTGCGGGAGGGAGGAGGGGCTGGAGGCTGCACAGCGCGGCCGGCGATACATCAGTTACAGTGCGGGGAGGGAGGAGGGGCTGGAGGCTGCACAGCGCGGCCGGCGATACATCAGTTACAGTGCGGGGAGGGAGGAGGGGCTGGAGGCTGCACAGCGCGGCCGGCGATACATCAGTTACAGTGCGGGGAGGGAGGAGGGGCTGGAGGCTGCACAGCGCGGCCAGCGATACATCAGTTACAGTGCGGGGAGGGAGGAGGGGCTGGAGGCTGCACAGCGGCCAGCGATACATCAGTTACAGTGCGGGGAGGGAGGAGGGGCTGGAGGCTGCACAGCGCGGCCAGCGATACATCAGTTACAGTGCGGGGAGGGAGGAGGGGCTGGAGGCTGCACAGCGCGCCAGCGATACATCAGTTACAGTGCGGGGAGGGAGGAGGGGCTGGAGGCTGCACAGCGCGGCCAGCGATACATCAGTTACAGTGCGGGGAGGGAGGAGGGGCTGGAGGCTGCACAGCGCGGCCAGCGATACATCAGTTACAGTGCGGGGAGGGAGGAGGGGCTGGAGGCTGCACAGCGCGGCCAGCGATACATCAGTTACAGTGCGGGGAGGGAGGAGGGGCTGGAGGCTGCACAGCGCGGCCAGCGATACATCAGTTACAGTGCGGGAGGGAGGAGGGGCTGGAGGCTGCACAGCGCGGCCAGCGATACATCAGTTACAGTGCGGGAGGGAGGAGGGGCTGGAGGCTGCACAGCGCGGCCAGCGATACATCAGTTACAGTGCGGGAGGGAGGAGGGGCTGGAGGCTGCACAGCGCGGCCAGCGATACATCAGTTACAGTGCGGGGAGGGGGGAGGGGCTGGAGGCTGCACAGCGCGGCCGGAGATACATCAGTTACAGTGCGGGGAGGGAGGAGGGGCTGGAGGCTGCACAGCGCGGCCGGCGATACATCAGTTACAGTGCGGGGAGGGGGGAGGGGCTGGAGGCTGCACAGCGCGGCCAGCGATACATCAGTTACAGTGCGGGGAGGGGGAGGGGCTGGAGGCTGCACAGCGCGGCCAGCGATACATCAGTTACAGTGCGGGGAGGGAGGAGGGGCTGGAGGAAAGTCGTTATTTTAATGAACACATGTTCTTATATCTATTTTATCTATCTGTTCTGGGCAGCGCTTATAAGAAAATGGAAAGTTTTGTATTTTGTACTTTTGCAGTAATGCAAATATGTATTTTATTTTGACAAACACTGCATTTCAGTTCTTGAGTTCAGCAAAACTACATTTCACATTATCAGTCATCTGTGTGCGCTTTTACCTTGAAAATCCAAGCAGATAGACGTCTAGCACAATTCCCTTAAAATATCGCATCGCATATCGTTATCGCAATTATTAGGGCCCTAATCGCAATCGCACAAAATTCCCATATCGTGCAGCCCTATTTTATTTTAATTTTGGGGAAAGGGGGGTGATTTACATTTTTAGGTTTTTTTTTATTTTTTTTTATTTTTTTTACACTTTTCTATAGATCCCATAGGGACCTATATAAATCAGTTACCTGATTGCTTCTACACTTGTATTGGAGTTTATGAGCATTTTACTACTTTCCTATGAAGCCCTATTGCTAACAAGGGCTCCATAGGAAATAGTAAGTGATAGCCTCAAGCTGAATGAAAGGCTTGAGGCTATCCCTTACAGCGCTCCGATTCTCCCGATCACCACTAGGGGGAGCCGGAGCGCTGCCGAAAGTTTTACTTTCGGTTTTAGCGCGTGCAGATGCCGTGATCAGGATTGATCACGGCATCTGCGGGGTTTAATGATCGCGGTCGGCAGCGCTGCCGATCCGCGATCATCAGCTGCGGGGTCAGCTACAGGAATCAGCCGGACTCCCGCAGCGATGGTGCCCGCAGCGGCCAGGAGCGGGCGCCATCTTTAGGGACTGGACACATGACGTACCCATACGTCATGTGTCCTTAAGGAGTTAAATCACTGAGGAGGTATACTTGACCCCCCCGCCACATTGGAGTCAGCGCGATCTTCCAGACGGTCGGATTTATGGGATAGATCACAAATACAATGGTCCTTTACTCAGCAGATGGATTTGTATCACTTCGCTGTCCAACATTACGTTTGGAATAATATTATCTCCTCGGAGAGAACCCAATTAGCAGAAAACCGGCTTCAATGTTTCCTACACCTCCTGAGATGATATCCTCTCAGTGCGATGCACACGGCATCGAATATATATCAATACCTCAATAGATGAATATAAAACTGTATATATGATCAGTGTGTTCACACTAAAAGCTAAATGAAATACACGAATATACATTGTACTTGTGATGATAGGAATAGACTACTCACCAGATGTGTCTTAAGGATAAACATTCTTATCTTGTTATAGCTCTGCAAAAAATGGAGTAATGTGTCAGGATCTCACGGAACAGGTGCGCTGACTCTGAATGGCCACCTCGCAAAAGGCCAAAAAACGGAGAAATGCGTATGTAAGTAGATAAGAGAGTGGGCACTCAGTATCAGGACAGGATGCAAGGAAACGCAAATAGTAAAGTAACAGTGATTTTAATAAAATGACAGAAAATCTACAACATTCTGAAATATAAACGTGAACATAAGCCCCACGCTAAAACTTTACAATAGGGGGCGTAAAAATGCAAAATAAGTGCAATAAAACAAATATAATCCATGAAACATGATAAAAAAAACATATTCCATACAAACGGATGATCTCACCGACAGAATACATTAGAATATACCAAATATAAGAAAAGTCTCTTAGTCCATGCGTTAGGGGTGGAGGCCCACAGGAGAGTGCCATCGAGATAGACAGTCTCTTAGTGGGCGCCCATCCCAACCTTAAATGTAGTTATAGGAACCCAAATAATTCAAACTCGGCATTTAAGCCGGACGGAATTATCGTTTCAAAATTAAAACTAAATCTTGATTCGATTCTCGACATGTGCCACATGATCTCCTCCCCTTCGCTGTCTCTTCACCTTCTGTAAAGCTATAAAGGTGAGTCCACTCGGATCCTGGTGGTGAACCTCCCTGAAGTGTTTGGACACTGATATTGGCAATGTGCTCCCCAATTCTGACCTTGAGGGCTCGTTTAGTTCTCCCTATATATTGGATGACATCTGTACTAGAACATGATAGATGTTCACCGATATTATGGCGAAAACCATTTTGGCTAGAGATGACCGTATCTGTCTTTTTCTGAAATTCCGTAGCTCTACAGTTAGTGCAGCCCCCACACCAAAAAAAACCTTTCAAAGATAATTGGTTTTATTGGTAGAACTTGTATAGTTGACAGTAGGTGCCACCTTAGAGGCTAGATTCGGAGCTCTAGTGTACACTATAGAGGGTCTAGCATCCATTGTGGGACCAATGATTTTATCTTTAAATAAAAAGTGCCAGTGAGGATTAATTATATGTTCTATTTTTTTATATTGTTTTGAAACGGTAATATAATCCTTCAGTCTTTTCACTGTCCATCTTATTAACCTTGTCCAAAGCAATATCTACAATTTTTGTAGGGTAATCTTTCTCCAGAAATTGGGCCGTTAAATTCTCTGCTTCCTCCTCAAATAGTTTATTATTAGTACAATTACGTTTCAGTCGTCTAAACCGACTGACTGGGATGTTAGACATCCATCTGGGCAAGTGGCAACTTGTATAGTGTAGGAAGTTATTTTTCGTGACGGGTTTGCGGTATGTTTGACATGTAAGTTTTTCATCCTCTACTTTAATCAAAAGATCTAAAAATTCAATTTGCGTATTACTAACATCGTGTGTAAATGTCAGATTTCGATCATTTACATTTAAGGGAATCTTCAGTATTACTCCAAATAAAAACAATATCGTCTGTACCGCCGCCAGAGTACCAGATCCGCCCCGAGCCTGGGACGTATGATGTCATCTTCCCACTGGGCCATGAACAAAGTGGCGTAACCCGGGGTGAATCTGGTACCCATGGCGGTGCCACACCGCTGAAGATAAAAATCGGATTGAAAAAGAAAATAATTGTGTGTTAATATAAAATGCATCCCTTCCAAAATATAGTCTATTTATTGATCCTGTAATTCCCCATTTTTACCTTGTGAATGATGTATGATAGTATATACAGAGCTAACACCTATTGTCCCTAATAACCAGCCTTTTGAAATGAATGGACGATTTGTGTTGTATCCCTTATAAGAGTCTACCTTTTTTACAGCAGGTTGAAGGAATTCATCTATATACTTGGACAGATTAGTCGTAAGGGAATCTATTGGGCACTCCAAGGATATTGAGAAAAATAGTGAATTGATAAAATGACAATATCGAAAGTTTTTATTATTAAAACCAAATGATATACACATTAGTCTCCAGCAGAAATAAACTAGGGATTTGTCTCCAGTTCTCTATTGACCATCAATCCAACATGTTCTCCTCTAGATATTCGCAGGACCTATAGATATAACTCCTCCAATAGTCTGTCTGTTATGAACAATACTAATAATAGTGAAATATTCTCCTAAAATGACACTAAATGAAAACTACATCCACAATTGTGCAGTCCAGCAATAGTTGTGCAAATAGCGTGCATGTGCAAATGAACAAATCCAACTGTGCAAAAGCGCACTATATATCCAGTGCCTCCTTAATTGATCCAATGCCACCGTTTTTAGTTAATAGTGATGATAATTAATAGTGGTCTCAATGTCCCTAATCAATCCAGTAACACCATTTGTTAGTTAATGATAATTGATTGTCCAGTGTTCATATTTAACAGTCCTTATTTGAAGTCCAGCTTTTATAACTAAAGTCCTCAGAGTCTCACCATTCAATCCTGCAGGTTGTATTAGCGGCGTCCCGCTATATTCCACATCAGCGGCGTCCCGCTATAAACGCCGCTAATACAACCTGCAGGATTGAATGGGGGTTCTACACCTTTCTACACCTGAAATAATAGGGCGTCCTGGGGGTGTCTCCATATTTTTATGTATTTTAGGTATACAATAAAATGTGGGTAACCTTCGTTGAGTATTTAAAATGAATTTTCTCTCTTGTTCTTCCAATATACCCTTCTCATATCCTATATTGCACAAGTTGACTAATTGTTCATAGTACTCACTAGTAGGATCCATTTTTAAACGTAAATCCGTCGAAGAATCAGCCAACTGGCGGTGACATTTCAGTTTTCTTGTTATAGCTCTGCCATGAACCATTGTCCCTATTAGACAGACATGTCTGAAGAAGAGCCCTTACCCTCCCTCCAGATGAGCCCACGTCTGTGCCAGTAACTTCTAATCAGACAGAACCCTTCTTCACACGAAGACATCTGCTAGAATAAACCGAAATCTCCGCTCAGACTGGTACACCCATGAGAAGAAACCTTATGAATAGCGCCCTTCTCACGACCTTCTCATGACCTTCTCATGACCTTCTTTACATGCAACAATATGGCCCCTTATATGTATAATCAAATCACTATACTTAAAGTAATTGTATATTAATGTATCCTTATGAAAAAACACGAAAACACTGAAAGAAGAATAGCCGAGTTAAATTCCGGTGACATTTGCAGATGTAGAACGTCAGCCTGATTAATAGTGAACATTGTGGTGACAGAAACCTTTAAATGGAGCCACTAGACGGTACAACCCTTTCAGCATAAAAACGAATACAGTAAAGTCCCGCCTCTGGGAAGATGGTCCCCAAGGATAAAGCCGACCTCTTCTGTCTCCCTTCACAGATTGCCCCCTGGGAGAGGAGCGGGAGACCCTGTTTGTCCAGAAGATTCGGCAGTGCTGCGTCCTCTTCGATTTTGTGTCTGATCCTCTCAGTGACCTGAAATATAAAGAGGTGAAGAGAGCGGCGCTGAGCGAGATGGTGGAGTACCTCACTCACAGCCGCGATGTTGTGACTGACTGTATCTACCCCGAGGCCGTGCACATGGTGAGAACCTCCCTTCCTTCTTATCTGGATGGTCAGCAGCACAGAGCATTTCAGGAGAACATGTGGTGCTGTATGCTCCGCTCTGTAGTTTCTGCCGTGTTTTCTGTAACTCTTGTTTTGCACTTCTCAGTTTTTAGTGAATTTATTTCGGCCACTTCCACCCTCTTCTAACCCCAGTGGAGCAGAGTTTGATCCGGAGGAGGATGAGCCTACACTGGAGGCTGCGTGGCCCCATCTACAGGTAATGGCACATTCTAGGCTGTGCTGTGTCCTATAATGTGTGGTTATCGCCCCATGCTGGGGTCTTCCAGTGCTGGGTGGGTTGCCCCTTGGATATGACATGGTGGAGGGTTATCGCCCTATGCTGGGGTCTTCCAGTGCTGGGTGGGTTGCCCCTTGGATATGACATGGTGGAGGGTTATCGCCCCATGCTGGGGTCTTCCAGTGTTGGGTGGGTTGCCCCTTGGATATGACATGGTGGAGGGTCATTGACCCATGCTGGGGTCTTCCAGTGCTGGGTGGGTTGCCCCTTGGATATCACATGGTGGAGGGTTATCGCCCCATGCTGGGGTCTTCCAGTGCTGGGTCGGTTGCCCCTTGGTTATGACATGGTGGAGGGTCATTGACCCATGCTGGGGTCTTCCAGTGCTGGGTGGGTTGCCCCTTGGATATGACATGGTGGAGGGTCATTGACCCATGCTGGGGTCTTCCAGTGCTGGGTGGGTTGCCCCTTGGATATGACATGGTGGAGGGTCATTGACCCATGCTGGGGTCTTCCAGTGCTGGGTGGGTTGCCCCTTGGTTATGACATGGTGGAGGGTTATCGCCACATGCTGGGGTCTTCCAGTGTTGGGTGGGTTGCCCCTTGGATATGACATGGTGGAGGGTTATCGCCCCATGCTGGGGTCTTCCAGTGCTGGGTGGGTTGCCCCTTGGATATGACATGGTGGAGGGTTATCGCCCCATGCTGGGGTCTTCCAGTGCTGGGTGGGTTGCCCCTTGGATATGACATGGTGGAGGGTTATCGCCCTATGCTGGGGTCTTCCAGTGCTGGGTGGGTTGCCCCTTGGATATGACATGGTGGAGGGTTATCGCCTCAAGCTGGGGTTTTCCAGTGCTGGGTGGGTTGCCCCTTGGATATGACATGGTAGAGGGTTATCGCCCTATGCTGGGATCTTCCAGTGTTGGGTGGGTTGCCCCTTGGATATGACATGGTGGAGGGTCATTGACCCATGCTGGGGTCTTCCAGTGTTGGGTGGGTTGCCCCTTGGATATGACATGGTGGAGGGTCATTGACCCATGCTGGGGTCTTCCAGTGCTGGGTGGGTTGCCCCTTGGATATGACATGGTGGAGGGTTATCGCCCTATGCTGGGGTCTTCCAGTGCTGGGTGGGTTGCCCCTTGGATATGACATGGTGGAGGGTTATCGCCCCATGCTGGGGTCTTCCAGTGTTGGGTGGGTTGCCCCTTGGATATGACATGGTGGAGGGTTATCGCCCCATGCTGGGGTCTTCCAGTGTTGGGTGGGTTGCCCCTTGGATATGACATGGTGGAGGGTTATCGCCTCATGCTGGGGTCTTCCAGTGCTGGGTGGGTTGCCCCTTGGATATGACATGGTGGAGGGTCATTGACCCATGCTGGGGTCTTCCAGTGCTGGGTGGGTTGCCCTTGGATATGACATGGTAGAGGGTTATCGCCCATGCTGGGGTCTTCCAGTGTTGGGTGGGTTGCCCCTTGGATATGACATGGTGGAGGGTTATCGCCCCATGCTGGGGTCTTCCAGTGCTGGGTGGGTTGCCCCTTGGATATCACATGGTGGAGGGTTATCGCCCTATGCTGGGGTCTTCCAGTGCTGGGTGGGTTGCCCCTTGGATATGACATGGTGGAGGGTCATTGACCCATGCTGGGGTCTTCCAGTGCTGGGTGGGTTGCCCCTTGGATATGACATGATGGAGGGTTATCGCCCCATGCTGGGGTCTTCCAGTGCTGGGTGGGTTGCCCCTTGGATATGACATGTTGGAGGGTTATCGCCCCATGCTGGGGTCTTCCAGTGCTGTATGGGTTGCCCCTTGGATATGACATGGTGGAGGGTTATCGCCCCATGCTGGGGTCTTCCAGTGTTGGGTGGGTTGCCCCTTGGATATGACATGGTGGAGGGTCATTGACCCATGCTGGAGTCTTCCAGTGCTGGGTGGGTTGCCCCTTGGATATGACATGGTGGAGGGTTATCGCCCCATGCTGGGGTCTTCCAGTGCTGGGTGGGTTGCCCCTTGGATATGACATGTTGGAGGGTTATCGCCCCATGCTGGGGTCTTCCAGTGCTGGGTGGGCTGCCCCTGGATATGACATGGTGGAGGGTTATCGCCCTATGCTGGGGTCTTCCAGTGCTGGGTGGGTTGCCCCTTGGATATGACATGGTAGAGGGTTATCGCCCATGCTGGGGTCTTCCAGTGTTGGGTGGGTTGCCCCTGGATATGACATGGTGGAGGGTTATCGCCCATGCTGGGGTCTTCCAGTGTTGGGTGGGTTGCCCCTTGGATATGACATGGTGGAGGGTTATCGCCTCATGCTGGGGTCTTCCAGTGCTGGGTGGGTTGCCCCTGGATATGACATGGTGGAGGGTCATTGACCCATGCTGGGGTCTTCCAGTGCTGGGTGGGTTGCCCCTGGATATGACATGGTAGAGGGTTATCGCCCATGCTGGGGTCTTCCAGTGTTGGGTGGGTTGCCCTTGGATATGACATGGTGGAGGGTCATTGACCCTTGCTGGGGTCTTCCAGTGCTGGGTGGGTTGCCCCTGGATATGACATGGTGGAGGGTCATTGACCCATGCTGGGGTCTTCCAGTGCTGGGTGGGTTGCCCCTTGGTTATGACATGGTGGAGGGTTATCGCCACATGCTGGGGTCTTCCAGTGTTGGGTGGGTTGCCCCTTGGATATGACATGGTGGAGGGTTATCGCCCCATGCTGGGGTCTTCCAGTGCTGGGTGGGTTGCCCCTTGGATATGACATGGTGGAGGGTTATCGCCCATGCTGGGGTCTTCCAGTGCTGGGTGGGTTGCCCCTTGGATATGACATGGTGGAGGGTTATCGCCCTATGCTGGGGTCTTCCAGTGCTGGGTGGGTTGCCCCTTGGATATGACATGGTGGAGGGTTATCGCCTCAAGCTGGGGTTTTCCAGTGCTGGGTGGGTTGCCCCTTGGATATGACATGGTAGAGGGTTATCGCCCTATGCTGGGGTCTTCCAGTGTTGGGTGGGTTGCCCCTTGGATATGACATGGTGGAGGGTCATTGACCCATGCTGGGGTCTTCCAGTGCTGGGTGGGTTGCCCCTTGGATATGACATGGTGGAGGGTTATCGCCCTATGCTGGGGTCTTCCAGTGCTGGGTGGGTTGCCCCTGGATATGACATGGTAGAGGGTTATCGCCCCATGCTGGGGTCTTCCAGTGCTGGGTGGGTTGCCCCTTGGATATGACATGGTGGAGGGTTATCGCCCATGCTGGGGTCTTCCAGTGCTGGGTGGGTTGCCCCTTGGATATGACATGGTGGAGGGTTATCGCCTCATGCTGGGGTCTTCCAGTGCTGGGTGGGTTGCCCCTTGGATATGACATGGTGGAGGGTTATCGCCTCATGCTGGGGTCTTCCAGTGCTGGGTGGGTTGCCCCTTGGATATGACATGGTGGAGGGTTATCGCCCATGCTGGGGTCTTCCAGTGCTGGGTGGGTTGCCCCTTGGATATGACATGGTGGAGGGTTATCGCCCATGCTGGGGTCTTCCAGTGCTGGGTGGGTTGCCCCTTGGATATGACATGGTGGAGGGTTATCGCCCATGCTGGGGTCTTCCAGTGTTGGGTGGGTTGCCCTTGGATATGACATGGTAGAGGGTTATCGCCCTATGCTGGGGTCTTCCAGTGCTGGGTGGGTTGCCCCTTGGATATGACATGGTGGAGGGTCATTGACCCATGCTGGGGTCTTCCAGTGCTGGGTGGGTTGCCCCTTGGATATGACATGGTAGAGGGTTATCGCCCCATGCTGGGGTCTTCCAGTGTTGGGTGGGTTGCCCCTTGGATATGACATGGTGGAGGGTCATTGACTCATGCTGGGGTCTTCCAGTGTTGGGTGGGTTGCCCCTTGGATATGACATGGTGGAGGGTCATTGACCCATGCTGGGGTCTTCCAGTGCTGGGTGGGTTGCCCTTGGATATGACATGGTAGAGGGTTATCGCCCATGCTGGGGTCTTCCAGTGTTGGGTGGGTTGCCCCTTGGATATGACATGGTGGAGGGTTATCGCCCATGCTGGGGTCTTCCAGTGCTGGGTGGGTTGCCCTTGGATATCACATGGTGGAGGGTTATCGCCCTATGCTGGGGTCTTCCAGTGCTGGGTGGGTTGTCCCTTGGATATGACATGGTGGAGGGTCATTGACCCATGCTGGGGTCTTCCAGTGCTGGGTGGGTTGCCCCTTGGATATGACATGATGGAGGGTTATCGCCCCATGCTGGGGTCTTCCAGTGCTGGGTGGGTTGCCCTTGGATATGACATGTTGGAGGCTTATCGCCCCATGCTGGGGTCTTCCAGTGCTGGATGGGTTGCCCCTTGGATATGACATGGTGGAGGGTTATCGCCCCATGCTGGGGTCTTCCAGTGTTGGGTGGGTTGCCCCTTGGATATGACATGGTGGAGGGTCATTGACCCATGCTGGGGTCTTCCAGTGCTGGGTGGGTTGCCCCTTGGATATGACATGGTGGAGGGTCATTGACCCATGCTGGGGTCTTCCAGTGCTGGGTGGGTTGCCCCTTGGATATGACATGTTGGAGGGTTATCGCCCCATGCTGGGGTCTTCCAGTGCTGGGTGGGTTGCCCCTTGGTTATGACATGGTGGAGGGTTATCGCCCTATGCTGGGGTCTTCCAGTGCTGGGTGGGTTGCCCCTTGGTTATGATATGGTGGAGGGTTATCGCCACATGCTGGGGTCTTCCAGTGCTGGGTGGGTTGCCCCTTGGATATGACATGGTGGAGGGTTATCGCCCCATGCTGGGGTCTTCCAGTGCTGGGTGGGTTGCCCCTTGGATATGACATGGTGGAGGGTTATCGCCCTATGCTGGGGTCTTCCAGTGCTGGGTGGGTTGCCCCTTGGATATGACATGGTGGAGGGTTATCGCCCCATGCTGGGGTCTTCCAGTGCTGGGTGGGTTGCCCCTTGGATATGACATGGTGGAGGGTCATTGACCCATGCTGGGGTCTTCGTGTTCGGTGGGTTGCCCCTTGGATATGACATGGTGGAGGGTCATTGACCCATACTGGGGTCTTCCAGTGCTGGGTGGGTTGCCCCTTGGATATGACATGGTGGAGGGTTATCGCCCCATGCTGGGGTCTTCCAGTGTTGGGTGGGTTGCCCCTTGGATATGACATGGTGGAGGGTCATTGACCCATGCTGGGGTCTTCCAGTGCTGGGTGGGTTGCCCCTTGGATATGACATGGTGGAGGGTCATTGACCCATGCTGGGGTCTTCCAGTGTTGGGTGGGTTGCCCCTTGGATATGACATGGTGGAGGGTTATCGCCCCATGCTGGGGTCTTCCAGTGTTGGGTGGGTTGCCCCTTGGATATGACATGGTGGAGGGTCATTGACTCATGCTGGGGTCTTCCAGTGTTGGGTGGGTTGCCCCTTGGATATGACATGGTGGAGGGTTATCGCCCAATGCTGGGGTCTTCCAGTGCTGGGTGGGTTGCCCCTTGGATATGACATGGTGGAGGGTTATCGCCCCATGCTGGGGTCTTCCAGTGTTGGGTGGGTTGCCCCTTGGATATGACATGGTGGAGGGTTATCGCCCCATGCTGGGGTCTTCCAGTGCTGGGTGGGTTGCCCCTTGGATATGACATGGTGGAGGGTTATCGCCTCAAGCTGGGGTTTTCCAGTGCTGGGTGGGTTGCCCCTTGGATATGACATGGTGGAGGGTTATCGCCTCATGCTGGGGTCTTCCAGTGCTGTGTGGGTTGCCCCTTGGATATGACATGGTAGAGGGTTATCGCCCTATGCTGGGGTCTTCCAGTGTTGGGTGGGTTGCCCCTTGGATATGACATGGTGGAGGGTCATTGACCCATGCTGGGGTCTTCCAGTGCTGGGTGGTTGCCCCTGATATGACATGGTGGAGGGTTATCGCTCATGCTGGGTCTTCAGTGCTGGTGGCTGCCCTTGATATGACATGGTGGAGGCTTATCGCCCATGCTGGGGTCTTCCAGTGCTGGGTGGGTTGCCCTTGGATATGACATGGTAGAGGGTTATCGCCCTATGCTGGGGTCTTCCAGTGTTGGGTGGGTTGCCCCTTGGATATGACATGGTGGAGGGTCATTGACCCATGCTGGGGTCTTCCAGTGCTGGGTGGGTTGCCCCTTGGATATGACATGGTGGAGGGTTATCGCCTCATGCTGGGGTCTTCCAGTGCTGGGTGGGTTGCCCCTTGGATATGACATGTTGGAGGCTTATCGCCCCATGCTGGGGTCTTCCAGTGCTGGGTGGGTTGCCCCTTGGATATGACATGGTAGAGGGTTATCGCCCTATGCTGGGGTCTTCCAGTGTTGGGTGGGTTGCCCCTTGGATATGACATGGTGGAGGGTTATCGCCCTATGCTGGGGTCTTCCAGTGCTGGGTGGGTTGCCCCTTGGATATGACATGATGGAGGGTTATCGCCCCATGCTGGGGTCTTCCAGTGCTGGGTGGGTTGCCCCTTGGATATGACATGTTGGAGGCTTATCGCCCCATGCTGGGGTCTTCCAGTGCTGGGTGGGTTGCCCCTTGGTTATGACATGGTGGAGGGTTATCGCCCTATGCTGGGGTCTTCCAGTGCTGGGTGGGTTGCCCCTTGGTTATGACATGGTGGAGGGTTATCACCCTATGCTGGGGTCTTCCAGTGTTGGGTGGGTTGCCCCTTGGATATGACATGATGGAGGGTTATGGCCTCATGATGGGGTCTTCCAGTGCTGGGTGGGTTGCCCCTTGGATATGACATGGTGGAGGGTTATCGCCCCATGCTGGGGTCTTCCAGTGCTGGGTGGGTTACCCCTTGGATATGACATGGTGGAGGGTTATGGCCTCATGATGGGGTCTTCCAGTGCTGGGTGGGTTGCCCCTTGGATATGACATGGTGGAGGGTTATCGCCCCATGCTGGGGTCTTCCAGTGCTGGGTGGGTTGCCCCTTGGATATGACATGGTGGAGGGTTATCGCCCCATGCTGGGGTCTTCCAGTGTTGGGTGGGTTGCCCCTTGGATATGACATGGTGGAGGGTTATCGCCCCATGCTGGGGTCTTCCAGTGTTGGGTGGGTTGCCCCTTGGATATGACATGGTGGAGGGTTATCGCCCCATGCTGGGGTCTTCCAGTGCTGGGTGGGTTGCCCCTTGGTTATGACATGGTGGAGGGTTATCACCCTATGCTGGGGTCTTCCAGTGTTGGGTGGGTTGCCCCTTGGATATGACATGATGGAGGGTTATGGCCTCATGATGGGGTCTTCCAGTGCTGGGTGGGTTGCCCCTTGGATATGACATGGTAGAGGGTTATCGCCCCATGCTGGGGTCTTCCAGTGCTGGGTGGGTTACCCCTTGGATATGACATGGTGGAGGGTCATTGACCCTTGCTGGGGTCTTCCAGTGCTGGGTGGGTTGCCCCTTGGATATGACATGGTGGAGGGTCATTGACCCATGCTGGGGTCTTCCAGTGCTGGGTGGGTTGCCCCTTGGTTATGACATGGTGGAGGGTTATCGCCACATGCTGGGGTCTTCCAGTGTTGGGTGGGTTGCCCCTTGGATATGACATGGTGGAGGGTTATCGCCCCATGCTGGGGTCTTCCAGTGCTGGGTGGGTTGCCCCTTGGATATGACATGGTGGAGGGTTATCGCCCCATGCTGGGGTCTTCCAGTGCTGGGTGGGTTGCCCCTTGGATATGACATGGTGGAGGGTTATCGCCCTATGCTGGGGTCTTCCAGTGCTGGGTGGGTTGCCCCTTGGATATGACATGGTGGAGGGTTATCGCCTCAAGCTGGGGTTTTCCAGTGCTGGGTGGGTTGCCCCTTGGATATGACATGGTGGAGGGTTATCGCCTCATGCTGGGGTCTTCCAGTGCTGGGTGGGTTGCCCCTTGGATATGACATGGTAGAGGGTTATCGCCCTATGCTGGGGTCTTCCAGTGTTGGGTGGGTTGCCCCTTGGATATGACATGGTGGAGGGTCATTGACCCATGCTGGGGTCTTCCAGTGCTGGGTGGGTTGCCCCTTGGATATGACATGGTGGAGGGTTATCGCCCTATGCTGGGGTCTTCCAGTGCTGGGTGGGTTGCCCCTTGGATATGACATGGTAGAGGGTTATCGCCCCATGCTGGGGTCTTCCAGTGTTGGGTGGGTTGCCCCTTGGATATGACATGGTGGAGGGTTATCGCCCCATGCTGGGGTCTTCCAGTGTTGGGTGGGTTGCCCCTTGGATATGACATGGTGGAGGGTTATCGCCTCATGCTGGGGTCTTCCAGTGCTGGGTGGGTTGCCCCTTGGATATGACATGGTGGAGGGTCATTGACCCATGCTGGGGTCTTCCAGTGCTGGGTGGGTTGCCCCTTGGATATGACATGGTAGAGGGTTATCGCCCCATGCTGGGGTCTTCCAGTGTTGGGTGGGTTGCCCCTTGGATATGACATGGTGGAGGGTCATTGACTCATGCTGGGGTCTTCCAGTGTTGGGTGGGTTGCCCCTTGGATATGACATGGTGGAGGGTCATTGACCCATGCTGGGGTCTTCCAGTGCTGGGTGGGTTGCCCCTTGGATATGACATGGTAGAGGGTTATCGCCCCATGCTGGGGTCTTCCAGTGTTGGGTGGGTTGCCCCTTGGATATGACATGGTGGAGGGTTATCGCCCCATGCTGGGGTCTTCCAGTGCTGGGTGGGTGGCCCCTTGGATATCACATGGTGGAGGGTTATCGCCCTATGCTGGGGTCTTCCAGTGCTGGGTGGGTTGTCCCTTGCATATGACATGGTGGAGGGTCATTGACCCATGCTGGGGTCTTCCAGTGCTGGGTGGGTTGCCCCTTGGATATGACATGATGGAGGGTTATCGCCCCATGCTGGGGTCTTCCAGTGCTGGGTGGGTTGCCCCTTGGATATGACATGTTGGAGGCTTATCGCCCCATGCTGGGGTCTTCCAGTGCTGGATGGGTTGCCCCTTGGATATGACATGGTGGAGGGTTATCGCCCCATGCTGGGGTCTTCCAGTGTTGGGTGGGTTGCCCCTTGGATATGACATGGTGGAGGGTCATTGACCCATGCTGGGGTCTTCCAGTGCTGGGTGGGTTGCCCCTTGGATATGACATGTTGGAGGGTTATCGCCCCATGCTGGGGTCTTCCAGTGCTGGGTGGGTTGCCCCTTGGATATTACATGGTGGAGGGTTATCGCCCTATGCTGGGGTCTTCCAGTGCTGGGTGGGTTGCCCCTTGGATATGACATGGTGGAGGGTCATTGACCCATGCTGGGGTCTTCCAGTGCTGGGTGGGTTGCCCCTTGGTTATGATATGGTGGAGGGTTATCGCCACATGCTGGGGTCTTCCAGTGCTGGGTGGGTTGCCCCTTGGATATGACATGGTGGAGGGTTATCGCCCCATGCTGGGGTCTTCCAGTGCTGGGTGGGTTGCCCCTTGGATATGACATGGTGGAGGGTTATCGCCCTATGCTGGGGTCTTCCAGTGCTGGGTGGGTTGCCCCTTGGATATGACATGGTGGAGGGTTATCGCCCCATGCTGGGGTCTTCCAGTGCTGGGTGGGTTGCCCCTTGGATATGACATGGTGGAGGGTCATTGACCCATGCTGGGGTCTTCCAGTGTTCGGTGGGTTGCCCCTTGGATATGACATGGTGGAGGGTCATTGACCCATGCTGGGGTCTTCCAGTGCTGGGTGGGTTGCCCCTTGGATATGACATGGTGGAGGGTTATCGCCCCATGCTGGGGTCTTCCAGTGTTGGGTGGGTTGCCCCTTGGATATGACATGGTGGAGGGTCATTGACCCATGCTGGGGTCTTCCAGTGTTCGGTGGGTTGCCCCTTGGATATGACATGGTGGAGGGTTATCGCCCCATGCTGGGGTCTTCCAGTGTTGGGTGGGTTGCCCCTTGGATATGACATGGTGGAGGGTCATTGACTCATGCTGGGGTCTTCCAGTGTTGGGTGGGTTGCCCCTTGGATATGACATGGTGGAGGGTTATCGCCCCATGCTGGGGTCTTCCAGTGTTGGGTGGGTTGCCCCTTGGATATGACATGGTGGAGGGTCATTGACTCATGCTGGGGTCTTCCAGTGTTGGGTGGGTTGCCCCTTGGATATGACATGGTGGAGGGTCATTGACCTATGCTGGGGTCTTCCAGTGCTGGGTGGGTTGCCCCTTGGATATGACATGGTGGAGGGTCATTGACCCATGCTGGGGTCTTCCAGTGTTGGGTGGGTTGCCCCTTGGATATGACATGGTGGAGGGTTATCGCCCCATGCTGGGGTCTTCCAGTGTTGGGTGGGTTGCCCCTTGGATATGACATGGTGGAGGGTCATTGACTCATGCTGGGGTCTTCCAGTGTTGGGTGGGTTGCCCCTTGGATATGACATGGTGGAGGGTCATTGACCTATGCTGGGGTCTTCCAGTGTTGGGTGGGTTGCCCCTTGGATATGACATGGTGGAGGGTTATCGCCCTATGCTGGGGTCTTCCAGTGCTGGGTGGGTTGCCCCTTGGATATGACATGGTGGAGGGTTATCGCCCCATGCTGGGGTCTTCCAGTGTTGGGTGGGTTGCCCCTTGGATATGACATGGTGGAGGGTCATTGACCCATGCTGGGGTCTTCCAGTGTTGGGTGGGTTGCCCCTTGGATATAACTATCACTTACAGTTGATATTTTCTCTCGTTTTTCAGCTGGTTTATGAGTTTTTTCTCAGATTTCTGGAGTCTCCCGACTTTCAGCCCAATGTTGCAAAGAAATACATGGATCAGAAGTTTGTGCTGTCGGTAAGAGGTGTGCCGTGTGTGACTGTGTGTTCGGTGAAGACCCTCGCTTGTTGTGATGTGTGCCCCTCCCGTCTCCTCAGCTCCTGGATCTGTTTGACAGTGAAGATCCTCGAGAGCGAGATTTCCTGAAGACCATTTTACACCGGATCTATGGAAAGTTCCTGGGGCTGCGAGCGTACATGAGGCGGCACATTAATAACATCTTTTACAGGTAGGACACCCCCCCCCCCCTCGATCAGGGGTGCAGTCCCCCTCGGAGCCCCTCGCCACCCTCTGGTGGTCATCACTGGTCATTTGTTGTTTTTTTTAGGTTTATTTATGAGACCGAACATCACAATGGAATCGCTGAACTTCTGGAGATCCTGGGCAGGTATGTATGTGAATGATAGGTATGATTGTTCCAGTATCGCTGCCAGTCTCTCTTCTCTTGGGGCTGAGCCTGGCATCATTTGGGCACGGCCCCAGATGACCCCACATTACCCATCTCACTCTTATTTCAGCATTATTAATGGCTTCGCACTTCCTCTGAAAGAAGAGCACAAGATGTTTCTGATCAGAGTCCTGTTACCTCTGCACAAGGCCAAGTCTCTGAGCGTCTACCACCCCCAGGTAATGAGCCCTCCTGGAATCCCACCCTGTCCTACTCCAGGCCCAGACTGCAGGGGGCGCAGTAGTGCTAGATCTGGGCCTCTTCCTGTTTGTGCGTCCGGTACAGAACTAGGTGAGGACGCAATGGAATTTTAGTTTTTTCCACAACTCTAGATAATGGGGGGTGGAGAAAAGCATCCTTCCAGAGTTCTCACATAGTACAACCGCAAGGTTATAGTCTTCTAGACAACCCATGTGTGACCTGTCTCCTCCCATCCCCCAGCCGTGTGTGACCGGTCTCCTCCCATCCCCCCAGCCATGTGTGACCGGTCTCCTCCCATCCCCCCAGCCATGTGTGACCTGTCTCCTCCCATCCCCCAGCCATGTGTGACCTGTCTCCTCCCATCCCCCCAGCCATGTATGACCTGTCTCCTCCCATCCCCCAGCCGTGTGTGACCGGTCTCCTCCCATCCCCCCAGCCATGTGTGACCGGTCTCCTCCCATCCCCCCAGCCATGTGTGACCTGTCTCCTCCCATCCCCCAGCCATGTGTGACCTGTCTCCTCCCATCCCCCCAGCCATGTATGACCTGTCTCCTCCCATCCCCCAGCCGTGTGTGACCGTTCTCCTCCCATCCCCCCAGCCATGTGTGACCGGTCTCCTCTTATCCCCCCCAGCCATGTGTGACCTGTCTCCTCTTATCCCCCAGCCATGTGTGACCTGTCTCCTCTTATCCCCCCAGCCGTGTGTGACCTGTCTCCTCTTATCCCCCCCAGCCATGTGTGACCTGTCTCCTCCCATCCCCCCAGCCATGTGTGACCTGTCTCCTCTTATCCCCCCCAGCCATGTGTGACCTGTCTCCTCTTATCCCCCCCAGCCATGTGTGACCTGTCTCCTCTTATCCCCCCCAGCCATGTGTGACCTGTCTCCTCTTATCCCCAGCCATGTGACCTGTCTCCTCTATGCCGTGTGTGACCTGTCTCCTCTTATCCCCCCAGCCATGTGTGACCTGTCTCCTCCCATCCCCCAGCCATGTGTGACCTGTCTCCTCCCATCCCCCAGCCGTGTGACCTGTCTCCTCCATCCCCAGCCATGTGTGACCTGTCTCCTCCCATCCCCCAGCCATGTGTGACCTGTCTCCTCCCATCCCCCCAGCCATGTGTGACCTGTCTCCTCCGCTTGATCCCCCCAGCCGTGTGTGACCTGTCTCCTCCCATCCCCCCAGCCGTGTGTGACCTGTCTCCTCCCATCCCCCAGCCATTTGTGACCTGTCTCCTCCCATCCCCCAGCCATGTGTGACCTGTCTCCTCCCATCCCCCAGCCGTGTGTGACCTGTCTCCTCCCATCCCCCAGCCGTGTGTGACCTGTCTCCTCCCATCCCCCCAGCCATTTGTGACCTGTCTCCTCTTATCCCCCCCAGCCATGTGTGACCTGTCTCCTCTTATCCCCCCCAGCCATGTGTGACCTGTCTCCTCCCATCCCCCAGCCATGTGTGACCTGTCTCCTCTAATCCCCCCCAGCCATGTGTGACTGAAGGTTCTAATTTTCTCGTTCTTTTTCCCGGCAGCTGGCGTACTGTGTGGTCCAGTTCTTGGAGAAGGACAGTGCCCTGACAGAACCGGTGAGTTCAGTGGATCATCTATAGTTGTGACTGTTTCTTGTGTGTGGAATCTGCTCCAGCGGTTGGTGAGGAATGCCAGGCAGGCCCACACACAGGCATATTGTATACCATCTCAGTGCAAGCCTACACCCGGACCATTACGCACCCGTACTGTGGTTACACTCGGACCATATCGCACCCATACTGTGGTTACACCTGGACCATATCGCACTAGTACTTTGGTTACACCCGGACCATATCGCACCCGTACTGTGGTTACACCCGGACCATATCGCACCCGTACTGTGGTTACACTCGGACCATATCGCACCCATACTGTAGTTACACTCGGACCATATCGCACCCGTACTGTAGTTACACTAGGACCATATCGCACCCATACTGTGGTTACACCCGGACCATATCGCACCCGTACTGTGGTTACACTCTGACCATATCGCACCCATACTGTGGTTACACCCGAACCATATCGCACCCATACTGTGGTTACACCCGGACCATATCGCACCCGTACCGTGATTACAACCGGACCATTACGCACCCGTACTGTGCTTACACCCGGACCATTACGCACCCGTACTGTGCTTACACCCGGACCATTACGCACCCGTACTGTGCTTACACCCGGACCATATCGCACCCGTACTGTGGTTACACCCGGACCATATCGCACCCGTACTGTGGTTACACCCAGACCATATCGCACCCATACTGTGGTTACACTCGGACCATATCGCACCCATACTGTAGTTACACTTGGACCATATCGCACCCGTACTGTAGTTACACTCGGACCATATCGCACCCGTACTGTAGTTACACTAGGACCATATAACACCCGTACTGTGGTTACACTCGGACCATATCGCACCCGTACTGTAGTTACACTAGTACCATATAACACCCATACTGTAGTTACACTCGGACCATATCGCACCCGTACTGTAGTTACACTAGGACCATATAACACCCATACTGTAGTTACACTGGGACCATATCGCACCCATACTGTTGTTACACTAGGACCATATAACACCCATACTGTAGTTACACTCGGACCATTACGCACCCGTACTGTGGTTACACTCGGACCATATCGCACCCATACTGTAGTTACACTCGGACTATATCGCACCCATACTGTAGTTACACTCAGACCATATCGCACCCGTACTGTAGTTACACTAGGACCATATCGCACCCGTACTGTAGTTACACTCATACCCTTACTTTGCATACTCTCATTGCATATCATACCCATATTATAATCAAAATCATACCATAATCACAGGGGTCGGAAACCTTTTTTGTGCGGAGTGCCGATTTTTTTTTTTTAGAAATCAAAGCTGAAGCACTGGGTGTGTGGCGAGCCCTTCCGGAAAGTGATATAACACAAATATGTGACATAAACCAGGTATTTACTGTCCCTAAATTCTCAACAACACTGCCTGACTGGCCCAGCTTACAGGGTTTACAACTTCTCCGAAAAATAGATAGTGAAGATTGTCACTGCTCCTTGGAATCCTCCTGGGGGACAAGTATATGGGGGACCCCCTCCCACCAACCGTACACTTACTGACAGAGGGAAAGAGCAGCCCTCACTGATTTTAAGTGACTGAGGGCTGCCCTCCCCCACCACTGTCCCACATATATTGGTGCCCCATATACTGGCTATTCCCACAGAGCTGCACCAATCACACTTAGATCTCTCCCCCCCCAGACTATTCCCATTCCAACCATCCCCACCGCACCACCAAAGTAGTCAGATAGCTTGTTCCCCATCCCCCCCCCCCCAGAAATCATTTTCAGGCTCATCGCTCCTTCCCCCAAAGTAGTGAGAAAGCTGGTTTCCCTTCATAACCAGCTGTCACGACCGCTATCCCAGCAGCAGTCGTGTCGCACCAGACGGAGGGGAAGGGGGACCCTTATCTACTGATGGGAAGTAGAACGGCCACCCCTGACTAACCCTAAGATGGCACCTCTCTGCCCTGATACCCTAGACGGGGTGTGAACCCGTGCGGCGAGCAGGATGCCTAAACCCTGAGTCACCCTCAGAAGACTAGACTGGGGAAAGGCAGATGGGAGCACTAGTCACCATCACTCATGTCTAGGAGAACAACAGGGGAAGACAGCAACAAACAAAATATCTCCAGCAGAGATAGACTTATCCAGTCACGAGCAGAGAAGATGATCCCAATAACGACAGTCCACGCCAGACACGAGCTCCACAGCAATACCGTCAAACGATCTCCTTCAAAGGTCAGAATAGCACTGGAAGTAAGGACTATATCTGGCAATGACTGCAAGTGAAACTGAAACTAATATAGAAGCTGGGAGTTGCAGACAGGACTCACCTGAGAAGGATGCCTACAAACTCCCAGTCAGGACAAAAAGGTTCACAAGGCAAAACCCGGATGACATACTCTGAACCACGGAGCAAACTCACAAGCTATCGCGAGTAGCAAGTCGCTGCGACCTTCTCTTCCCAGACCTATCTGGATCAGTC
This sequence comes from Bufotes viridis, assembly GCA_033119425.1. Classification (NCBI taxonomy): domain Eukaryota; kingdom Metazoa; phylum Chordata; class Amphibia; order Anura; family Bufonidae; genus Bufotes; species Bufotes viridis. Next base: position 430,044,851 of record CM065592.1, read on the forward strand.
ACAGTCGTGACACCAGCCTCCCCTATCCCCCCAGTAATTTTGTTCAAGCATCACGTGGGGTGAATGTGTCACAGGTGTAGACTATAACCATGTCAGGATCATCAAGTAAGGTCTATATGTCACGTGTAGACTGTAACCATGTCCGGATCATTAAGCGAGGTGAATATGTCACATGTAGACTGTAACCATGTCCGGATCATCAAGTAAGGTGAATGTCACGTGTAGACTGTAACCTTGTCCGCATCATCATGGGGGGTTAATATGTCACATGTGTAGATTATAACCATGTCAGGATCATCAAGTGAGGGCTATATGTCACGTATATGGAATGTAACCAGGTCCGGATCATCACGTGAGGGGAATATATCATGTGTAGACTAGAACCATGTCAGGATCGTCATGTGGGGTGAATATATCACTTGTGTAGACTGTAATCATGTCCGGATCATTATGTGAGGGGAATATATCATGTGTAGACTATATAACCAGTTCCGGATCATCTTGTGAGGTGAATATGTGACGTGTGTAGACTGTAATCATAACCGGATCATCACGTAAGTTAAATATATCATGTGTAGACTATAACCATGTCCGGATCATCATGTGAGGTGAATATGCCACGTGTGTAGACTAGAACCATGTCAGGATCGTCATGTGGGATGAATATATCACGTGTAGACTGTAACCATGTCCGGATCATCATTTGAGGTGAATGTAACAGGTGTAGACTGTAATCATATCAGGATCATCATGTGAGGTGAGTGTCACATGTGTAGACTGTAATCATGTCCGGATCGTCATGTGGGATGAATATATCATGTGTAGACTGTAACCATGTCCGGATTATCATGTGGGGTGAATGTCACATGTGTAGACTGTAACCATGTCTGGATCATCATGTGGGGTGAATATATCATGTGTAGACTGTAACCATGTCTGGATCATCATGTGGGGTGAATATATCATGTGTAGACTGTAACCATGTCCGGATCATCAAGTAAGGTGAATGTCACGTGTAGACTGTAACCTTGTCCGCATCATCATGGGGGGTTAATATGTCACATGTGTAGATTATAACCATGTCAGGATCATCAAGTGAGGGCTATATGTCACGTATATGGAATGTAACCAGGTCCGGATCATCACGTGAGGGGAATATATCATGTGTAGACTAGAACCATGTCAGGATCGTCATGTGGGGTGAATATATCACTTGTGTAGACTGTAATCATGTCCGGATCATTATGTGAGGGGAATATATCATGTGTAGACTATATAACCAGTTCCGGATCATCTTGTGAGGTGAATATGTGACGTGTGTAGACTGTAATCATATCCGGATCATCACATAAGTTAAATATATCATGTGTAGACTGTAACCATGTCCGGATCATCATGTGAGGTGAATATGTCACGTGTGTAGACTAGTAACCATGTCCAGATCATCATGTGGGATGAATATATCATGTGTAGACTGTAACCATGTCCGGATCATCATGTGGGGTGAATGTCACATGTGTAGACTGTAACCATGTCCGGATCATCATGTGGGGTGAATTTACATGTGTAGACTGTAACCATGTCCGGATCATCATGTGGGGTGAATGTCACATGTGTAGACTGTAACTATGTCCGGATCATCATGTGGGGTGAATGTCACATGTGTAGACTGTAACCATGTCCGGATCATCATGTGGGATGAATGTCACATGTGTAGACTGTAACCATGTCCGGATCATCATGTGGGGTGAATGTCACGTGTAGACTGTAACCATGTCCGGATCATCATGTGGGGTGAATATATCATGTGTAGACTGTAATCATGTCCGGATCATCATGTGGGATGAATATATCATGTGTAGACTGTAACCATGTCCGGATCATCATGTGGGGTGAATGTCACATGTGTAGACTGTAACCATGTCCGGATCATCATGTGGGGTGAATGTCACATGTGTAGACTGTAACCATGTCCAGATCATCATGTGGGATAAATATATCATGTGTAGACTGTAACCATGTCCGGATCATCATGTGGGGTGAATGTCACATATGTAGACTGTAACCATGTCCGGATCATCATGTGGGGTGAATTTATCATGTGTAGACTGTAACCATGTCCGGATCATCATGTGGGGTGAATATATCATGTGTAGACTGTAACCATGTCCGGATCATCATGTGGGGTGAATGTCATCATGTGTAGACTGTAACCATGTCCGGATCATCATGTGGGGTGAATGTCACATGTGTAGACTGTAACCATGTCCGGATCATCATGTGGGGTGATTAGTCATGTTCCTGGAGCCAGTCTTCGAATACAGCGGGACGTGCGCCTTCTGCAGTGGGTGTGTTGTGGAGATCAGATTGCTCCTTCGGCTTCTTCTAACCTGTTGGTGACATGACTTGCTAATTGCTCTCTCTGCGTCGTTTCATGTGTTCCTCAGGTCATCTCTGGACTCCTGCGTTTCTGGCCTCGTACTCACAGCCCCAAGGAGGTCATGTTCTTGAATGAGTTAGAAGAAATTTTAGATGTGATGGAGCCTTCAGAATTCACCAAAATCATGGAGCCTCTATTCAGGCAGCTGGCACAGTGCGTGTCCAGCCCCCACTTCCAGGTAGTCACCTCTCGTACTTCTACTAACACTGTGCTGTGTGCGTTACATCATGATTGGATGATGTCACAGGGGGACGATATTGAGGTAACACAGTCTGTATATAAGGTCAGTGATTGGATGATGTCACAGGGGGACGATATTGAGGTAACACAGTCTGTATAGAAGGTCAGTGATTGGATGATGTCACAGGGGGACTATATTGAGGTAACACAGTCTGTATATAAGGTCAGTGATTGGATGATGTCACAGGGGGACTATATTGAGGTAACACAGTCTGTATAGAAGGTCAGTGATTGGATGATGTCACAGGGGGACGATATTGAGGTAACACAGTCTGTATAGAAGGTCAGTGATTGGATGATGTCACAGGGGGACTATATTGAGGTAACACAGTCTGTATATAAGGTCAGTGATTGGATGATGTCACAGGGGACGATATTGAGGTAACACAGTCTGTATAGAAGGTCAGTGATTGGATGATGTCACAGGGGACGATATTGAGGTAACACAGTCTGTATATAAGGTCAGTGATTGGATGATGTCACAGGGGACGATATTGAGGTAACACAGTCTGTATAGAAGGTCAGTGATTGGATGATGTCACAGGGGGACGATATTGAGGTAACACAGTCTGTATAGAAGGTCAGTGATTGGATGATGTCACAGGGGGACTATATTGAGGTAACACAGTCTGTATATAAGGTCAGTGATTGGATGATGTCACAGGGGGACGATATTGAGGTAACACAGTCTGTATAGAAGGTCAGTGATTGGATGATGTCACAGGGGACGATATTGAGGTAACACAGTCTGTATAGAAGGTCAGTGATTGGATGATGTCACAGGGGGACGATATTGAGGTAACACAGTCTGTATATAAGGTCAGTGATTGGATGATGTCACAGGGGGACGATATTGAGGTAACACAGTCTGTATATAAGGTCAGTGATTGGATGATGTCACAGGGGGACGATATTGAGGTAACACAGTCTGTATATAAGGTCAGTGATTGGATGATGTCACAGGGGGACGATATTGAGGTAACACAGTCTGTATAGAAGGTCAGTGATTGGATGATGTCACAGGGGACGATATTGAGGTAACACAGTCTGTATAGAAGGTCAGTGATTGGATGATGTCACAGGGGACGATATTGAGGTAACACAGTCTGTATATAAGGTCAGTGATTGGATGATGTCACAGGGGGACGATATTGAGGTAACACAGTCTGTATAGAAGGTCAGTGATTGGATGATGTCACAGGGGGACGATATTGAGGTAACACAGTCTGTATATAAGGTCAGTGATTGGATGATGTCACAGGGGGACGATATTGAGGTAACACAGTCTGTATAGAAGGTCAGTGATTGGATGATGTCACAGGGGACGATATTGAGGTAACACAGTCTGTATAGAAGGTCAGTGATTGGATGATGTCACAGGGGGACGATATTGAGGTAACACAGTCTGTATAGAAGGTCAGTGATTGGATGATGTCACAGGGGGACGATATTGAGGTAACACAGTCTGTATAGAAGGTCAGTGATTGGATGATGTCACAGGGGGACGATATTGAGGTAACACAGTCTGTATAGAAGGTCAGTGATTGGATGATGTCACAGGGGGACGATATTGAGGTAACACAGTCTGTATAGAAGGTCAGTGATTGGATGATGTCACAGGAGGACGATATTGAGGTAACACAGTCTGTATAGAAGGTCAGTGATTGGATGATGTCACAGGGGGACGATATTGAGGTAACACAGTCTGTATAGAAGGTCAGTGATTGGATGATGTCACAGGGGACGATATTGAGGTAACACAGTCTGTATAGAAGGTCAGTGATTGGATGATGTCACAGGGGGACGATATTGAGGTAACACAGTCTGTATATAAGGTCAGTGATTGGATGATGTCACAGGGGGACGATATTGAGGTAACACAGTCTGTATAGAAGGTCAGTGATTGGATGATGTCACAGGGGGACGATATTGAGGTAACACAGTCTGTATAGAAGGTCAGTGATTGGATGATGTCACAGGGGACGATATTGAGGTAACACAGTCTGTATATAAGGTCAGTGATTGGATGATGTCACAGGGGGACGATATTGAGGTAACACAGTCTGTATAGAAGGTCAGTGATTGGATGATGTCACAGGGGACGATATTGAGGTAACACAGTCTGTATAGAAGGTCAGTGATTGGATGATGTCACAGGGGGACGATATTGAGGTAACACAGTCTGTATATAAGGTCAGTGATTGGATGATGTCACAGGGGACGATATTGAGGTAACACAGTCTGTATAGAAGGTCAGTGATTGGATGATGTCACAGGGGGACGATATTGAGGTAACACAGTCTGTATATAAGGTCAGTGATTGGATGATGTCACAGGGGGACGATATTGAGGTAACACAGTCTGTATAGAAGGTCAGTGATTGGATGATGTCACAGGAAGGGTAGTGAGGTTACACAGTCTGTATAGAAGGTCAGTGATTGGATGATGTCACAGGGGGACGATATTGAGGTAACACAGTCTGTATAGAAGGTCAGTGATTGGATGATGTCACAGGGGGACGATATTGAGGTAACACAGTCTGTATAGAAGGTCAGTGATTGGATGATGTCACAGGGGGACGATATTGAGGTAACACAGTCTGTATAGAAGGTCAGTGATTGGATGATGTCACAGGGGGACGATATTGAGGTAACACAGTCTGTATAGAAGGTCAGTGATTGGATGATGTCACAGGGGGACGATATTGAGGTAACACAGTCTGTATAGAAGGTCAGTGATTGGATGATGTCACAGGGGGACGATATTGAGGTAACACAGTCTGTATATAAGGTCAGTGATTGGATGATGTCACAGGGGGACGATATTGAGGTAACACAGTCTGTATATAAGGTCAGTGATTGGATGATGTCACAGGGGGACGATATTGAGGTAACACAGTCTGTATATAAGGTCAGTGATTGGATGATGTCACAGGGGGACGATATTGAGGTAACACAGTCTGTATATAAGGTCAGTGATTGGATGATGTCACAGGGGGACGATATTGAGGTAACACAGTCTGTATAGAAGGTCAGTGATTGGATGATGTCACAGGGGACGATATTGAGGTAACACAGTCTGTATAGAAGGTCAGTGATTGGATGATGTCACAGGGGGACGATATTGAGGTTACACAGTCTGTATATAAGGTCAGTGATTGGATGATGTCACAGGGGGACGATATTGAGGTAACACAGTCTGTATAGAAGGTCAGTGATTGGATGATGTCACAGGAAGGGTAGTGAGGTTACACAGTCTGTATAGAAGGTCAGTGATTGGATGATGTCACAGGAAGGGTAGTGAGGTTACACAGTCTGTATAGAAGGTCAGTGATTGGATGATGTCACAGGAAGGGTAGTGAGGTTACACAGTCTGTATAGAAGGTCAGTGATTGGATGATGTCACAGGAAGGGTAGTGAGGTTACACAGTCTGTATATAAGGTCAGTGATTGGATGATGTCACAGGGGGACGATATTGAGGTTACACAGTCTGTATAGAAGGTCAGTGATTGGATGATGTCACAGGGGGACGATATTGAGGTAACACAGTCTGTATAGAAGGTCAGTGATTGGATGATGTCACAGGAAGGGTAGTGAGGTAACACAGTCTGTATATAAGGTCAGTGATTGGATGATGTCACAGGGGGACGATATTGAGGTAACACAGTCTGTATATGAGGTCAGTGATTGGATGATGTCACAGGGGGACGATATTGAGGTAACACAGTCTGTATATAAGGTCAGTGATTGGATGATGTCACAGGGGGACGATATTGAGGTAACACAGTCTGTATAGAAGGTCAGTGATTGGATGATGTCACAGGGGGACGATATTGAGGTAACACAGTCTGTATAGAAGGTCAGTGATTGGATGATGTCACAGGGGGACGATATTGAGGTAACACAGTCTGTATATAAGGTCAGTGATTGGATGATGTCACAGGGGGACGATATTGAGGTAACACAGTCTGTATAGAAGGTCAGTGATTGGATGATGTCACAGGGAGCGATATTGAGGTTACACAGTCTGTATAGAAGGTCAGTGATTGGATGATGTCACAGGGGGACGATATTGAGGTAACACAGTCTGTATATAAGGTCAGTGATTGGATGATGTCACAGGGGGACGATATTGAGGTAACACAGTCTGTATAGAAGGTCAGTGATTGGATGATGTCACAGGGGGACGATATTGAGGTAACACAGTCTGTATAGAAGGTCAGTGATTGGATGATGTCACAGGGGACGATATTGAGGTAACACAGTCTGTATATAAGGTCAGTGATTGGATGATGTCACAGGGGGACGATATTGAGGTAACACAGTCTGTATAGAAGGTCAGTGATTGGATGATGTCACAGGGGACGATATTGAGGTTACACAGTCTGTATATAAGGTCAGTGATTGGATGATGTCACAGGGGGACGATATTGAGGTAACACAGTCTGTATAGAAGGTCAGTGATTGGATGATGTCACAGGAAGGGTAGTGAGGTTACACAGTCTGTATAGAAGGTCAGTGATTGGATGATGTCACAGGAAGGGTAGTGAGGTTACACATTCTATGTGTGAAAGCCGCAGTGACACCACACAATGGAGCGACCTACTGCACAGCAGCTGATGGGCCGGAGGCGTGCCGGGGGATGGTGACTTGTTCTAAGGAAAGGCCATCAGGATAAGAGACCCAAAAAAGCTCATTAATTAGGATATTTTGTTGACCTTTAGCATGGTCTGTCCCGTCCCAACTTTCATTTTCACCATGGAGCATGCTTGCACTGATTTCCTTCTTGCAGGTGGCAGAGAGAGCACTTTACTACTGGAATAATGAATACATCCTGAGCCTGATGAGTGACAATGCTGCCCAGATTCTGCCCATCATGTTCCCATCGCTGTACCGCAACTCCAAGAACCACTGGAATAAGTAAGTGATGTGAGAATATGGTGCAAAGTCCATGTGTTATGACCTCTGACGCTGCGTTAAGCTTGTTGTCTTGTCTGTAATGTCCGCTCACTGGTGGCTTATCCTCTGTGTATCAGGCTGGTTGTCTGGTGGCTTATCCTCTGTGTCAGGCTGGCTGTCTGGTGGCTTTTCTCTGTGTCAGGCTGGTTGTCTGTGGCTTATCCTCTCTCTGTCAGGCTTGTTGTCTGGTGGCTTATCCTCTCTCTGTCAGGCTGGTTGTCTGGAGGTTTATCCTCTCTCTGTCAGGCTGGTTGTCTGGTGGCTTATCCTCTCTGTGTCAGGCTGGCTGTCTGGTGGCTTATCCTCTGTGTATCAGGCTGGCTGTCTGGTGGCTTATCCTCTATGTCAGGCTGGTTGTCTGGTGGCTTATCCTCTCTGTATCAGGCTGGTTGTCTGGAGGTTTATCCTCTCTCTGTCAGGCTGGTTGTCTGGAGGTTTATCTCTCTCTGTCAGGCTGGCTGTCTGGTGGCTTATCCTCTCTCTGTCAGGCTGGTTGTCTGGTGGCTTATCCTCTCTGTATCAGGCTGGTTGTGTGGAGGTTTATCTTCTCTGTATCAGGCTGGCTGTCTGGTGGCTTATCCTCTCTCTGTCAGGCTGGTTGTCTGGTGGCTTATCCTCTCTGTGTCAGGCTGGCTGTCTGGTGGCTTATCCTCTGTGTATCAGGCTGGCTGTCTGGTGGCTTATCCTCTATGTCAGGCTGGTTGTCTGGTGGCTTATCCTCTCTGTATCAGGCTGGTTGTCTGGAGGTTTATCCCTCTCTGTCAGGCTGGCTGTCTGGTGGCTTATCCTCTCTCTGTCAGGCTGGTTGTCTGGTGGCTTATCCTCTGTATCAGACTGGTTGTCTGGAGGTTTATCCTCTCTCTGTATCAGGCTGGTTGTCTGGAGGTTTATCCTCTGTATCAGGCTGGTTGTCTGGTGGTTTATCCTCTCTGTATCAGACTGGTTGTCTGGAGGTTTATCACCTGTATCAGGCTGGTTGTCTGGTGGCTTATCCTCTCTGTATCAGGCTGGTTGTCTGGTGGCTTATCCTCTCTGTATCAGGCTGGTTGTCTGGTGGTTTATCCTCTCTGTATCAGACTGGTTGTCTGGAGGTTTATCACCTGTGTCAGGCTGGTTGTCTGGTGGCTTATCCTCTGTATCAGACTGGTTGTCTGGAGGTTTTTCACCTGTATCAGGCTGGTTGTCTGGTGGTTTATCCTCTCTGTATCAGACTGGTTGTCTGGAGGTTTATCACCTGTGTCAGGCTGGTTGTCTGGTGGCTTATCCTCTCTGTATCAGGCTGGTTGTCTGGAGGTTTATCCTCTCTCTGTCACGCTGGTTTTCTGGTGGCTTATCCTCTCTCTGTCAGGCTGGTTGTCTGCAGGTTTATCCTCTCTCTGTCAGGCTGGTTGTCTGCAGGTTTATCCTCTCTCTGTCAGGCTGGTTGTCTGGAGGTTTATCCTCTCTGTCAGGCTGGTTGTCTGGAGGTTTATCCTCTCTCTGTCACGCTGGTTTTCTGGTGGCTTATCCTCTCTGTATCAGGCTGGTTGTCTGGAGGTTTATCCTCTCTGTATCAGGCTGGTTGTCTGGAGGTTTATCCTCTCTGTATCAGGCTGGTTGTCTGGTGGCTTATCCTCTCTGTATCAGGCTGGTTGTCTGGAGGTTTATCCTCTCTGTGTCAGGCTGGTTATCTGGAGGTTTATCCTTTCTGTGTCAGGCTGGTTGTCTGGAGGTTTATCCTCTCTGTATCAGGCTGGTTGTCTGGTGGCTTATCCTCTCTGTGTCAGGCTGGTTGTCTGGAGGTTTATCCTCTCTGTATCAGGCTGGTTGTCTGGTGGCTTATCCTCTCTGTCAGGCTGGTTGTCTGCAGGTTTATCCTCTCTGTATCAGGCTGGTTGTCTAGTGGCTTATTCTCTCTGTATCAGACTGGTTGTCTGGTGGCTTATCCTCTCTGTATCAGGCTGGTTGTCTGGAGGTTTGTCATCTGTGTCAGATTGGTTGTCTGGTGGCTTATCCTCTCTCTGTCAGGATGCTTGTCTGGTGGTTTATCCTCTCTGTATCAGGCTGGTTGTCTGGTGGCTTATTCTCTCTGTATCAGGCTGGTTGTCTGGAGGTTTGTCATCTGTGTCAGATTGGTTGTCTGGTGGCTTATCCTCTCTCTGTCAGGCTGGTTGTCTGGTGTCTTATCCTCTCTGTGTCAGGCAGGTTGTTTGGTGGCTTATCCTCTCTGTATCAGGCTGGTTGTCTGGTGGCTTATCCTCTCTGTATCAGGCTGGTTGTCTGGAGGTTTATCCTCTCTCTGTCAGGCTGGTTGTCTGCAGGTTTATCCCCTCTGTCAGGCTGGTTGTCTGGTGGCTTATCCTTCTGTCAGGCTGGTTGTCTGGTGGCTTATCCTCTCTGTGTCAGGCTGGTTGTCTAGTGGCTTATCCTCTCTGTGTCAGGCTGGTTGTTTGGTGGATTATCCTCTCTGTGTCAGGCTGGTTGTCTGGTGTCTTATCCTCTCTGTGTCAGGCAGGTTGTTTGGTGGCTTATCCTCTGTATCAGGCTGGTTGTCTGGTGGCTTATCCTCTCTGTGTCAGGCTGGTTGTCTGGTGGCTTATCCTCTCTCTCAGGCTGGTTGTCTGGTGGTTTATCCTCTCTGTATCAGGCTGGTTGTCTGGTGGCTTATCCTCTCTGTATCAGGCTGGTTGTCTGGAGGTTTATCATCTCTGTCAGGCTGGTTGTCTGGAGGTTTATCATCTCTGTCAGGCTGGTTGACTGGAGGTTTATCCTCTGTATCAGGCTGGCTGTCTGGTCGCTTATCCTCTCTGTCAGGCTGGTTGTCTGGAGATTTATCCTCTCTCTGTCAGGCTGGTTGTCTGGAGGTTTATCCTCTCTCTGTCAGGCTGGTTGTCTGGAGGTTTATCCTCTCTGTATCAGGCTGGTTGTCTGGAGGTTTATCCTCTCTCTGTATCAGGCTGGTTGTCTGGAGGTTTATCCTCTGTATCAGGCTGGTTGTCTGGAGGTTTATCATCTGTGTCAGGCTGGTTGTTTGGTGGCTTATCCTCTCTGTATCAGGCTGGTTGTCTGGTGGCTTATCCTCTCTGTATCAGGCTGGTTTTCTGGTGGCTTATCCTCTGTATCAGGCTGGTTGTCTGGTGGCTTATCCTCTCTGTCAGGCTGGCTGTCTGGAGGTTTATCCTCTGTGTCAGGCTGGTTGTCTGGTGGCTTATCCTCTCTGTATCAGGCTGGTTGTCTGGTGGCTTATCCTCTCTGTATCAGGCTGGTTGTCTGGTGGCTTATCCTCTCTGTATCAGGCTGGTTGTCTGGTGGCTTATCCTCTCTGTCAGGCTGGTTGTCTGGTGGCTTATCCTCTCTGTATCAGGCTTGTTGTCTGGTGGCTTATCCTCTCTGTATCAGGCTCCTTGTCTGGTGGCTTATCCTCTCTCTGTCAGGCTGCTTGTCTGGTGGCTTATCCTCTCTGTGTCAGGCTCCTTGTCTGGTGGCTTATCCTCTCTCTGTCAGGCTGGTTGTCTGGAGGTTTATCCTCTCTCTGTCAGGCTGGTTGTCTGGAGGTTTATCATCTGTGTCAGGCTGGTTGTCTGGTGGCTTATCCTCTCTCTGTCAGGCTGGTTGTCTGCAGGTGTATCCTCTCTCTGTATCAGGCTGGTTGTCTGGTGGCTTATCCTCTCTGTATCAGGCTGGTTGTCTGGTGGCTTATCCTCTCTGTATCAGCCTGGTTGTCTGGAGGCTTATCCTCTCTGTATCAGGCTGGTTGTCTGGAGGTTTATCCTCTGTATCAGGCTGGTTGTCTGGTGGATTATCCTCTCTGTATCAGGCTGGTTGTCTGCAGGTTTATCCTCTCTGTATCAGGCTGGTTGTCTGGTGGCTTATCCTCTCTGTATCAGGCTGGTTGTCTGCAGGTTTATCCCCTCTGTATCAGGCTGGTTGTCTGGTGGCTTATCCTCTCTGTATCAGGCTGGTTGTCTGGAGGTTTATCCTCTCTCTGTCAGGCTGGTTGTCTGCAGGTTTATCCTCTCTGTATCAGGCTGGTTGTCTGGAGGTTTATCCTCTCTGTATCAGGCTGGTTGTCTGCAGGTTTATCCCCTCTGTATCAGGCTGGTTGTCTGGTGGCTTATCCTCTTTATCAGGCTGGTTGTCTGGAGGTTTATCCTCTGTATCAGGCTGGTTGTCTGGAGGTTTATCATCTCTGTCAGGCTGGTTGTCTTGTGGCTTATCCTCTCTGTGTCAGGCTGGTTGTCTGGAGGTTTATCCTCTCTCTGTCAGGCTGGTTGTCTGCAGGTTTATCCCCTCTGTCAGGCTGGTTGTCTGGTGGCTTATCCTTCTGTCAGGCTGGTTGTCTGGTGGCTTATCCTCTCTGTGTCAGGCTGGTTGTCTGGTGGCTTATCCTCTGTATCAGGCTGGTTGTCTGGTGGCTTATCCTCTCTGTATCAGTCTGGTTGTCTGGTGGCTTATCCTCTCTGTATCAGCCTGGTTGTCTGGAGGCTTATCCTCTCTGTATCAGGCTGGTTGTCTGGTGGCTTATCCTCTCTGTATCAGGCTGGTTGTCTGGTGGCTTATCCTCTCTGTATCAGGCTGGTTGTCTGCAGGTTTATCCTCTCTCTGTCAGGCTGGTTGTCTGGTGGCTTATCCTCTCTGTATCAGGCTGGTTGTCTGGTGGCTTATCCTCTCTGTATCAGGCTGCTTGTCTGGTGGCTTATCCTCTCTGTATCAGGCTGGCTGTCTGGTGGCTTATCCTCTGTATCAGGCTGCTTGTCTGGTGGCTTATCCTCTCTGTATCAGGCTGGTTGTCTGGAGGTTTATCCTCTCTCTGTCAGGCTGGTTGTCTAGTGGCTTATCCTCTGTATCAGGCTGGTTGTCTGCAGGTTTATCCTCTCTCTGTCAGGCTGGTTGTCTGGAGGTTTATCCTCTCTCTGTCAGGCTGGTTGTCTGGAGGTTTATCATCTCTGTCAGGCTGGTTGTCTTGTGGCTTATCCTCCCTGTGTCAGGCTGGTTGTCTGGAGGTTTATCCTCTCTCTGTCAGGCTGGTTGTCTGGTGGCTTATCCTCTCTGTATCAGGCTGGTTGTCTGGAGGTTTATCCTCTCTCTGTCACGCTGGTTGTCTGGAGGTTTATCCTCTCTCTGTCAGGCTGGTTGTCTGGTGGCTTATCCTCTCTCTGTCAGGCTGGTTGTCTGGTGGCTTATCCTCTCTGTATCAGGCTGGTTGTCTGCAGGTTTATCCTCTCTGTATTCGGCTGGTTGTTTGGTGGCTTATCCTCTCTGTATCAGGCTGGTTGTCTGGTGGTTTATCCTCTCTGTATCAGGCTGGTTGTCTGGAGGTTTATCCTCTCTCTGTCAGGCTGGTTGTCTGGAGGTTTATCCTCTCTCTGTCAGGCTGGTTGTCTGGAGGTTTATCCTCTCTGTATCAGGCTGGTTGTCTGGAGGTTTATCCTCTCTGTATCAGGCTGGTTGTCTTGTCGAAATATATATTTTATATGCTGAAGAAATTGGTCATAAAAGAGATAATATCAATAAATTATGTAACCAGTAATCCACTAGGCGGACATAGTTTAGAGTTTGAGACGCTAAATTTAATTTGTGTAATTAATGAAACAAAGGGGCAATCAATTATGCAAAAATGTATGATAATTTATTTACAAAAATTAGATATCAAATCAATAATAATGCAATGACACAGCAAGGATATAATGAAAAATGACAAAATAATACCAGGATACACCACTAGATAGAGCTGTAATACCAAACTACACCACTACTTCATCAGCACCTCCAAATCAACGTGAAATAACACCGTAGTATTATTAAACTAAATATATAATGCAACAGCTCTCTGGGATCCAAATAAAGTACAAAAAAGTATTTATATTGCTAATGCTATGCTTAAATTAGAGATGCTTGGCAAATATATTATGTACAAAATTATTTGAGCCCGTCTGCCACACGTCAAGGTTATCTCTGATTAGACGGTTCCTAACACTAAACCACACATGTTTATGTGCCATAAACAGGTACCATAACATTGAGGGAGCGTACGTCCCACATGCATGCTGGGCCCCTTTTAATTTTTGTTATTTTGGTGCCAAAATGGCCTCCACTGAATCTAAAGAATACAGGTACCAACATGCATGCCAAGCCCACTCCACACATCCCCAACCCAAATGGCTACCAGTGGATGAGGTAAGAATACACCCCATATCTCTCCTGATGCCACAAGGCTTTCAGTGAGTGGGGGAGGGCAGCTAAGCTTTATGCTTATGCTAATTAAAATCAACCTATGAGGCAAACAGGCAGTTCAGGAGTGTACGACCAACTAGAGTCAGCCACAACTCCAGTACAAACTGCAAAGAATAACACAAGGGGGTTAGTCAGCACATCCCAATATGCAGGAGCACGTTGATATGGCTGAAAACAAAACCAAACTAAATATATAATGCAATAGCACTCTGCGATCCAAAGATATATAGATAGAGATATATATATATATATATATATATATATATATATATATTGTTAGTTTAGTTTTCAGCAACATTCACCTGCATATTGGGATGTGCTGACCGTAATATCATGAGAGAACGTCCCCTCTGTTTGTGAATTTAACAAACAGGTTATCAGTTACCAATGTACGGATTTACATAGGAAAGAAGAGATGTGAACCCTTTGCTCAGCCTCCTATGATCAGTTTTGGGTATATGGCAGTATGATATCACTTATAAATTCTTCTAACTTGCCATTGGCTATGGAATATAAAATCCGAGATTCTTTCTCTGAGGGCAATATCATACAGGTCATTCAGTGATGTGCACTTTCACTAAACAATGGTAATATTGCTGTGGCCACTTAACGCTACGTATCCACACAAAATGGGGATCTGAACTATATACCAAGCGGAATAATTTATAGATACTACACAAACAATAATATATACGTTACCAGATCAAAGGATAGGCAGAGTTACAAAGGATAACCAGCTCTCAGGGTTCTCTGGTAGTCAGGAACTAGTCCAGGGTTTTCTTTCCTTGTAATGTAGTGGTTCCTATGGGTTCTCTTAGTTCCTTCTTTCTTTTCTTTTTTTTCTGGGGTTTTGGATCTCCTCCTTCCAACAGTAATTATCCCCCATCTTATCTTACGTTACATCCTCCTGGATTATGATCTTCCAATCAACTGAGGAGGGTGTAATGTATGTTAATGACTCTATGAGATCATATTTACCCATAATGCAATTGTGGAGAATAATGTCATGATATCCATCTGTCTCCAGATGGCACTGTTGTATAGCATACTAACATCACACTCTTAAGTGATACTCTATATAATGTGACTTCATTTTTCACATGTACCTTTAGGGTTGTTTCGGGTATCTAAGTTTAGATACCCAATCGATACTTTTCTCTGGTATCGAGCTCGATACCAGGATTAGTATTTTATCGATACTGGGCTGCGCTACTGCACAGCCCAGTATCAGAGAACGCTCTCAGCGCGGCCATGTTCTCCTCGGCAGCACAGGGAGAAGGAGTCGGTCTCTCCCGCCCCCTGTGCTGCTTCCACCAATAGAGCGAGAGGGTGGGGTGGGGCGGGGTCACTGGCCACCAATGAGGAGTGTCTTTTACTATACAGATGCCGGCAGAAGCAGCTCATTGTCGGCACCTGCCTGTGACCGAGCGCTGCGATCCGTGGCAATTAACCCCTTAATGAGCTGCTTCTGCCTGCATCTGTATAGTAAAAGACACTCCTCATTGGTGGCCAGTGCGCCCCTCCCCAGTATTAGACATTGGCCAATGTCCCCCCCTTTCCCCATTATTAAATACATTGGTGGCAGTGGCCACAGGGTCCCCTCACCTCCTCCTCATTGGTGGCAGTGGCAGTGATCGGAGCCCCAGCAGTGTAATGCTGGGGCTCCAATCGGTTACCATGGCAACCAGGACGCTACAGAAGTCCTGGCTGCCATAGTCTGCTCCTCTGCTGTGTGCACAGGGCAGCAGGAAGAGGGTGAGATCCTATTCACCCTAATAGAGCTCTATCAGGGTGAATAGGATGAAAAGATCCCAGGTTCTAGCCCCTAAGGGGGAAATAGTTAATAATAAATAAACTGTAAAAAAAAAAAAAAATACACCAAAATATTAAGTATAAATCACCCCCTTTCCCAATTTTACATATAAAATATATAAAAAATAAATAAAATATTACATATCACTAAGTCTCAAGTCCAAACTATTAAAAAAATCCTCTTAAGCGATGAACGCCCATAAAAGAAATTTTTTTTTTATTTTAGTCGCCTTGTCCCCCCCAAAAATAGGATCGGACTGTTGTATTATTGGCCGGACGTTCCATAAAATGAGGAATGCATGCAGCTTTTTTTGGCATTTTTTTTTTTTTTTTTGCGTGGTATCGAATAGTATCGAGTATCGCAATACTTTTTTATGGTATCGATACCGAATCAAAATTTTGGTACCGAAACAACTCTATGTACCTTTGACCTTTTGTAGTCTTAAATCAGAGATAAGGGATTGTTTCAGACACTTTAAACAACTTTCCCCCAGCCAAATTGGAGCCAGCACCATCTTCCCAGATTGTGGAATTTATGGTAGTGATAACGGAAAACAATGAGCATTTACTAAACAGCTGGATTTGTATCACTTAGCTGTCCATGTAATTACATTTGAAATAATATTATCTCCTCTGAGAGATTTCCAGTAGCAGAAAACCAGCTTTCCTATACCTTTTAACATTATATCTTCTCAGTGAGATACATACGACATAGAATATATATCAATACCTTAATATATGTATATAAAACATTGTATATATGTATTATCAATATGTTCATACTAAAAAGCTAAATAAAATACACACATGAATATATATAAAATTCTTGTGATTATATGAATACACTACATACCAGATATGGTGTAAATAGGATATAAAGGATATAAGGATATAAATTCTTATCTTGTCATAGTTTTGTCATGAAATAACCATTGTCCCTTTCAGACAGACATGTCTGAAGAAGATTCATTACACTCCCTAAAACCCACATCTGTGGCAATAACTTTTAAAGTGCAATATTCTCTGTATTCAATTACCCCTATGCAAACTGAAGTTGGCGTGAACTTATCTTGTCCTGTTCCAGTCCTATAGCAAAACTTTGGTTCGGTCTGTCTCTTAAAGACAATGAGCATCCATTTTAACTATAATATCATCAGGTATCATATACACTTATGAAAATGCCTGACAAATCCCTCTTCATTCCAAAAATGTTCCATAAAGTGTGAATGTATTTGGAATGTTTAAAAGGGCTTTTCATATGTCTTCTTTGTGGATCATGGCCCGTAAACCTTGTTTATGGTGTTTCAACCATAGCTTGGCCAAAGTCTCTTTGAAGAATTTTATCCAACGCACCACTTGGATGGTCAGCAAAAGTTACTTTTTAGTGAACCGATCTCCAGTTCCAATGTTTTGATAGAGATGGAATTGGCAACCGCTTCGGCCTTTGACTCGTAGAAAATTGCTCTCTGGTCAAGGACTTTCTCGCTTGCTCCAGGATCTGCGTAATCCGTTCTTCGGAATATCCGATTTGCGTCTGGTACCAGGCTTGGATCTCCAGCGACAGGATCTCTGACATGTTGAATTGTCTTTCGAAGAAGACGCGTGGATCCAGGCTGATGTAAATCTTCTGGGATAGAATCCTCTTGATCGTCAGAATGAACCCCGCAATGTCCTGTAGCATGATTCCGGACGAAGGACCTGGCACAGCAATCAGCTCGGCGTGGAGCTCCTTCCCCAAGATCAGGATGACATAGATGATGGCAATCAGCTTAGTTGGCATATTGCGCCTAAAAATATCGTATGACACCTATGAGTACATACATCTTTCACTTTTTATCCTGCAAGAAAAGAGTTAATGCTACCATATACTTTTGATTGGCATAGGTTCTTTTCTTGAACAGAGCAAGCTCTGGTTTTAGAGGTGAGACGAGATGTTTAGTTACGGAGAAAACACTCATTAGGATGGGTTAGTACATTTGTATGCTCATACGATACCAATCCTTGTTCCTGTCTTTAGCTGGAACCGTAAAATCTCTTCACCTCTCCTCATCTGACTCCTTCTATCTCTCGAAGTCGTGAGCTAGGATGACAAACATGTAGTTGGTTAATATGCAACCATTTTTCTACAACTTCATCCCCCTTAGGGATTTTTATCTTGTAGACCACTGGTGACAACTTGTCAATGATGACAAAAGGTCTTTTCCAGGAAGGTAAGAATTTTCTCTCCTTCACTTGATTCCGAGCAAAATTATAGAGATAAACCTGATCGGAAATGTGATACTCCTTCTGAGTAGTTTTAGCACTCGCTGCGGCTTTCTCTATATTCTTCTGGGCAAACGCAAAAGCATGCTGAAGGTGCTTGCATACATTTTCCACATATTGATGTGATGTTGTAGCATTTATCAAGTTATGATCTGTTGTCCGGTATAGTTAATGCTGGGGTAACGCCATTTTCCTTCCTGTGATCATTTTGAAGGGTGAAAGTTTGGTTGCTGCTCTTGGGGTGGCCCTGATGGCCATGAGAACCAACGGCAACTTGACATCCCAGTCTTTACCGGATTCGTTGACAAACTTCTTTAGAATATTCACAATGGATTGGTTGTAGCGCTCTACTCCACCACTAGAGGCTGGCCGATAAGCTATGTGTAGCTTCCTCTTTACCCCCAGTATTTCCCACATCTTTGTCATCACATCACTAGTGAAATGACTTCCACGATCGGACTCAATGCGCTGGGGAAGACCAAAACAGGTAAATATGTGGTTAATGAGCAGAGATGCACACACGCTTGAACTGCATGTTTTGCACGGCAAACGTTCCGCCCATTTTGTGAACAAACAAGTTACGGTTAACATGTATCGGTTGCCTTTTGATGACGTTGTTACCGGTCCAATGAAATCAATTTGGATGTCTGACCATGGCATGGACATCCCCCTTTTCATCAGTGGTGCCCGTTGAGTGGGTCCCTGTGACTGGAATTGAGGGCATATTAGACATCCTGTTCGCACATCTTGTAACATATGTGGCCAGTAAGCGTAGTCCCGTAGCAACTCGTATGTTATTTTCTCACCTCGATGACCAACTGTTGGGGCATCATGTGCATGTTGTAGCATCAGACCTCCATACACTGCGGGTACTACCCATTGTGTGATACCGTTCTTCAGGGTCCTTATCAGCAATCCATCTTGTAATGAGAATTGGGACTTACCCTTCATCAGAATTCGTAACTCCTCCTTACAATCACAGTTTTCCCTGGTTATGGGACAATTCTGTAGATCTACAATGTGTTTATGAAAGATACCAATACCTGGATCCCGCTTTTGGCTCACAATGAGATCCTCACTAGGGGAATCTTGGCTACATTGCGCCACGTTGGCTTCAGTTCCCTTTTGGGCTTGTCTCCTTGTCATTGCGTCCACTTGGACAGTTCCCATGAGGTCATCAACGTCAAAGACTTCTCCGTCCATGGCTGCTTGCATGGTGAGGGAATCAGCTAGGTCATTCCCTTCCTTATCCACACCTGGATATTTTGAATGACCTCTTACCTTCTTCCAATAAATGGTAGGACTGTGGGTGGTAACCATCTCATCAATCTTGCAAAACATTTTACCATGTTTAACTGGCTTGTTGTTGCTTCTCATCATGCTAGATCTTTTTCCATCCGGGGAAATACTCCACAAAGCTGTTACGAATATAATTAGAATCTGTGATTATGGCAAACTCTTTAATATTATATTCGATTTGCCATTTGTACAGCTCTGTACACAGCGGTAAGTTCTTCGACCTTACAAAACATCAGTCCCTAAAAGAGGTTCTGGCAGGTTTTCTTTAAGTCACAATTGTGTAACAACCGTACTGTCTTATCTTTAGTTTAACTGGCTCAGATTCACGGACAAAAACTGTTTCTCCTGTAAATCCCACAGCCGGTACATAACAAGGGGTTAACTGATGTGTCGCAAGATCCCCCCTTCTACCAGGAATGAATGGTACTGCCCTACATGAAGTTGAGGGCCCTTTTCTTCAATTTCTGCGAGCAGTATCAGCACAGAGTTGCCTATTTCCCTCAAAGGTGGTCTGTTGATCTCCACTGTCAGCATCAGTGGGCACTTCCCGTTACCGACGCGGAGTGCTGCAATCTCATTTTATGTGGCCAGGTTTTCCACAGTTAAAGCATATGGAATTGCATATTTGACTACCTTTTTTATGTCTGGTTCTAAACCTTTTGCAGCAGCAATCAATTGTAGCAGTGGAGTGACTCGCCATTCAGGTTTACAGGCTTTTAGCTTGGCTTGCAGAGCCGGTCTCAAGCCTTCCGTAAATGCTGATGTCAACAATTTCTCACCCATTGGTCCAGTCTGATCCCACCCCATGTCAGTCCAAATGATCCGCAGTCCAGCTTGATATGTCTCTTCTGTCTCTTGAGGTCCCTGAACTACGTCTTTTAGACTCCTGGAACTCTCATAGTTCTCAGAGTCTTTTCCCAGTCCTCTAGAGACAGATTGTCAAAAGCTCTCATCTGCTCAGTCAGGGAAGGGTCCACAACTTGATACTGTGATTCCCCTAGTTTCAGGTCACCCCAGGTGGCTCTGTATGTCGCCTGAATCTGTTGTAACATCCTGGCAGGGGTCACATCAGGGGCTCTGGGAGTCTAGTCAACAGTCCTAATTGGTCTTTAGGGCTCCAACCATACTGTCCTGGGGCTTTGAGAGCCATAGGGGCGGATGGGTCCATGGCGTCTGAGCAGGTTGGATTCTAGTCTAGCCAATACAGGATAAATGCCTGCATGGGCACTGGCCAGGAGGTATGGAGGCGGCGGATCTCCAGTTTTCTCACGATTTTGGTGCTGAGTATACAACAATCTACCTCGTACAACTTCTCCTCTTCCTCCCTCAGTGTCAACCTCACAATCTACTTTTATCCATATATCTGGTGGAGTTACAACAGCTTAGTCTATTGCTGGATTGACTGCAGTTCATAGTTAGGACACTAGATGTCACTGTTACTAATGCATTTCTAGAATGTGTTGTATTTCCTGTACATTGAGGTGAACTCACTGATTTCTTTTTCCTGTCTGTGCCATTCACCGTGTAAGGTGACCTTCTGTTATTGCACACTTTTTCCGATAAAGCCCGTTCCTGTAATTCCTCAAGGTCTTATCTGAATTGACTCCGCTGCACCCAGCAATCCTACTTTGCAGCAGGTTATGGGCCCAGTGACCGGATACAGCCCAGTGACCATGCACGGCCCAGGCAGGACAAAGCCCCGAACGGGAGACAGTGTGGCTGATGTGGAGATGGACATAAGGAAGCTTTCCAGAGACATCTCCTTTAGACATGTAAGACTGTTCCTATATAAATGAAAATGGCCGGAAAGTCAGAGGTTAAACCATCAGTGGTCAAGCTGAACAATGACAATTATCAGCTATGGAATTTTAAAGTGGAAATGCTATTATCCAGAGATGACTTGTGGGAGGTCACCACCACAGAGAGGCCACAGAACAATGATCAGGACGGGCCACCATAAGCTTACTAGCGGAGGATGCCATGGGGGCACAGCGACAGGCATGTGGGATGTACTGAAGACTAAATGAAAGATCCAGTTTAAACAGCAAGTTGTTTCTGCTGCGGAAACTTTTCAAAATGAGGCTTAGCAGAGAAGAGAACGTGCAGGAGTGTATAACCGCCATACTGGAAGTGATCGCACAACTCAAATCAATCAGGGAGAATAGAACAGTCAGTCACACCGCGGCCATGTTGTTGTGCAGTTTACCCCATGCTTATACTGCACTGATCAATGCGCTGCAGACACGGCCTGAGACAGATCCGACACCAGATCCGTCCCTCTTATACCGAACAAAAGGTCAAAGCCACAATCTCTGATCCATGGGAAGGAAACTGGAACGCCACATTTAAAGCGACAGACAACCATAAATGTCAAGTCTGATGCATCGACTCGGGGACAACCAGTCACATGACGAGTGCTAGAAGTTTCTTCATAGAACTTGTATGTGAATAACAAAGAAACTATTTACCTTGCAGATGGAAGTAAAATACATGCAGAACCCTTGTATGCCCTGATGATGCAGGACACATCTTACCATACCAGTGAGAGATGGGCTTTATGTTTTTGATCTCGAAGGAGGACTCTTATCTGTGAAGGTCTAACAGCCAGAGGACTCACCATAAAGTTCCAAGGTGACAAGTGTATGATCATGGACGGCAAGCAGACAATAGCAAGTGCCAAGCTGGATGATCATCTGTATCACCTTAACACGGTGAAGGTGAGACTATGTACGAAGGTGAGACTATGTACACATGTGGCACAGGCATCTAGGTCACAGACACCCAGAATGCATCCAGGAACTACAGAAGAGCAATCGGACAAAGGATCTAACAGTATCCCCTTATCCAGTTACTGGTAAGTGTGAATGTTGCATAAAATCCAAAGCTACAAGAGCAACACTTCCCAAAGTCAGTCAGAAGAGAGCTTTAAGACCACTTGACCTAGTTCACAGTACCTGCACCTGGAGGCAACAGGTACATAGTGACTATTCAGGATACACAGTCACCTACCTAACGCAACACAAGAGTGAAGTTCTTGACAAGTTACAAGACTATGTAGTAAAGACGAGTAACAAGTTTCAGAGGAAGCCTCTTATACTTCGGAGTGATAATGGAGGTGAATTCTCAGGACAGAAGATACAAGAGTACTTAAAACAGAATGGAATAGAACATCAAAAGACAGTCCAATACACACCAGAGCAAAACGGGGTAGCTGGAAGAAAGAACAGAACTGATCAGATGTATGCTGACAGACTCTGGACTAGCACAGAAATACTGGGGTGAGGCGGCCATGACAGCCACATATCTGCAGAGCAGACTCCTTTCCAGAACAGTGGAGAAAACTCCATATGAAGTGTGGCACAATGAGAAGCCAAGTGTAAAACACCTAAGAGTTTTTGGATGCAAAGCGTTCATCTACATTCCCGAAGAAAAACGCACCAAACTCCAAAACAGAGCATTTGAAGGCGTCTTTGTTGGATACAGTGACAATGTTAAGGGTTACAGAATCCTAAATCCCAAAACAGACAAGGTTACCATTGGCAACAGCATAACTTTTGTTGAAGATCTGAGAGACAATATAATGACAACAGAAGAAGCAAGAACAGAAGAGAAACCCGACACTGACCAGCCCACCTCTGTAACTTCTGAGCAGACTCTACCGGGACTGAAGAGCAGACACAAGAAGGCTCCGAACCGAGATGCTCGAAAAGAGAACACAAAGGAAAACCACCAGTACGTCTCTCATACAGGGCAAGCCCTGCCAGTGCCAGAGAACCTGCAACCCGGGGAGACATGTCTCAGCTTTCAGAACGGGAAGCCAGTAAATGGATGAAAGCTGCTGAGGCAGAGCTGAAATACATGCATGACACTAAAACATGGACACTTCCAGAATTACCACCTGGAAGGAAAGCCATAGGCTGTAAATGGACCTTTAAAGTGAAGTACAATGCTAATGGCACAATTAAACGATACAAAGAAGACTTGTAGCTTCTTTGTATCGTTCAATTGTAGGATCCTCTCAAAAATAGGGAAAGTACTATGATGAGATATTTGCGCCAGTAGTCAAGCATGCTACAATAAGGACTTTGCTGACAGCAGCCGTCACAAGGAAAATGCAAGTGAAACCTTTTGATGTGAAAACTGCGTTTCTACACGGCGAGTTAACAGAAGAAATCTACATGGAACAACCACCAGGGTTCAGAGATGAACAAAGGCCAGACCTAGTGTGCAAACTCCACAGGAGTGTATATATATATATATATATGGTCTAAGGCAAGCAGCCAGAGCGTGGAACATAAAAATTAATGAAGTGCCTACACATCGCGACTTTCAAAGGAGTAAAGCAGAACCCTGCTTATACACAAAGAAATTGGCAAACAGATGGATCTATGTGCTTTAATTATGTGCACGATATCCTTATTTGTTTTGAGATGGAATGAAGCGAAAATACTGAAAACCCTAAATCAGCACTTTGAGACCAAAGATCTTGGCAACATAAAGAATTACCTCGGCATCCAGATTGAGAGGAATATGGCAGCTTTCTTCTGGACCAAGGAAAAGACTAGAAATAATTGAAACATTTGGAATGGAAGACGCCAAACCAGTAAAGTCTCCCATGGAAGCCAACTACCTGAAAGAGATGGGTTTAACGGACTAAGCCTTAGCTTAGGAGAAGGGGTGTTGAAGATGCAACAATTGGACTGGATTGACTGCAGTTTATAGTTGTGACACTAGATGTCGCTGTTACTAATTCTCACTTTAGTCTCTCTGCATGTCTAGGATGTGTTGTATTTCCTGTCCATTGAGGTGGACTCACTGATTTCTTTTTCTTGTGTGACATCCACCATGTGAAGTGAACCTGTTATTGCACGCATGTTCCAATAAAGCCAGCTCCTGTTACTCCACAAGGTCTGATTTGAATGGACTCCGCTGCATCCGACAATCATACTCTGCAACAATATCAACCACTTCTTCATATCCATGATCCTTTATCCAACCACAATGTGTCCTCCTGAATCTTTCCCAGACTTCTAGGTTAAGATTCCCATACTTCATCCCTGCCTTCTCCAACTCTTTGTCCACATTCTTCAGATCCTGCTTACCTCCTCTTTCTTTCACCAATGTTTTGGCTGTCTCATAACCCTTGGTGTACACAAAAATTATTCCCCATTGCTCTTCAAATGTACATGAACAACTATAGACAGTAACAAAATTCAGACGTCTGTTTTCCTCGAACTTCCTCACTATATAACCTAATGTACTCTGTTACTGCACCTTAGTTTCCTCAGAGCTTCCTCACTATATAACCTAATGTACTCTTACTGCACCTTAGTTTCCTCAGAGCTTCCTCACTATATCACCTAGTGTACTCTGTTACTGCACCTTAGTTTCCTCAGAGCTTCCTCACTATATCACCTAGTGTACTCTGTTACTGAACCTCAGTGTCCTCAGAGCTTTCTCACTATATCACCTAGTGTACTGTTCCTGAGCCTCAGTTTCCTCAGAGCTTCCTCACTATATCACCTAGTGTACTCTGTTACTGAGCCTCAGTTTCCCCAGAGCTTCTCCACTATATCACCTAGTGTACTCTGTTACTGAGCCTCAGTTTCCTCAGAGTTTCCTCACTATATCACCTAGTGTACTCTGTTACTGAGCCTCAGTTTCCTCAGAGCTTTCTCACTATATCACCTAGTGTACTCTGTTACTGAGCCTCAGTTTCCTCAGAGCTTCCTCACTATATCATCTAGTGTACTCTGTTACTGATCCTCAGTTTCCTCAGAGTTTCCTCACTATATCACCTAGTGTACTCTGTTACTGAGCCTCAGTTTCCTCAGAGCTTCCTCACTATATCACCTAGTGTACTCTGTTACTGAGCCTCAGTTTCCTCAGAGCTTCCTCACTATATCACCTAGTGTACTCTGTTACTGAGCCTCAGTTTCCTCACTATATCACCTAGTGTTCTCTGTTACTGCACCTTAGTTTCCTCAGAGCTTCCTCACTATATCACCTAGTGTACTCTGTTACTGAGCCTCAGTGTCCTCAGAGCTTTCTCACTATATCACCTAGTGTACTGTTCCTGAGCCTCAGTTTCCTCAGAGCTTCCTCACTATATCACCTAGTGTACTCTGTTACTGAGCCTCAGAGCTTCCTCACTATATCACCTAGTGTACTCTGTTACTGGGCCTTAGTTTCCTCAGAGCTTCCTCATTGTATCACCTAGTGTACTCTGTTACTGAGCCTCAGTTTCCTCAGAGCTTCCTCACTATATCACCTAGTGTACTCTGTTACTGGGCCTTAGTTTTCTCAGAGCTTCCTCACTGTATCACCTAGTGTACTCTGTGCCTGAGCCTCAGTTTCCTCAGAGCTTCCTCATTGTATCACCTAGTGTACTCTGTTACTGAGCCTCAGTTTCCTTGGGGCTTCCTCACTATATCACCTAGTGTACTCTGTTACTGAGCCTCAGTTTCCTCAGAGCTTCCTCACTATATCCCCTAGTGTACTCTGTTACTAAGTCTGTTTCCTCAGAGCTTACTCACTATATCACCTAGTGTACTCTGTTACTAAGTCTGTTTCCTCAGAGCTTACTCACTATATCACCTAGTGTACTCTGTTACTGAGCCTCGGTTTCCTCAGAGCTTCCTCACTATATCCCCTAGTATACTCTGTTACTAAGTCTGTTTTCTCAGAGCTTACTCACTATATCACCTAGTGTACTCTGTTACTGAGCCTCAGTTTCCTCAGAGCTTCCTCACTATATTCACCTAGTGTACTCTGTTACTGAGCCTCAGTTTCCTCAGAGCTTCCTCACTATATCACCTAGTGTACTGTGTTACTGATCCTCAGTTTCCTCAGAGCTTCCTCACTATATCACCTAGTGTACTCTGTTACTGAGCCTCAGTTTCCTCAGAGCTTCCTCACTATATCACCTAGTGTACTCTGTTACTGAGCCTCAGTTTCCTCAGAGCTTCTCACTATATCACCTAGTGTACTCTGTTACTGAGCCTCAGTTTCCTCAGAGCTTCCTCACTATATCACCTAGTGTACTCTGTTACTGAGCCTCAGTTTCCTCAGAGCTTCCTCACTATATCACCTAGTGTACTCTGTTACTGAGCCTCAGTTTCCTCAGAGCTTCCTCACTATATCACCTAGTGTACTCTGTTACTGAGCCTCAGTTTCCTCAGAGCTTCCTCACTATATCACCTAGTGTACTCTGTTACTGAGCCTCAGTTTCCTCAGAGCTTCCTCACTATATCACCTAGTGTACTCTGTTACTGAGCCTCAGTTTCCTCAGAGCTTCCTCACTATATCACCTAGTGTACTCTGTTACTGAGCCTCAGTTTCCTCAGAGCTTCCTCACTATATCACCTAGTGTACTCTGTTACTGAGCCTCCAGTTTCCTCAGAGCTTCCTCACTATATCACCTAGTGTACTCTGTTACTGAGCCTCAGTTTCCTCAGAGCTTCCTCACTATATCACCTAGTGTACTCTGTTACTGAGCCTCAGTTTCCTCAGAGCTTCCTCACTATATCACCTAGTGTACTCTGTTACTGAGCCTCAGTTTCCTCAGAGCTTCCTCACTATATCACCTAGTGTACTCTGTTACTGAGCCTCAGTTTCCTCAGAGCTTCCTCACTATATCACCTAGTGTACTCTGTTACTGAGCCTCAGTTTCCTCAGAGCTTCCTCACTATATCACCTAGTGTACTCTGTTACTGAGCCTCAGTTTCCTCAGAGCTTCCTCACTATATCACCTAGTGTACTCTGTTACTGAGCCTCAGTTTCCTCAGAGCTTCCTCACTATATCACCTAGTGTACTCTGTTACTGCACCTTAGTTTCCTCAGAGCTTCCTCACTATATCACCTAGTGTACTCTGTTACTGAGCCTCAGTTTCCTCAGAGCTTCCTCACTATATCACCTAGTGTACTCTGTTACTGAGCCTCAGTTTCCTCGGAGCTTCCCCACTATATCACCTAGTGTACTGTTTTACTGAGCCTCAGTTTCCTCAGAGCTTCCCCACTATATCACCTAATGTACTCTGTTACTAAGTCTGTTTCCTCAGAGCTTACTCACTATATCACCTAGTGTATTCTGTTACTGAGCCTCAGTTTCCTCAGAGCTTCCTCAGTATATCACCTAGTGTACTCTGTTACTGAGCCTCAGTTTCCTCTGAGCTTCCCACTGTATCACCTAGTGTACTCTGTTACTGAGCCTCAGTTTCCTCAGAGCTTCCTCACTATATCACCTAGTGCACTCTGTTACTGAGACTCAGTTTCCTCAGAGCTTCCTCACTATATCACCTAGTGTTCTCTGTTACTGCACCTTAGTTTCCTCAGAGCTTCCTCACTATATCACCTAGTGTACTCTGTTACTGGGCCTTAGTTTCCTCAGAGCTTCCTCACCTAGTGCACTCTGTTACTGAGCCTCAGTTTCCTTGGGGCTTCCTCACTATATCACCTAGTGTACTCTGTTACTGAGCCTCAGTTTCCTCGGAGCTTCCCCACTATATCACCTAGTGTACTGTTTTACTGAGCCTCAGTTTCCTCAGAGCTTCCCCACTATATCACCTAATGTACTCTGTTACTGGGCCTTAGTTTCCTCAGAGCTTCCTCACCTAGTGCACTCTGTTACTGAGCCTCAGTTTCCTTGGGGCTTCCTCACTATATCACCTAGTGTACTCTGTTACTGAGCCTCAGTTTCCTCAGAGCTTCCTCACTATATCCCCTAGTGTACTCTGTTACTAAGTCTGTTTCCTCAGAGCTTACTCACTATATCACCTAGTGTACTCTGTTACTAAGTCTGTTTCCTCAGAGCTTACTCACTATATCACCTAGTGTACTCTGTTACTGAGCCTCGGTTTCCTCAGAGCTTCCTCACTATATCCCCTAGTATACTCTGTTACTAAGTCTGTTTTCTCAGAGCTTACTCACTATATCACCTAGTGTACTCTGTTACTGAGCCTCAGTTTCCTCAGAACTTCCTCACTATTTCACCTAGTGTACTCTGTTACTGAGCCTCAGTTTCCTCAGAGCTTCCTCACTATATCACCTAGTGTACTGTTTTACTGAGCCTCAGTTTCCTCAGAGCTTCCTCACTATATCACCTAGTGTACTCTATACTGAGCCTCAGTTTCCTCAGAGCTTCCTCACTATATCACCTAGTGTACTCTGTTACTGAGCCTCAGTTTCCTCAGAGCTTCCTCACTATATCACCTAGTGTACTCTGTTACTGAGCCTCAGTTTCCTCAGAGCTTCCTCACTATATCACCTTGTGTACTCTGTTACTGAGCCTCAGTTTCCTCAGAGCTTCCTCACTATATCCCCTAGTGTACTCTGTTACGAAGTCTGTTTCCTCAGAGCTTACTCACTATATCACCTAGTGTACTCTGTTACTAAGTCTGTTTCCTCAGAGCTTACTCACTATATCACCTAGTGTACTCTGTTACTGAGCCTCAGTTTCCTCAGAGCTTCCTCACTATATCCCCTAGTGTACTCTGTTACTAAGTGTCAGTTTCCTCAGAGCTTACTCACTATATCACCTTGTGTACTCTGTTACTGAGCCTCAGTTTCCTCAGAGCTTCCTCACTATATCACCTAGTGTACTCTGTTACTGAGCCTCAGTTTCCTCAGAGCTCCCTCACTATATCACCTAGTGTATTCTGTTACTGAGCCTCAGTTTCCTCAGAGCTTCCTCACTATATCACCTAGTGTACTCTGTTACTGAGCCTCAGTTTCCTCAGAGCTTCCTCATTATATCACCTAGTGTACTCTGTTACTGAGCCTCAGTTTCCTCAGAGCTTCCCCACTATATCACCTAGTGTACTCTGTTACTGAGCCTGTTTCCTCAGAGCTTCCTCACTATATCACCTAGTGTACTCTGTTACTGAGCCTCAGTTTCCTCAGAGCTTCCTCACTATATCACCTAGTGTACTCTGTTACTGAGCCTCAGTTTCCTCAGAGCTTCCTCACTATATCACCTAGTGTACTCTGTTACTGAACCTCAGTTTCCTCAGAGCTTCCTCACTATATCACCTAGTGTACTCTGTTACTGAGCCTCAGTTTCCTCAGAGCTTTCTCATTATATCACCTAGTGTACTCTGTACTGAGCCTCAGTTTCCTCAGAGCTTCCTCACTATATCACCTAGTGTATTCTGTTACTGATCCTCAGTTTCCTCAGAGCTTCCTCACTATATCACCTAGTGTACTCTGTTACTGAGCCTCAGTTTCCTCAGAACTTCCTCACTATATTCACCTAGTGTACTCTTTACTGAGATTTAATATACAAATCAAGTCTACAAAACGGACATCGGAGTCCAAGAACTTTGATTTCCCTTTCTGTAATGTTCTTCAATTTTCCAAACACCGTAAAGAAAAAACAAGACATATAACGTGACTCCTAAAGCCAGATCAAAAACATCCCAATCGAAGTTACTCATGATCAGAAACTAAGCCCAACAATTATATGTATTTTCAAATTTTAAGGTTCTTTATCAATATGGACTCGACTGTAAAAGGACTTTATACGTACGTTCCTTCAACAATCCCAGAACCAGACAGCCGGTCAGGGAGGCACAGATATATGTAAGATGAAGTCCCTTACCTTGCAACGCTGTCTTTTTTTATCTGTCCGTCCCGGTCCAGATGATCCAAGTTGTTGGGAGGTCAATAAAGTGTCCTTTAGTCGAGCTCCGCGTTGGGTGCCAAGTTTTGTTGGGGCAAAACCCCCATCTCTATAATTGTCGGGGTCCCAATTGAAATGTTCTCATTAGAATTCGGAGAGATGACACAGGCACATTGCTAAGTCGGAAACACTCTCATACTTTATTCCATACAAGCATATATCTTTTTACTGATAGTTATAGACAAATCTGGCACACCGCCAAGGGGCTGGAAATCAAAACTAATGATTTGATTGGTTATTCATAAAAGGAAATACTTCCGCACCATACTAAAAGAATTCTAATTACTAAGTTTCTGTGAAACTGAAAAGCCAACACATAACATTCTTGGACATTAAACTCTGATAAGGGGAGCGAGGGAGCTGCTTTACTTTGGCCTTGAAGCTGGGATACACAGAGACTCCCCCCCCCCCCCCCGTTCCTCATCCTTTGCAGCTGGCTCAGTAATTTTCCACATATGCACAAGATGGAGGACATAATTATACACTATGGATTCTCATCCCTCACTATGGCCTGCTATACAGCATGGGTTTATAGTGGTTGTAGCACATTTAAGAATGTTATCTTTATCTCTGTTAAGGAACTGTATAATTTGTCACATGCTGGTTAGTGATATATAGGATCTGTATATTGTGTTTCAAATTCTTTGGAATGATATAGGATCTGTGTATCACATATCACTTGCAATGTAGTGATATATAGGCTCTGTATATTGTGTGTCACATGCTGGGTAGTGAAATTTAGGCTGTGTGTCACATGCTGGGTAGTGATATATAAGCTGTCTATAGTGTCACATGCTGGGCAGTGATATTCAGGATGTCTATAGTGAGTCACATGCTGGGTAGTGATATATAGGCTCTGTATATTGTGTGTCACATGCTGGGTAGTGAAATTTAGGCTGTGTGTCACATGCTGGGTAGTGATATATAAGCTGTCTATAGTGTCACATGCTGGGCAGTGATATTCAGGATGTCTATAGTGAGTCACATGCTGGGTAGTGATATATAGGCTGTGTATATTGTGTGTCACATGCTGGTAGTGATATTTACGCTGTGTAAGTAGTGTGTCACATGCTGGGTAGTTATATACAGGCTTTGTTCACATTCTTGGTTGTGAAGTTATTGTACTGATCACCTTTTCCTTGCAGGACTATACATGGACTGATATACAACGCCTTGAAGCTCTTCATGGAGATGAATCAGAAGCTGTTTGATGACTGCACGCAGCAGTACAAGGCTGAGAAGCAGAGGTCAGCAGCCTTCTCTGCATTGGGTGACGTATTGTGGAATCAGGGACTATATTTTGATTAAATAGGGTGTCTGTGTCTTAAAAGGGTTTTCCTATCTCAGACATTGAGTATGTCCCCATCGTCTGATAGGTGCATTGTCTCATAAACGCAGCCGGCAAAGTGAAAGAAGGCACAGAGCGCATGTGACGCTGTCCTCGATTCATTTTTATGGGGTTGCCGAGAATAGCCGATCGCTGGCTCGGCTACTTCCCTCGGCCCCGTAGAAGTGAATGGAAGTGGCAAGCGAGGTGCGCTCCCATTCATTTCTATAGGGATAAAATAGCCGAGCGCGCCCCGGCAAATAGGAAGAGGAGCGAGGACCTGATCACAAGAGCTTACAATCTATGAGGAGACAGAAGCGAGGACCTGATCACAAGAGCTTACAATCTATGAGGAGACACAGGAGGAGCGAGGACCAGATCACAAGAGCTTACAATCTGAGGAGACACAAGAGGAGCGAGGACCTGATCACAAGAGCTTACAATCTATGAAGAGACACAAGAGGAGCGGGAACCTGATCACAAGAGCTTACAATCTATGAGGAGACACAGGAGGAGCGAGGACCTGATCACAAGAGCTTACAGTCTATGAGGAGACACAAGCGAGGACCAGATCACAAGAGCTCACAATCTGAGGAGACACAGGAGGAGCGAGGACCTGATCACAAGAGCTTACAATCTATAAGGAGACACAAGCGAGGACCTGATCACAAGAGCTTACAATCTATAAGGAGACACAAGCGAGGACCTGATCACAAGAGCTTACAATCTATAAGGAGACACAAGCGAGGACCTGATCACAAGTGCTTACAATCTATGAGGAGACAGAAGCGAGGACCTGATCACAAGAGCTTACAATCTATGAGGAGACACATGAGGAGCGAGGACCTGATAACAAGAGCTTACAATCTATGAGGAGACACAAGCGAGGACCTGATCACAAGAGCTTACAATCTATGAGGAGACACAAGCGAGGACCTGATAACAAGAGCTTACAATCTGTGAGGAGACACAAGTGAGGACCTGATTACAAGAGCTTACAATCTATGAGGAGACACAAGCGAGGACCTGATAACAAGAGCTTACAATCTATGAGGAGACACAAGCGAGGACCTGATTACAAGAGCTTACAATCTATGAGGAGACACAAGCGAGGACCTGATTACAAGAGCTTACAATCTATGAGGAGACACAAGCGAGAAGCGAGGACCTGATAACAAGGGCTTACAATCTATGAGGGCCTAGGGGTGACACAGAACTTAACAAGTGCATGTAAGGTCCAGCCATCTTAACCCCTTAGTGAACACCCTTATGCATTTTTACAGCTTTTTCACAGCGACCCGGTCTAAGCGCCGCACAGGTCTCCCCCGCAGCGGTGAAATGACGGCCGCGCTCCTGCTCTAGCAGCCCGGACTGGTCACTGGTAGAAGTGCCAATCCGGGCTGTTTAACCCCTTACCTGCTGCAAGCATTGGCGCCTGCCACATGTAAGCGATGACAGGCAGAGCGGACTCTCTCTGCCCCCCATCGCGGGGTGCCCAGTTGTGTATAAGCAGGCTGGGTCCTGGTGTAGGCCCCAATCCTTCCTTAAGTGTTCCCCAGCAGGCTGCGCCAGTATTAAAGTGCAAGGCACTATAGGGGTAATGCATTGTATTTTAGAAGCGATCAA
The DNA here is from genome assembly GCA_033119425.1 of Bufotes viridis. NCBI lineage: Eukaryota > Metazoa > Chordata > Amphibia > Anura > Bufonidae > Bufotes > Bufotes viridis. Next base: position 430,077,707 of record CM065592.1, read on the forward strand.
AAGAATGTGGGGTTATTAAATGGTCAAAAAAAAGTGAAAGAAAAAAAAAACTATTAAATAAAAAAATCCCATTAAAAAAACCCTTTCCATTGAAAATACAGTTTTCAATGAAAAAAATATTTTGCAAAAATCTTCCCCACATTTTTTTTTAAAGGGTTTATTATTGCACTAAAGTAATAAAACGTTAAAGACCCTACGTATTTTTTATATCGCCTTAATCGTACTGATCCAGAGAATAAAGATGATATATTCCTGCAAAAAACAAGCCCTCGTACAGCTACATAGATGGAAAAATAAAATCCTTATAGTTCTTGGAAGGTGACGATGAAAAAAGAAGAAAAATGCTTGGTCAGTAAGGCCCAAAACAGGCTGGTCACTAAGGGGTTAAAACAATTGGGGAGTAGACATAAAGCTGCATGAGCCGTCACCAGCTGATTATGTGTAGTGCTTCTGAGTGCTGTGTTTGCTGATGGATCAGAAGAATGATGAAGAAGTGGGTTAATGGAGAAGCTACATTATAGGATGTGGAAGGCCAACCTGAAAAGATGTGTTTTTAGGGAGCACATAAAACTGTGGATGTTGCCAATTAACCTAATGAACTCTTGAAGACTGGATTGAGAGGTTCAGATTATGGTGAATATCAGTCCAAAGTCATAAGGGAGGAAATCTAGGTGGTGCAGCACTGTGGAGAGCACAGGTAGGATGGCAGACAGAGATGAGGATGACATGTAGGAGGTGCAGCACTGTGGAGAGCACGGATAGGATGGCAGACAGAGATGAGGAGGAGATGTAGGAGGTGCAGCACTGTGGAGAGCACGGGTAGGATGGCAGACAGAGATGAGGAGGAGATGTAGGGGGTTCAGCACTGTGGAGAGCACAGGTAGGATGGCAGACAGAGATGAGGAGGAGATGTAGGGGGTGCAGCACTGTGGAGAGCACAGGTAGGATGGTAGACAGAGATAAGGAGGAGATGTAGGAGGTGCAGCACTGTGGAGAGCACAGGTAGGATGGTAGACAGAGATGAGGAGGAAATGTAGAGGTGCAGCACCGTGGAAAGCACAGGTAGGATGGTAGACAGAGATGAGGAGGAGATGTAGGGGATGCAGCACTGTGTAGAGCACAGGTAGGATGGTAGACAGAGATGAGGAGATGTAGGAGGTGCAGCACTGTGGAGAGCCCGGGTAGGATGGCAGACAGAGATGAGGAAGGTGATGTAGGGGGTGCAGCACTGTAGAGAGCACAGGTAAGATGGTAGACAGAGCTGAGGAGGAGATGTAGGAGGTGCAGCACTGTGGAGAGCACAGGTAGGATGGTAGACAGAGATGAGGAGGAGATGTAGAGGTGCAACACTGTGGAGAGTACAGGTAGGATGGTAGACAGAGATGAGAAGGAGATGTAGGGGGTGCAGCACTGTGGAGAGCACAGGTAGGATGGTAGACAGAGATGAGGAGATGTAGGAGGTGCAGCACTGTAGAGAGCACAGGTAGGATGGTAGACAGAGCTGAGGAGGAGATGTAGGAGGTGCAGCACTGTGGAGAGTACAGGTAGGATGGTAGACAGAGATGAGGGAGGAGATGTATGGGAGATGAGGAGGAGATGTATGAGGTGCAGCACTGTGGAGAGCACAGGTAGGATGGTAGACAGAGATGAGGAGGAGATGTAGGGGGTGCAGCACTGTGGAGAGCACGGGTAGGATGGTAGACAGAGATGAGGAGGAGATGTAGGGGATGCAGCACTGTGGAGAGCACAGGTAGGATGGTAGACAGAGCTGAGGAGGAGATGTAGGAGGTGCAGCACTGTGGAGAGCACAGGTAGGATGGTAGACAAAAATGAGGAGGAGATGTAGAGGTGCAGCACTGTGGAGAGTACAGGTAGGATGGTAGACAGAGATGAGGGAGGAGATGTATGGGAGATGAGGAGGAGATGTATGAGTTGCAGCACTGTGGAGAGCATGGGTAGGATGGTAGACAATGATGATGAGATGATGTAGGGGGTGCAGCACTGTGGAGAACACGGGTAGGATGGTAGAAAATGATGAGGAGGAGATGTAGGGGACGCAGCACTGTGGAGAGCACGGGTAGGATGGTAGACAGAGATGAGGGAAGAGATGTAGGGGGGTGCGGCACTGTGGAGAACACGGGTAGAATGGTAGACAGATGAGGACCTGGGATATGATGGGTTAAGCCAATTCAGGAAGGTGAATAATGCATGAGAGCTGTACATTGGCGAGGGAAGGAGAGAGGTGCTGATGTGGAGTGAATGTAATGGAGGGGTAACGGGGTGAGGGAAGGAGAGAGAGGCTGAGGTGGGGAGAGTGTAATGGAGGGTAACAGGGAGAGGGAAGGAGAGAGGGGCTGATGTGGAGAGATTGTAATGGAGGGTAACAGGTTGAGGGAAGGAGAGAGGGGCTGATGTGGAGAGAGTGTAATGGAGGGTTACACGGTGAGGGAAGGAGAGAGGGGCTGATGTGGAGAGAGTGTAATGGAGGGGTAATGGTGAGGGAAGGAGAGAGGGGCTGATGTGGAGAGAGTGTAATGGAGGGTTACACGGTGAGGGAAGGAGAGAGGGGCTGATGTGGAGAGAGTGTAATGGAAGGATAGCAGGGTGAGGGAAGGAGAGAGGGGCTGATGTGGAGAGTGTAATGGAGGGGTAACAGGGTGAGGGAAGGAGAGGGGGTGATGTGGAGAGAGTGTAATGGAGGGATAACAGGGTGAGGGAAGGAGAGAGGGGCTGATGTGGAGAGAGTGTAATGGAGGGATAACAGGGTGAGGGAAGGAGAGAGGGGCTGATGGGGAGAGAGTGTTATGGAGGGGTAACAGGGTAAGGGAAGGAGAGAGGTGCTGATATGGAGAGAGTGTAATGGAGGTATAACAGGGCGAGGTAAGGAGAGAGGGGCGAATGTGGAGTGAATGTAATGGAGGGGTAACAGGGTGAGGGAAGGAGAGAGGGGCTGATGTGGAGAGAGTGTAATGTAGGGTTACACGGTGAGGGAAGGAGAGAGGGCCTGATGTGGAGAGAGTGTAATGGAGGGGTAACTGGGTGAGGGAAGGAGAGAGGGGCTGATGTGGAGAGAGTGTAAAGGAGGGTTACACGGTGAGGGAAGGAGAGAGGGTCTGATGTGGAGAGAGTGTAATGGAGGGGTAACAGGGTGAGGGAAGGAGAGAGGGGCTGATGTGGAGAGAGTGAAGTGGAGGGGTAACAGGGCGAGGGATGGAGAGAGGGGCGGATGTGGAGAGAGTGTAATGGAGGGGTAACAGGGTGAGGGAAGGAGAGAAAGGGGCTGATGTGGAGAGAGTGTAATGGAGGGGTAACAGGGTGAGGGAAGGAGAGAAAGGGGCTGATGTGGAGAGAATGTAATGGAGGGGTAACAGGGTGAGGGAAGGAGAGACGGGCTGATGTGGAGAGAGTGTAATGGAGGGGTAACAGGGTGAGGGAAGGAGAGAGGGGCTGATGTGGAGAGAGTGTAATGTAGGGGTAACAGGGTGAGGGAAGGAGAGAGGGCCTGATGTGGAGAGAGTGTAATGGAGGGGTAACTGGGTGAGGGAAGGAGAGAGGGGCTGATGTGGAGAGAGTGTAATGGAGGGTAACAGGGTGAGGGAAGGAGAGGGGCTGATGTGGAGAGAGTGTAATGGAGGGTAACAGGGTGAGGGAAGGAGTGAGGAGCTGATGTGGAGAGAGTGTAATGGAGGGATAACAGGGTGAGGGAAGGAGAGAGGCTGATGTGGAGAGAGTGTAATGGAGGGATAACAGGGTGAGGGAAGGAGAGAGGCTGATGTGGAGAGAGTGTAATGGAGGGTAACAGGGTGAGGGAAGGAGAGAGGGGCTGATGTGGAGAGCGTGTAATGGAGGGATAACAGGGTGAGGGAAGGAGAGAGGGGCTGATGTGGAGAGTGTGTAATGGAGGGTAACGGGGTGAGGGAAGGAGTGAGGAGCTGATGTGGAGAGAGTGTAATGGAGGGATAACAGGGTGAGGGAAGGAGAGACGGGCTGATGTGGAGAGAGTGTAATGGAGGGATAACAGGGTGAGGGAAGGAGACGGGGTGATGTGGAGAGAGTGTAATGGAGGGTAACAGGGTGAGGGAAGGAGAGAGGGCTGATGTGGAGAGTGTAATGGAGGGTAACAGGGAGGAAGGAGAGGGCTGATGTGAGAGAGTGTAATGGAGGGTAACAGGGTGAGGGAAGGAGAGAGGGCTGATGTGGAGAGAGTGTAATGGAGGTAACAGGTGAGGGAAGGAGAGAGGCTGATGTGGAGAGTGTAATGGAGGGTAACAGGTGAGGAAGAGAGGGCTGATGTGGAGAGTGTAATGGAGGGTAACAGGGTGAGGAAGGAGAGAGGCTGATGTGGAGAGTGTAATGGAGGGTAACAGGGTGGGAAGGAGAGGGCTGATGTGGAGAGTGTAATGGAGGGTAACAGGGTGAGGGAAGGAGAGAGGGGCTGATGTGAGAGAGTGTAATGGAGGGTAACAGGGTGAGGGAAGGAGAGAGGCTGATGTGGAGAGAGTGTAATGGAGGGTAACAGGGTGAGGGAAGGAGAGAGGGGCTGATGTGGAGTGTATGTAATGGAGGGGTAACAGGGCGAGGGAAGGAGAGAGAGGCTGATGTGGAGAGAGTGTAATGGAGGGTAACAGGGTGAGGGAAGGAGTGAGGAGCTGATGTGGAGAGAGTGTAATGGAGGGGTAACGGTGAGGGAAGGAGAGAGGGGCTGATGTGGAGAGAGTGTAATGGAAGGATAACAAGGTGAGAGAAGGAGAGAGGGGCTGATGGGGAGAGAGTGTAATGGAGGGAAAAAGGATGAGGAAAGGAGAGAGCGGCTGAGGTGGGGAGAGTGTAATGGAGGGGTAACAGGGTGAGGGAAGGAGAGAAGGGCTGATGTGGAGAGAGTGTAATGGAGGGGAAAAGGACGAGGGAAGGAGAGAGGGGCTGATGTGGAGAGAGTGTAATGGAGGGAAAAAGGACGAGGGAAGGAGAGAGGGGTGAATGTAATGGAGGGGTAACAGGGTGAGGGAAGGAGAGAGGGGCTGATGTGGAGAGAGTGTAATGGAGGGGTAACAGGGTGAGGGAAGGAGAGAGGGGCTGAGGTGGGGAGAGTGTAATGGAGGGGTAACAGGGTGAGGGAAGGAGAGAGAGGCTGAGGTGGGGAGAGTGTAATGGAGGGTAACAGGGTGAGGGAAGGAGAGAGGGGCTGATGGGGAGAGACTGTAATGGAGGGATAACAGGGCGAGGGAAGGAGAGAGGAGCTGATGTGGAGAGAGTGTAATGGAGGGTAACAGGGTGAGGGAAGGAGAAAGGGGCTGATGTGGAGAGAGTGTAATGGAGGGATAACAGGGTGAGGGAAGGAGAGAGGGGCTGATGTGGAGAGAGTGTAATGGAGGGCTAACAGGGTGAGGGAAGGAGAGAGGGGTGATGTGGAGAGAGTGTAATGGAGGGCTAACAGGGTGAGGGAAGGAGAGAGGGGCTGCTGTGGAGAGAGTGTAATGGAGGGATAACAGGGTGAGGGAAGGAGAGAGGGGTGATGTGGAGAGAGTGTAATGGAGGGCTAACAGGGTGAGGGAAGGAGAGAGGGGCTGATGTGGTGGAAAAAGTTCATAATGAAATGAACATAGATTCAATAAGTCAGAGATATTAGTAGGTTTGTGTCTGTCTCATGACATAATCCTTCTCCGGCCCCTTCTAATGACCCATTCTCCTGCCCCTTTTCCTGCCCTGTCTCGCCTTAAAATACTTAACGACAACAATAATTTGCACAAGTTGACCGGTGCCCCCATACTGTGTGTATATTTATAGGGCAGAGTGTGCTGGGATCTATGGCTAATCAGTTGGCTACCACACCAGAGCTGGGCATTGCCCCGGCTGTCTCATATCTGCATGGTTTTCTGATGCAGGGATTAGGGCACTCTCCGTAGTTTACGGACCCGTGTGCTTGTAGCTTTATAGTGACTCCACCAAAATTCTGCTCTGAAGGCTCGCTGTGCAGCCCTTATCTCTGAACTCCTGGTGGCTCATGAACCCTCACTGCAGACTGATAACTGTGTGGCTCCACAAATGCTCAGGACCTGTCAGGAGTTCAGAGACCAGGGTTAAGGTTCTCTTAACATGAAAGCTTCATCAAAAACTGTTAATGTTTTAATAAAGGCCAATCAGAAAAACAATTTTTGGCAGGGTTTCCGACTCCTAGTACCCTGCCAACCAGGCAGCCGAGCTCCACAGCTCCTTCCACTGGGTTGTGTGCCTCATGCTAGAAATCCTGCAAACGTCTGATTGGCAGGGGTGCGGGAAGTTGGAACCCCACCTACCGGATATTCACGACCCTCTGTAACGGCAACGCCCCCGTTTCTCCTACATGCTGATTTGTGTATATTAAATATCACGTTTCTCTGCGATGCGGCCACATATGAACAAGGGACCAACACAGATGACTTCTGCTGCTGAGCACATATGGGATAGGTCAGCCAGGAACTAGTCTGCTGACAGATGCTCTTTAAAGAGCTTGTGCCATGATATCAACTTATCCATTATTCTCAGGATGAAGGGTAAGTATGTGACTGGTGGGGTCTTACCTCTGGGACCCCTACCAACTACAAGAACAGGGTCCCACTCCCCTGTATGAATAGATCATTCATGTGACCACTGCTGTACTTGCCCATCTCCTGTCCCATAGAGAATGGATGAAGGGGCAGCCTGAGGCTCAGAACCTCTCATGATTAAGGGGATCCCAGCAGTGGAACCCCAATGATCAGCCTTTATCCTCTATTCTATGGATAGATGACAGGTTGATATCTTGGCATGGTCTCCTGCCCGTTTTTTGTTGTCTTCTTCTCCAGAGGGAAGATTAGAGGAAGAGAGCGAGCAGAAATGTGGAATCGGATTGAGGAAATGGCGAGGCTAAACCCACAGGTGGGGATGTAGTGAGTGCGGCGCGTGTGGCCAATCTCCCGGTAATCTCTTACAGTCTTTCTCTTCTCTCTCCCTCCTCAGTACACAATGTTTAATTCTCCTCCTGCTCTCAGCCTGATCTGCTGCATGGAGACAGACACCCCTACAGCTGAGGATATCCAGATCTTAAAGAAGACCATGGAGTCCGAGGCAGTGCAGGTGACGAATGGCCGAAACACACCAACCACTCACAAGCCTCTACATACATCAGCTGCTCATATCAACTGCCAGACCTGACCACCCGGCTCCAACCGAGTGTCATGATTGTCCTAGGGTAATCTGGCAGAGGAACAGAGGACCATAGTTACCGTATCGAAAACAGTTGGATACCATCGGGCACCGCCAGATCCACATGGACAATGATGGCCAGACAGGATCCCTGTCGATCGTGCCGCACTATCCGGCTGTGTTGGTTACGGTGAACTCCAGCTATCTGTTCCTCTGCTGCCGTTCACAACACATATGTAAACTTAGTCTAAGGCTATGTTCAAATCTGAGCTTAACCCCCTCAGACCAAGCCCATTTTTGTTTGTTTTTTTCTCCTCACATTCCAAGAGCCATAACTTTTTAAATTTTCCATTCACATAGCCACATGAGGGCTTATTTTTTGAGGGGCAAGTTGTATGTTTTAATGGCACCATTTAATTTCTCATGTCTTGTATTAAAAGACGGGAAAAAAATTGGGGGAGATAAAATTGAAAAAAACAACACAAAACAAAATTCCGACAAGGTTTTTGACATTATTGCGTTCACTGTGCACTAAAAATGACATGACTTCCATATTCTGCGGGTCAAGACAATTACAGCGACACCAAACTTGTATAGGTTTCATTTTGTTTTACTACTTTTAAAAAGATAGAAACCTTTCTTTGAAAAATTTCTTTGCATCGCCATTTTCTGACAGCCGTCACTTTTTTTTTAATTTCCATCCTCAGAGCTGTGTTTTTGGGGAAGCAAGGTGACTAAGAAATTACGAATCGTGTGTTTTTTTTATTTTTTTCCCGTTACAACGTACACCGCACACACAAATTATTTTTATATTTTAATAGTTCATGTTTATTCTTTTTTTTTTTTTTACCGTTAATATATTTTTATATGTTAAATTGGAAGGGGGGTAATTTAAACATAAAAACATTTGACCCTCATAGAGGGCTAGAACCTGGGATCTTTTGATCCCTTGTCCCATTGACCCTAATAGAGATCTATTATTGTGAAGTTTCCACTAGGTTGAAGAAATATCGTGTAAAGGATCGTTCCACTGGTGTGAGGGATCATTATGTTGGTGTGAGGGATCATTATGCTAGTTTGAGTGATCACTACGTTGGTTTGAGGGATCATTACATTGGTGTGAAGGATCCTTCCGCTAGTGTGAGGGATCATTTTGTTAGTGTGAAGGATTGTTGCACTAGTTTGAGGGATCATTCTGTTAGTGTGAAGGATCGTTCCTCTAGTTTGAGGGATCAATATGTTAGTGTGAAGGATCATTAGGGTTAGTATGAGAGATCATTGCGTTAGTGTGAAAGATCGTTCCTCTGGTTTGGGGGCTTATTACTTTAGTTTGAGGGATCGTTCCACTAGTTTGAGGGATCGTTCCACTAGTTTGAGGGATCGTTCCACTAGTTTGAGGGATCGTTCCACTAGTTTGAGGGATCGTTCCACTAGTTTGAGGGATTGTTCCGCTAGTTTGAGGGATCATTACCTTAGTGTGAGGTATCATTATGCTAGTGTGTGGGATCATTATGCTAATGTGAGAGATCATTACGTTAGTGTGAGGGATCATTAGGGCTAGTGTGAGGGATCATTACGTAGTTGTGAAGGATTGTTCCGCTAGTTTGAGGGATCAATATGTTAGTGTGAAGGATCGGTTTCACGTGTGTGGGATCATTACGTTAGTGTTAAGGATCGTTGCGCTAGTGTGAAGGATCGTTTATCTAGTTTTAGGGATCGTTCTGCTAGTTTAAGGGATCATTAAGTTAGTGTGAAGGATCGTTCCACTAGTGTGAGGGATCATTATGTTAGTGTGAAGGATCGTTCCACTAGTGTGAGGGATCATTAGGGTTAGTGTGAGGGATCATTACGTTGGTGTGAAGGATCGCCCCGCTAGTTTAAGGGATCATTATGTTAGTGTGAAAGATCATTCCTCTAGTTTGGGGGCTCATTTACGTTAGTGTGAAGGATCTTTCCACTAGTTTGAGGGATTGTTCCGCTAGTGTGAGGGATCATTATGCTAGTGTGAGGATCATTATACTAGTGTGAGAGATCATTACGTTAGTGTGAGGGAACATTACGTAGGTGTGAAGGATCGTTCCGCTAGTTTGAGGGATCGTTCCGCTAGTTTGAGGGATTGTTCCGCTAGAGTGAGCGATCATTACCTTAGTGTGAGGGATCATTATGCTAGTATGAGAGATTATTACATTAGTGTGAGGGATCATTAGGGTTAGTGTGAGGGATCATTACGTAGGTGTGAGGGATCGTTCCGCTAGTTTGAGGGATTATTAAGTTAGTGTGAGGGATCATTAGGTAGGTGAGAAGGATCGTTCCGCTAGTGTGAGGGATCGTTCTACTAGTTTGAGGGATCATTATGCTAGTGTGAAGTATTGTTCCGCTAGTGTGAAGGATCGTTCTGCTTGTGTGAGGGATAATACATTAGTGTGAGGCAGTATTATGTTAGTGTGAAGGATCGTTTGTCTAGTTTGAAGGATCATTATATTAGTGTGAAGAATCGTTCTGCTTGTTTGAAGGATCATTGTTAGTGTGAAAGATCGTTCCACTAGTTTGAGGGATCATTACGCTAGTGTGGGGTGTAATTATGCTAGTGTGAGGGATCATTACGTAAGTGTGAAGGATCGTACTGCTAGTTTGAGGGATTATTACGTTGGTGTGACGGATCATTCCACTAGTTTGAGGGATCATTCCGCTAGTTTGAGGGATCATTACGTTAGTGTTAAGGATTGTTCCGTTAGTTTGAGGGATCATTATGTTGGTGTGAGGGATCGTTTCACGTGTGTGGGATCATTACGTTAGTGTTAAGGATCGTTGCGCTAGTGTGAAGGATCTTCTAGTTTGAGAGATCATTACATTAGTGTGAGGGATCATTGGGGTTAGTGAAGGATCGTTCTACTAGTTTGAGGGATCATTATGCAAGTGTGAAGGATTGTTCCGCTAGTGTGAAGGATCATTCCTCTAGTTTGAGGGATCATTACGTTAGTGTGAGGGATCATTACGTTAGTGTGAGGGATCATTCCGCTAGTGTGAGGGGTCGTTCTATTAGTGTGAGGGGTCGTTCTATTAGTGTGAGGGATCGTTCTGTTAGTGTGAGGGATCGTTCTGTTAGTGTGAGGGATCGTTCTGTTAGTGTGAGGGATCATTCTATTAGTGTGAGGGATCGTTCTATTAGTGTGAGGGGTCGTTCTATTAGTGTGAGGGATCGTTCTATTGTGGTGTATCGCTGCAGGATTCTTCCCCTCCCCTTACATAAATGTGGGATCTTTATTCCCCTCTCCTGTTGCCCTTTTGTCCTCTTTTTCCACTCTGTATTCATTCTATTGGCTGGTACTGGTTGCCTGTTGGAGACTGGTGCTGACTAACTTGTTGCCGTATTTTATTATTAACCTTGCCAAAACTCCCCTGTCCACAGACTATTTGGGAGTGTGTTGAAGGTTGGCACCCCTTGTTGTGGATGTACTGAAACTATATGAGCAAAAAGGCTCATTCCTAGGCTGACTAATGACAGCTGGTTGACTGGTGGCTTAGTCCCAGACTGGTCCTGACTGCTGATGGTTGCACCTGATTGACTGACGGTGACTGGTCCCAGGCTGGTGCTGACTGGTGATGGTTGTAGCTGATTGGATTAATGGTGACTGGTCCCAGGCTGGGGCTGACTGGTGATGGTTGTAGCTGATTGGATTAATGGTGACTGGTCCCAGGCTGGGGCTGACTGGTGATGGTTGCACCTGATTGACTGACGGTGACTGTGCCCAGGCTGGTGCTGACTGGTGATGGTTGTAGCTGATTGGATTAATGGTGACTGGTCCCAGGCTGGAGCTGACTGGTGATGGTTGCACCTGATTGACTGACGGTGACTGGTCCCAGACTGGTGCTGACTGGTGATGGTTGTAGCTGATTGACTAACAGTGATTGGTCCCAGGCTGGGGCTGACTGGTGATGGTTGTAGCTGATTGGACTAATGGTGACTGGTCCCAGGCTGGTGCTGACTGGTGATGGTTGTAGCTGATTAGACTAATGGTGACTGGTCCCAGGCTGGTGCTGACTGGTGATGGTTGTAGCTGATTGGACTAATGATGACTGGTCCCAGGCTGGTGCTGACTGGTGATGGTTGTAGCTGATTGGACTAATGATGACTGGTCCCAGTCTGGTGCTGACTGGTGATGGTTGTATCTGATTGACTGACAGTGACTGGTCCCAGGCTGGGGCTGACTGGTGATGGTTGTAGCTGATTGACTGACAGTGACTGGTCCCAGGCTGGGGCTGACTGGTGATGGTTGTAGCTGATTGACTGACGGTGACTGGTCCCAGGCTGGGGCTGACTGGTGATGGTTGTAGCTGATTGACTGACGGTGACTGGTCCCAGGCTGGTGCTGACTGGTGATGGTTGTAGCTGATTGGACTAATGATGACTGGTCCCAGTCTGGTGCTGACTGGTGATGGTTGTAGCTGATTAGACTAATGGTGACTGGTCCCAGGCTGGAGCTGACTGGTGATGGTTGTAGCTGATTGACTGACGGTGACTGGTCCCAGGCTGGTGCTGACTGGTGATGGTTGTAGCTGATTGACTGACGGTGACTGGTCCCAGGCTGGTGCTGACTGGTGATGGTTGTAGCTGATTGACTGACGGTGACTGTGCCCAGGCTGGTGCTGACTGGTGATGGTTGTAGCTGATTGACTGACGGTGACTGGTCCCAGGCTGGTGCTGACTGGTGATGGTTGTAGCTGATTGACTGACGGTGACTGGTCCCAGGCTGATGCTGACTGGTGATGGTTGTAGCTGATTGACTGACGGTGACTGGTCCCAGGCTGGTGCTGACTGGTGATGGTTGTAGCTGATTGACTGACGGTGACTGGTCCCAGGCTGGTGCTGACTGGTGATGGTTGTAGCTGATTGACTGACGGTGACTGGTGATGGTTGTAGCTGATTGACTGACGGTGATTAGTCTTAAGCGAATCAAAGCATCTGAAGTGGAATTCAATACGAAGTTTAGCAAAAATTTGATTTGCCACAAATCCGAATTTCCTTGCGCTTTGTGGTAACAAATCTTTTTTTTTTTTTCTAAAATGGCTGCTGCATGTGTTACTAATTGAGATTAGAAGCCCGGGGACGCGAGCTCACCCATAATGCTGTGCAACCAGCCAATTCGCAGATGGTCATCCCCACAGCCCTATAAAAGCCTCATCCAGCGCCATTTCACTATGAGCTGAGCTTAGGGAGAAACATGACAAACGCTTATGTGCTAGGGACAGTGGCGCTGAAAACTTTGACAAATAATTTTGGAGAGGGAGAGTGACGGGAGGTCGTATGGAGAGGTTTTTTTTTAAACTGTAAGGAGAGCACAGGGAGACTGCAGGTTGATTGTAATTGCCATCTGCATCGTGTTGAACCGCTGCCACATTCATAGTTAATCTGCTAGTTTATACATAGACTTACTGTTCCTTAGTATTAAAGGGTGGTGTAATATATCGCCGTCTGCATCGTGTTGAACCGCTGCCACATTCATAGTTAATCTGCTATTTTATACATAGACTTACTGTGCCTTAGTATTAAAGGGTGGTGTAATATATCGCCATCTGCATCGTGTTGAACCGCTGCCACATTCATAGTTAATCTGCTAGTTTATACATAGACTTACTGTGCCTCAGTATTAAAGGGTGGTGTAATATATCGCCGTCTGCATCGTGTTGAACCGCTGCCACATTCATAGTTAATCTGCTATTTTATACATAGACTTACTGTGCCTTAGTATTAAAGGGTGGTGTAATATATCGCCGTCTGCATCGTGTTGAACCGCTGCCACATTCATAGTTAATCTGCTAGTTTATACATAGACTTACTGTGCCTCAGTATTAAAGGGTGGTGTAATATATCGCCGTCTGCATCGTGTTGAACCGCTGCCACATTCATAGTTAATCTGCTAGTTTATACATAGACTTACTGTGCCTCAGTATTAAAGGGTGGTGTAATATATCGCCGTCTGCATCTTGTTGAACCGCAGGCCTGCACAGACTTGGAGGAGAGGTCTGCTGCGGACACCTCTAGACGAGCAACTAATGATGAGGACAGTCAGGTGGGAGCACATGTTGCGAGAGGTCATGGACATGTGGAAGAGACAGGTGCAGGTGACGGAACCGCCGACCAAACAGATGGACATGATGATGTAGCTGATCGCACGTGGGAGCCGGGTGAAGAAGGGGCATCATCCTCATCAGGGGTCGAGGGTGGCAACGTGCCCGTGAGACAGCAGAGTGGAAGCAGTGGGAGATCTGCAGCCAAACATGGGATGGGTACACTATCTGCTACTCGGGAGACTTCATAAAGGTTCATAAAAGCAGCGGTAGGCAGGCATCATGCAGTGGTGGAGGGAAAATGTCATACTCGCCAGTGTGGGAATTTTTCAGCACGTCGCTGGGGGACGTTAGAGTGGTGGTATGCAGAAGGTGAACGTGCTCCTGGCCAAGTTGCTGGTACTACAGTCCATCCGTTTCCGTGTGGTGGACTCTGCACCTTTCCGAGATCTGTTGGCTTGTACCCACCCAAGGTGGAGAGTCCCAAGCAGTCATTACTTTTCCAGAAAAGCTGTACCAGTCTTGCAAACGTCTGTTGGGCAGAAGGTGGGCCAGTCCTTGGGCCTCTCTGTGTCTGGTAGAGTTCATGCCAGTGCTGACATCTGCGTTGTAATGCTGGGATTTCTGCACTATTGTCTTCCTCTGCCTCCGCTTTGCATACAGGTTGCACACTATTCTGCCCCTGGGCAGCCTGGGTGAATGGAGTTACACCAGGGAAGAACTGCTCTGTGTCATCAATTAAGAAATGGAACGCTGGAGATAGGAACCATGGTCACTAATAGGCTACTGTCACAAAACTGATCCGTTACAATAATACAACTGCATGCATCCGTCATCTGTATTATCTGTAACGTACACACAAAAATTGAACAAAGACCTCTCCAGATGAAATAAAAATGTACTTTATTAATTATATATCAACATATAAATATATGTAATAATAGCAGCAAAGCAAGGAGAACATTTGATAAAAGACAAGCACCTAAGCGGGGGCTGGGGGATCAGCATGAAAAGAAAGGGGTCCACAGAAAAAATACAATAGTCGCACTGAGCCCACAAGTCCAGGAAAATAGGACTGAGTGTGAAAATACATGGTACCAATTACCCACAGGGAACATGCAGATCCCTCAGCCGCCTCCTCCCAACGCCGTTTCGCCAGGGAACTGGCTTCTTCCGTTTACCAAGTCTCTAACTGGACTTGTGGGCTCAGTGCGACTATTGTATTTTTTCTGTGGACCCCTTTCTTTTCATGCTGATCCCCCAGCCCCCGCTTAGGTGCTTGTCTTTTATCAAATCTTCTCCTTGCTTTGCTGCTATTATTACATATATTTATATGTTGATATATAATTAATAAAGTACATTTTTATTTTTATTTCATCTTTGTTCAATTTGTGTGAGTGATTCATATACACTTTTGTGTTGTTTGGGCCTCTCAGGAGTATATATGGTGACCTTATTGACCCGGTATTTGATTTGGTGGCTTATCTGTAACATTGCCAAGACGGATTGAAAGTCAATGGGGGACGGATCCGTTTTCTATCGTGCCAGATTGTGTCAGAGAAAACGGATCCGTCCCCATTGACTTACATTGTGTGCCAGGACGGATCCGTTTTCTATCGTGCCAGATTGTGTCAGAGAAAACGGATCCGTCCCCATTGACTTACATTGTGTGCCAGGACGGATCCGTTTTCTCTGACACAATCTGGCACAATAGAAAACGGATTGGTTGTTGGCTGCAGACAGCGTTTTGGTTTCCGCCTCCAGAGCGGAATGGAGACTGATCGGAGGCAAACTGATTTATTTTGAGCGGATCCTTTTCCATTCAGAATGCATTAGGGCAAAACTGATCCGTTTTCGACTGCTTGTGAGAGCCCATGACGGATCTCACAAATGGAAAGCCAACGCGATTGTGAAAGTAGCCATAATGGGAAGAACATTTTGTCTGCGCTGCGTCAGAGAGGTCTGACCCATTCGCCCTGCATGGCGCACGTCTTCAATCTCGTCACCCGGTTCCTCAAGCCTTCCACTGAATTGCAAGAGCTGTTAAAGGGGTATTACCATCACATACAATGGGGGCATATCACTAAGATATGCCCTCTTTGTCTGATAGGTGCGGGTCCCACCTCTGGGATACGCACCTTCAAGGAGAACGGAGCAGGGAGAGCTGTGGCTGGAGGACCCCAGGGTCTGTCCACCACCAAGCGCAGCTCTCATACAAGTGAATAGAAGCGCACTGCACATGCGCGGCCCCTGCTCCCATTCAATTCTATGGGGCAGACTGAAATAGTTGAGCCAGCGCTCGGCTATTTTCGGTTGCCCCATTGAAATGAATGGAGGGCGGCTGCGCATGTGCAGTGCACCCTCCATTCATTTCCCCGCTCCGTTCTCGTTGCAGGTTCGGGTCCCAGAGGTGGGACCCGCACCTATCAGACAATAGGGGCATATCCTAGCGATATGCCCCCATTGTATGTGATGGCAAAACTCCTTTAAAAATGTACAGGAAAATGCATGCACTTCAGCTACTCTTACCCTGCAAAACACGCCCTCCTTGACCAGCAAAAGCAAAATGCTCCTCCCCCACATCACCTGTGACGTTTCCACCCGTTGGAACTCCACGTTCCTTATGTTGGACCACCTGTACGAGCAGAGGAAGGCGGTCAATGATTTCTTAATGCAGCAGATGGACAGGTCTACTCCCCGGGGAAACTTTCACGTTAACCACTGGCAGCTCATGCGTGACACCTGCCTTTTGCTCGGGCCCTTTGAGGAGGCCACATTATTTGTACGTCAGCAGAACTACGGGATGAATTATGTCATTCCACTCCTTCACATCCTGGACGGGATGCTGATAAATCTAATTGGACAGGAGACATGGTGCCTACATCTCGCGGACACCCGAGCCCTAAGGTGAAGGACATAAACGCCCAGGAATTTTATGCACATCTAGGTGGTTTATCTGCCCAAGGAACATGAGAGGAGCTTGAGGGTGATGACGAAAACAACACAGATGACCCTGACAGACCATGGCAGTATGCAGTGGAGATGGAGGCAGGGGAGCCCTCATTATGACAAATTAATTTGGAAAGAATCACATTTCTTGGCAAAGTACGGCCGAATCGAATTTTTACAAAACTTCGCTCATATCTAATGGTGACTGGTCCCAAGCTGGTGCTGTCTGCTGATGGTTGTAGTTGAATGACTGATGGTGACTGGGCCCAGGCTGGTGCAGACTGGTGATGGTTGTAGTTGAATGACTGATGGTGACTGGGCCCAGGCTGGTGCTGACTGGTAATGGTTGTAGTTGAATGACTGATGGTGACTGGTCCCAGGCTGGTGCTGACTGGTGATGGTTGTAGTTGAATGACTGATGGTGACTGGTCCCAGGCTGGTGCTGACTGGTGATGGTTGTAGTTGAATGACTGATGGTGACTGGTCCCAGGCTGGTGCAGACTGGTGATGGTTGTAGTTGAATGACTGATGGTGACTGGGCCCAGGCTGGTGCAGACTGGTGATGGTTGTAGTTGAATGACTGATGGTGACTGGTCCCAGGCTGGTGCAGACTGGTGATGGTTGTAGTTGAATGACTGATGGTGACTGGTCCCAGGCTGGTGCTGACTGGTAATGGTTGTAGTTGAATGACTGATGGTGACTGGTCCCAGGCTGGTGCTGACTGGTGATGGTTTTAGTTCAATGACAGTGACTGGTCCCAGGCTGGTGCTGACTGGTGATGTTTGTAGTTTATTGATGGTGACTGGTCTCAGATTGGTGCTAACTGGTGATGTTTTTAGTTAATATTGGTCCCAGACTGGTGCTGACTTGTGATGGTTTTAGTTCATTGATGGTGATTAGTTCCAGGCTGGTGCAGACTGGTGATGGTTGTAGTTAAATGACTGATGCTGACTGGGCCCAGGCTGGTGCTGACTGGTGATGGTTGTAGTTGAATGACTGATGGTGACTGGTCCCAGGCTGGTGCTGACTGGTGATGGTTGTAGTTGAATGACTGATGGTGACTGGTCCCAGGCTGGTGCTGACTGGTGATGGTTGTAGTTGAATGACTGATGGTGACTGGTCCCAGGCTGGTGCAGACTGGTGATGGTTGTAGTTGAATGACTGATGGTGACTGGTCCCAGGCTGGTGCAGACTGGTGATGGTTGTAGTTGAATGACTGATGGTGACTGGTCCCAGGCTGGTGCAGACTGGTGATGGTTGTAGTTGAATGACTGATGGTGACTGGTCCCAGGCTGGTGGAGACTGGTGATGGTTGTAGTTGATTGACTGGCAATGACTGGTCTTAGATTGGTGCTAACTGGTGATGTTTTTAGTTAATTGACGGCGATTGGTCCCAGGCTGGTGCTGACTGGTGATGGTTGTAGTTGAATGACTGATGGTGACTGGGCCCAGGCTGGTGCTGACTGGTAATGGTTGTAGCTGATTGACTGATGGTGACTGGTCCCAGGCTGGTGCTGACTGGTGATGGTTGTAGTTGAATGACTGATGGTGACTGGTCCCAGGCTGGTGCTGACTGGTAATGGTTGTAGTTGAATGACTGATGGTGACTGGTCCCAGGCTGGTGCTGACTGGTAATGGTTGTAGTTGAATGACTAATGGTGACTGGTGATGGTTGTAGTTGAATGACTGATGGTGACTGGTCCCAGGCTGGTGCTGACTGGTGATGGTTGTAGTTGAATGACTGATGGTGACTGGTCCCAGGCTGGTGCAGACTGGTGATGGTTGTAGTTGAATGACTGATGGTGACTGGTCCCAGGCTGGTGCAGACTGGTGATGGTTGTAGTTGAATGACTGATGGTGACTGGTCCCAGGCTGGTGCTAACTGGTGATGTTTTTAGTTAATTGACGGCGATTGGTCCCAGGCTGGTGCTGACTGGTGATGGTTGTAGTTGAATGACTGATGGTGACTGGGCCCAGGCTGGTGCAGACTGGTGATGGTTGTAGTTGAATGACTGATCGTGACTGGGCCCAGGCTGGTGCTGACTGGTAATGGTTGTAGCTGATTGACTGATGGTGACTGGTCCCAGGCTGGTGCTGACTGGTGATGGTTGTAGTTGAATGACTGATGGTGACTGGTCCCAGGCTGGTGCTGACTGGTAATGGTTGTAGTTGAATGACTGATGGTGACTGGTCCCAGGCTGGTGCTGACTGGTAATGGTTGTAGTTGAATGACTGATGGTGACTGGTGATGGTTGTAGTTGAATGACTGATGGTGACTGGTCCCAGGCTGGTGCTGACTGGTGATGGTTGTAGTTGAATGACTGATGGTGACTGGGCCCAGGCTGGTGCTGACTGGTGATGGTTGTAGTTGAATGACTGATGGTGACTGGGCCCAGGCTGGTGCAGACTGGTGATGGTTGTAGTTGAATGACTGATGGTGACTGGGCCCAGGCTGGTGCAGACTGGTGATGGTTGTAGTTGAATGACTGATGGTGACTGGGCCCAGGCTGGTGCTGACTGGTAATGGTTGTAGTTGAATGACTGATGGTGACTGGTCCCAGGCTGGTGCAGACTGGTGATGGTTGTAGTTGAATGACTGATGGTGACTGGTCCCAGGCTGGTGCAGACTGGTGATAGTTGTAGTTGAATGACTGATGGTGACTGGTCCCAGGCTGGTGCAGACTGGTGATGGTTGTAGTTGAATGACTGATGGTGACTGGTCCCAGGCTGGTGCAGACTGGTGATGGTTGTAGTTGATTGACTGGCAATGACTGGTCTTAGATTGGTGCTAACTGGTGATGTTTTTAGTTAATTGACGGCGATTGGTCCCAGGCTGGTGCTGACTGGTGATGGTTGTAGTTGAATGACTGATGGTAACTGGTCCCAGGCTGGTGCTGACTGCTGATGGTTAGGGTTTGTAGTTGAATGACTGATGGTGACTGGGCCCAGGCTGGTGCAGACTGGTGATGGTTGTAGTTGAATGACTGATGGTGACTGGGCCCAGGCTGGTGCGGACTGGTGATGGTTGTAGTTGAATGACTGATGGTGACTGGGCCCAGGGCCCTCATTGGTGATGATTGTAGTTGGTTGCCCCCATATTTGTACATGGCATGTCTCCTTTCTTTATCCTTTCTGAAGTTTTGCATCCAGTAGATTTTCACCATAAATCTGTTGAGTTGTATTCTACTGTCTAGGGGTCTATTCTGTGACTTAGACATAAGTGTCCTCCTCAGTTCTAGAACCTCCTACATGACAAACAGTAGTTAAGCTTGGCAGCAGCTGTTTGTGGTGATTGCTGTATAACTAGGTACAGTCCATAGACATCTGACTGTGCTTCAGCCTGTCGGTCACATTATGTTTAAGTTTAGTTTGATGTATTGGCCGAGAAACCTCCTGACCCTGAATGTATACATAGAACCTTATTCACCCTGAATGTCAGCCACAGCATTGCCCTTCTATGAGTAGTCCAGAAATAATGTGGCCCCTGTCAAGTGTATTACAGTGATCATCTGGTGACTTTCTGTTCTTCTTCAGGTGCCACGGACGTCTCCTCAAGAGCAGATGCTTCTTAGCAAGAAATCAGAACTTCCACAGGATATTTATACTATCAGAGCACTGGAGTCTCATAAGAGAGCAGAGGAATATTTGAGTTGCAACAGTGAGACCCTCTGACCCCTTTTGGTCAGGACTATAACCATCCTGCCACCCTGGACATGAGAAAAGAGGGCTCCACCCTCCCATGACACCATCCTCTTTCCAGGAGAAGCCACAGTCTCATCCGAACACTGATGAGACAAGTCGTAAAGGTCCATTTTTTCTGTTCCTCCACTTTTTATACTTAGTGTCATTCACACAGGACAGCACCACAGCACGTAGGGACCCAGGGTGGTTACCCTCCCTCCTTGGCCATGCATGCAAGATATTCATTAGAATTCTGCATTCCTAAAGCTTTCTTTTAATAGTTCAGAACCTTGAGATGTTTTATGTGTCCTACATGAGGGTCATGTATTTCTTCAAGGTAAAGACTCCTGCTCAGACCTCTGCAACTGGGAAACAGAAAGGCCACAACTGGACAGATGTAGAAATCCTGAGCATTCCACAATTGATCTGCCTGAGACTGTCCCATGATTTCCGCCACCTCCCTTCTCAAAAGTGATGCTCTTGTCCCCCAGGATGTGGGGCCGAGCCTGGCCTAAATATGGGTTGGTGCATTCTAGGCCGCATGGATTGAAGAGGAGGGGAGGTGGTATTGGTTAATTGCCTCTAAGGGAAAAAATATTAAATTATGCAAATAATTTATTACAATAAGAAGTCATGTGACCAAGATGAGGCGGGTGGTACGTGTCCGTATAAAGTACACGCGTTGTGCATAGTCAGACATTGAGAGCTTATGTTCACAGTGCTTATCACAAAGGTCACCAAACTGCTCTCGGTGAATAGACAGGCCTCATCAGATTTGGTTACACCTGTGAGCTGAATGAGAATGTGAATAGACTAAGTGTAAACCCACTGCCTGTCACTGCGCAGAGGTGAGCACACAGCACAGGGGCCGCGCGCCAAGAGTGTTGTGAAATAAAAGGTTGATGAAAAGTATTTTTTTCACTAATAAGAGAGAAGCATGTGCTGATGACGTCAAGGAATGGACCAATGAGAATATGCTGACAGTCAGGGAATGGACCAATTAGAGTGAGGGGCATGTGCTAATGAGAGGGAGGAGCATGTGCTGAAAAAATCAAGAAATGGTACGGTGAGACCGAGCAGCATGCGTTGACTAGGTCAAGGAATGGACCAATGAGAGTGAGAAACGTGCTGACGAAATCGAGAAATGGACCTGTGAGAGCAAGCAGCATGCAGTAAAGAAGTCAAGGAATGGACCAATGATAGTGAGGAGCATGCGCTGACGAGGTCAAGAAATGGTTCATTTGAAAGCAAGCAGCATGTGCTGACGAGGTCCAGAAATGGTTCATGTGACAGCAAGCAGCATGTGCTGACGAGGTCCAGAAATGGTTCATGTGACAGCAAGCAGCATGTGCTGACGAGGTCAAGAAATGGTTCATGTGACCGCAAGCATCATGTGCTGACGAGGTCAAGAAATGGTTCATGTGACAGCAAGCAGCATGCGCTGACGAGGTCAAGGAATGGACTAATGATAGTAAGGAGCATGTGCTGACGAGGTCAAGAAATGGTTCATGTGACCGCAAGCAGCATGTGCTGACGAGGTCAAGAAATGGTTCATGTGACCGCAAGCAGCATGTGCTGACGAGGTCAAGAAATGGTTCATGTGACAGCAAGCATCATGTGCTGACGAGGTCAAGAAATGGTTCATGTGACAGCAAGCAGCATGTGCTGACGAGGTCAAGAAATGGTTCATGTGACAGCAAGCATCATGTGCTGACGAGGTCAAGAAATGGTTCATATGACAGCAAGCAGCATGTGTTGACGAGGTCAAGAAATGGTTCATGTGACAGCAAGCATCATGTGCTGACGAGGTCAAGAAATGGTTCATGTGACAGCAAGCAGCATGCGCTGACGAGGTCAAGAAATGGTTCATGTGACAGCAAGCAGCATGTGCTGACGAGGTCAAGGAATGGACTAATGATAGTAAGGAGCATGTGCTGACGAGGTCAAGAAATGGTTCATGTGACAGCAAGCAGCATGTGCTGACGAGGTCAAGAAATGGTTCATGTGACAGCAAGCAGCATGTGCTTACGAGGTCAAAAAATGGTTCATGTGACCGCAAGCAGCACGTGCTGACGAGGTCAAGAAATGGTTCATGTGACAGCAAGCATCATGTGCTGACGAGGTCAAGAAATGGTTCATGTGACAGCAAGCATCATGTGCTGACGAGGTCAAGAAATGGTTCATGTGACAGCAAGCAGCATGTGCTGACGAGGTGAAGAAATGGTTCATGTGAGAGCAAGCAGCATGTGCTGACGAGGTCAGGGAATGGACCAATGAGAGTGAGAAACTTGCTGACGAAATCGAGAAATGGACCTGTGACAGCAAGCAGCATGCAGTAAAGAAGTAAGGAATGGACCAATGATAGTAAGGAGCATGCGCTGATGAGGTCAAGAAATGGTTCACGTGACAGCAAGCATCATGTGCTGACGAGGTCAAGGAATGGACCAATGATAGTAAGGAGCATTGGCTGACGAGGTCAAGAAATGGTTCATGTGACAGCAAGCAGCATGTGCTGACGAGGTCAAAAAATGGTTCATGTGACAGCAAGCATCATGTGCTGACGAGGTCAAGGAATGGACCAATGATAGTAAGGAGCATTGGCTGACGAGGTCAAGAAATGGTTCATGTGACAGCAAGCAGCATGTGCTGACGAGGTCAAAAAATGGTTCGTGTGACAGCAAGCAGCATGTGCTGACGAGGTCAAGAAATGGTTCATGTGACAGCAAGCATCATGTGCTGACGAGGTCAAGGAATGGACCAATGATGGTAAGGAGCATGCGCTGACGAGGTCAAGAAATGGTTCATGTGACAGCAAGCATCATGTGCTGACGAGGTCAAGAAATGGTTCATATGACAGCAAGCAGCATGTGTTGACGAGGTCAAGAAATGGTTCATGTGACAGCAAGCAACATGTGCTGACGAGGTCAAGGAATGGGCCAATGAGAGTGAGAAACTTGCTGACGAAATCGAGAAATGGACCTGTGAGAGCAAGCAGCATGCAGTAAATAAGTCAAGGAATGGTTCATGTGACAGCAAGCAGCATGCGCTGACGAGGTCAAGAAATGGTTCATGTGACAGCAAGCATCATGTGCTGACGAGGTCAAGAAATGGTTCATGTGAGAGCAAGCGTCATGTGCTGACGAGGTCAAGAAATGGTTCATGTGACAGATAGCAGCATGCGCTGACGAGGTCAAGGAATGGTTCATGTAACAGCAAGCAGCATGTGCTGACGAGGTCAAGGAATGGTTCATGTAACAGCAAGCAGCATGTGCTGACGAGGTCAAGAAATGGTTCATGTGAGAGCAAGCAGCATGTGCTGACGAGGTCAAGGAATGGTTCATGTGACCGCAAGAAGCATGCGCTGACGAGGTCAAGGAATGGTTCATGTGACAGCAAGCAGCATGTGCTGACGAGGTCAAGAAATGGTTCATGTGAGAGCAAGCAGCATGTGCTGACGAGGTCAAGGAATGGTTCATGTGACAGCAAGCAGCATGCGCTGACGAGGTCAAGAAATGGTTCATGTGACAGCAAGCATCATGTGCTGACGAGGTCAAGGAATGGACTAATGATAGTGAGGAGCATGCGCTGACGAGGTCAAGAAATGGTTCATGTGACAGCAAGCAGCATGTGCTGACGAGGTCAAGAAATGGTTCATATGACAGCAAGCAGCATGTGCTGACGAGGTCAAGAAATGGTTCATGTGAGAGCAAGCGTCATGTGTTGACGAGGTCAAGAAATGGTTCATGTGACAGCAAGCAGCATGCGCTGACGAGGTCAAGGAATGGTTCATGTGACAGCAAGCAGCATGTGCTGACGAGGTCAAGAAATGGTTCATGTGACAGCAAGCAGCATGTGCTGACGAGGTCAAGAAATGGTTCATGTGACAGCAAGCAGCATGTGCTGACGAGGTCAAGGAATGGTTCATGTGACAGCAAGCAGCATGTGCTGACGAGGTCAAGGAATGGTTCATGTGACAGCAAGCAGCATGCGCTGACGAGGTCAAGGAATGGTTCATGTGACAGCAAGCAGCATGCGCTGACGAGGTCAAGAAATGGTTCATGTGACAGCAAGCAGCATGTGCTGACGAGGTCAAGAAATGGTTCATGTGACCGCAAGCAGCATGTGCTGACGAGGTCAAGAAATGGACTAATAGTAAGGAGCATGTGCTGACGAGGTCAAGAAATGGTTCATGTGACCGCAAGCAGCATGTGCTGACGAGGTCAAGAAATGGTTCATGTGACAGCAAGCATCATGTGCTGACGAGGTCAAGGAATGACGAGGTCAAGAAATGGTTCATGTGACAGCAAGCAGCATGTGCTGACAAGGTGAAGAAATGGTTCATGTGACAGCAAGCAGCATGTGCTAACGAGGTGAAGAAATGGTTCATGTGACAGCAAGCAGCATGTGCTGACGAGGTCAAGAAATGGTTCATGTGACAGCAAGCAGCATGTGTTGACGAGGTCAAGAAATGGTTCATGTGACCGCAAGCATCATGTGCTGACGAGGTCAAGAAATGGTTCATGTGACAGCAAGCATCATGTGCTGACGAGGTCAAGGAATGGTTCATGTGACAGCAAGCAGCATGTGCTGACGAGGCCAAGAAATGGTTCATGTGACAGCAAGCAGCATGTGTTGACGAGGTCAAGAAATGGTTCATGTGACCGCAAGCCTCATGTGCTGACGAGGTCAAGAAATGGTTCATGTGACCGCAAGCAGCACGTGCTGACGAGGTCAAGAAATGGTTCATGTGACAGCAAGCAGCATGTGCTGACGAGGTCAAGGAATGGTTCATGTGACCGCAAGCAGCATGTGCTGACGAGGTCAAGAAATGGTTCATGTGACAGCAAGCATCATGTGCTGACGAGGTCAAGGAATGGTTCATGTGACAGCAAGCAGCATGTGCTGATGAGGTCAAGAAATGGTTCATGTGACAGCAAGCAGCATGTGCTGACGGGGTCAAGGAATGGTTCATGTGACAGCAAGCAGCATGTGCTGACGAGGTCAAGGAATGGTTCATGTGACAGCAAGCATCATGTGCTGACGAGGTCAAGAAATGGACTAATGAGAGTGAGGTACATGCTGCCAAGGTAAGGGAAAGGACCACTGAGAGTGAGTAGCATCAGTTGTGGAAGTCAAGAAATGGAACAATGACAGTGAGGAGCATGCACTTATAATGGCAAAGAACAGAGACCTCTTTCAGATGATCGTGTCCTGTGCAGAAATCACGCTCCGTGTGTGAGCATGATTTCCCATTTTGGACACTGCTCGTTTCACAGGGGCGCACGCTATTGTACTAATTTACGATGCTATGTGTCTTTGCATGACGTCTATCTACGGAATTATACTGACATAATGCTGTGTGTCTCTGACATAACATTGTCAGTATAATTCGGTACATACAGGTCATGCAGAGACGCACAGCATGATAAATCAAACTAAAGCCGTGCAATCCTGCAAAACCAGCAGTGTCCATAACGGGAAATCGTGCTCACACACAGACACACTCATCTGAAAGAGGTCTAATACTTGAATTGCAGCCAGGACGATCTTGTGCAGAGATTTCTGTTTCAGATAAGGGTGTAGTATATAACGGTGTGGTATATAAGGGTGTAGTATATAAGGGTGTGGACGGCCAAGCCTCCATTCATTCTGCAGGGCACAGCACTCCAGGAAGTCCAGTGGAAGAGTGGATCTATTCACCAGCGTCTATGCTCCTACATCGCGCCGGTGTCTGCAGTGCTCTCCTGCCATATGACCCTTTATTCAACCAAGACAGATTGCACAAGTGATTACCGATTACCGCGTGTTCGGCTTAAATTACTGATTGATTTTGTCAAATTCATCCCGTTCTGCGTACACCCCCAGGATGTTACCTCCTTTGATGAGCATTTATGAATCTTACAACGTTCTAAATAGTCTTCATTTTAAATTTCCTTCCATTACTGGTCAGCCTGTGCGTACACAGTGTTTAATGTCTACACTTAACTAAATACAGGGTCATGTGACACGTGGAGACGTCACCACTGCAGCCAGTCATTGGCTGCAGCAGCTACGTGGCCTACATTAAACAAGATGTTGAATAACGAAGACTTGAGAGAAGAGCTGGCAGTGGGGGCCCAAGGGAGCCAGGAAGCCAGTAAACACAGACCTCGCATCCAGCATATATTACTGGAGGACACACAGATCTCACATCCAGCATGTATTACTGGGGGACACACAGATCTCACATCCAGTATGTATTACTGGGGGACACACAGATCTCACATCCAGCATGTATTACTGGGGGACACACAGACCTCACATCCAGTATGTATTACTGGAGGACATACAGACCTCACATCCAGCGTGTATTACTGGGGGACACACAGACCTCACATCCAGCATGTATTACTGGAGGACACACAGACCTCACATCCAGTATGTATTACTGGGGGACACACAGACCTCACATCCGGCATGTATTACTGGGGGGGGGGGACAGACCTCAGATCCAGCATGTATTACTGGGGGACACACAGACCTCACATCCGGCATGTATTACTGGGGGACACACAGACCTCACATCCAGCATGTATTACTGGGGGACACACAGACCTCACATCCGGCATATATTACTGGGGGACACACAGACCTCACATCCAGCATGTATTACTGGAGGACACACAGACCTCACATCCAGCATGTATTACTGGAGGACACAGATCTCACATCCAGCATGTATTACTGGGGGACACAAAGACCTCACATCCAGCCTGTATTACTGGAGGACACACAGACCTCACATCCAGCATGTATTACTGGGGGACACACAGACCTCACATCCAGTATGTATTACTGGAGGACATACAGACCTCACATCCAACATGTATTACTGGGGGACACACTGACCTCACATCCAGCATGTATTACTGGAGGACACACAGACCTCACATCCAACATGTATTACTGGAGGACACACAGACCTCACATCCAGCATGTATTACTGGGGGGGGGGACACACAGACCTCACATCCAGCATGTATTACTGGAGGACACACAGACCTCACATCCAGCATGTATTACTGGGGGACACACAGACCTCACATCCAGCATGTATTACTGGGGGACACACAGACCTCACATCCAGCATGTATTACTGTGGGACACACAGACCTCACATCCAGCATGTATTACTGGGGGGGACACAGATCTCACATCCAGCATGTATTACTGGGGGACACACAGACCTCACATCCGGCATGTATTACTGGGGGACACACAGACCTCACATCCGGCATGTATTACTGGAGGACATACAGACCTCACATCCAACATGTATTACTGGGGGACACACAGACCTCACATCCAGCATGTATTACTGGAGGACACACAGACCTCACATCCAGTATGTATTACTGGGGGACACACAGATCTCACATCCAGCATGTATTACTGGGGGACACACAGACCTCACATCCAGTATGTATTACTGGAGGACATACAGACCTCACATCCAGCATGTATTACTGGGGGACACACAGACCTCACATCCAGCATGTATTACTGGGGGACACACAGACCTCACATCCAGCATGTATTACTGGAGGACACACAGACCTCACATCCAGCATGTATTACTGGGGACACACAGACCTCACATCCAGCATGTATTACTGGAGGACACACAGACCTCACATCCAGCATGTATTACTGGGGGACACACAGACCTCACATCCAGCATGTATTACTGGGGACACACAGACCTCACATCCAGCATGTATTACTGGGGACACACAGACCTCACATCCAGCATGTATTACTGGGGGCACACAGACCTCACATCCAGCATGTATTACTGGGGACACACAGACCTCACATCCAGCATGTATTGCTGGGGACACACAGACCTCACATCCAGCATGTATTACTGGGGACACACAGACCTCACATCCAGCATGTATTACTGGGGACACACAGACCTCACATCCAGCATGTATTACTGGAGGACACACAGACCTCACATCCAGCATGTATTACTGGGGGACACACAGACCTCACATCCAGCATGTATTACTGGAGGACACACAGACCTCACATCCAGCATGTATTACTGGAGGACACACAGACCTCACATCCAGCATGTATTACTGGGGGACACACAGACCTCACATCCAGCATGTATTACTGGAGGACACACAGACCTCACATCCAGCATGTATTACTGGGGGACACACAGATCTCACATCCAGCATGTATTACTGGGGGACACACAGATCTCACATCCAGCATGTATTACTGGGGGACACACAGACCTCACATCCAGCATGTATTACTGGGGGACATACAGACCTCACATCCAGCATGTATTACTGGATGACACACAGACCTCACATCCGGCATGTATTACTGGAGGACACACAGACCTCACATCCAGCATGTATTACTGGGAAACACAGAGACCTCACATCCGGCATGTATTACTGGAGGACACACAGACCTCACATCCAGCATGTATTACTGGGGGGGGACACACATACCTCACATCCAGCATGTATTACTGGGGGACACACAGACCCCACATCCAGCATGTATTACTGGAGGACACACAGACCTCACATCCAGCATGTATTACTGGAGGACACACAGACCTCACATCCAGCATGTATTACTGGGGGGGACACAGATCTCACATCCGGCATGTATTACTGGGGGACACAGATCTCACATCCAGCATGTATTACTGGGGGACACACAGACCTCACATCCAGCATGTATTACTGAGGGAATAGACCTCACATCCAGCATGTATTCCTGGGGGACACACAGACCTCACATCCAGCATGTATTACTGGGGGACACACAGACCTCACACCCAGCATGTATTACTGGGACACACAGACCTCACATCCATCATGTATTACTGGGACACACAGACCTCACATCCAGCATGTATTACTGGGGGACACACAGACCTCACATCCAGCATGTATTACTGGGGGACACACAGACCTCACATCCAGCATGTATTACTGGAGGACACACAGACCTCACATCCATCATGTATTACTGGGACACAAACAGACCTCATATCCAGCATATATTACTGGAGGACACACAGACCTCACATCCAGCATGTATTACTGGGGGACACAAAGACCTCACATCCAGCATGTATTACTGGGGGACACACAGACCTCACATCCAGCATGTATTACTGGGGGACACACAGACCTCACATCCAGCATATATTACTGGAGGACACACAGACCTCACATCCAGCATGTATTACTGGGGGACACACAGACCTCATATCCAGCATATATTACTGGAGGACACACAGACCTCACATCCAGCATGTATTACTGGGGGACACAAAGACCTCACATCCAGCATGTACTACTGGGGGGACACACAGACCTCACATCCAGCATGTATTACTGGGGGACACACAGACCTCACATCCAGCATGTATTACTGGAGGACACACAGACCTCACATCCAGCATGTATTACTGGGGGACACACAGACCTCACATCCAGCATGTATTACTGGAGGAAACACAGACCTCACATCCAGCATGTATTACTGGGGGACACACAGACCTCATATCCAGCATATATTACTGGAGGACACACAGACCTCACATCCAGCATGTATTACTGGGGGACACAAAGACCTCACATCCAGCATGTACTACTGGGGGGACACACAGACCTCACATCCAGCATGTATTACTGGGGGGGGACACAGACCTCACATCCAGCATGTATTACTGGAGGACACACAGACCTCACATCCAGCATGTATTACTGGGGGACACACAGACCTCACATCCAGCATGTATTACTGGGGGACACACAGACCTCACATCCAGCATGTATTACTGGAGGACACACAGACCTCACATCCAGCATGTATTACTGGAGGACACACAGACCTCACATCCAGCATGTATTACTGGGGGACACACAGACCTCACATCCAGCATGTATTACTGGGGGACACACAGACCTCACATCCAGCATGTATTACTGGAGGACACACAGACCTCACATCCAGCATGTATTACTGGAGGACACACAGACCTCACATCCAGCATGTATTACTGGGGGACACACAGACCTCACATCCAGCATGTATTACTGGGGGACACACAGACCTCACATCCAGCATGTATTACTGGAGGACACACAGACCTCACATCCAGCATGTATTACTGGGGACACACAGACCTCACATCCAGCATGTATTACTGGAGGACACACAGACCTCACATCCAGCATGTATTACTGGGGGACACACAGACCTCACATCCAGCATGTATTACTGGGGGACACACAGACCTCACATCCAGCATGTATTACTGGGGACACACAGACCTCACATCCAGCATGTATTACTGGAGGACACACAGACCTCACATCCAGCATGTATTACTGGGGGGACACACAGACCTCACATCCAGCATGTATTACTGGGGGGCACACAGACCTCACATCCAGCATGTATTACTGGGGGACACAAAGACCTCACATCCAGCATGTACTACTGGGGGGACACACAGACCTCACATCCAGCATGTATTACTGGGGGGGGACACAGACCTCACATCCAGCATGTATTACTGGAGGACACACAGACCTCACATCCAGCATGTATTACTGGGGGGGACACAGACCTCACATCCAGCATGTATTACTGGGGGACACACAGACCTCACATCCAGCATATATTACTGGAGGACACACAGACCTCACATCCAGCATGTATTACTGGGGGACACACAGTCCTCATATCCAGCATATATTACTGGAGGACACACAGACCTCACATCCAGCATGTATTACTGGGGGACACAAAGACCTCACATAAAGCATGTACTACTGGGGGGACACACAGACCTCACATCCAGCCTGTATTACTGGGGGGGACACAGACCTCACATCCAGCATGTATTACTGGAGAACACACAGACCTCACATCCGGCATGTATAACTGGTGGACACACAGACCTCACATCCAGCATGTATTACTGGGGGACACACAGACCTCACATCCCGCATGTATTACTGGAGGACACACAGACCTCACATCCAGCATGTATTTCTGGGGGGACACACAGACCTCACATCCAGCATGTATTACTGGGGGGGACACAGACCTCACATCCAGCATGTATTACTGGGGGACACAAAGACCTCACATACAGCATGTACTACTGGGGGGACACACAGACCTCACATCCAGCATGTATTACTGGGGGGGACACAGACCTCACATCCAGCATGTATTACTGGAGGACACACAGACCTCACATCCGGCATGTATAACTGGTGGACACACAGACCTCACATCCAGCATGTATTACTGGAGGACAAACAGATGTCACATCCGGCATGTATTACTGGGGGGGACACAGACCTCACATCCAGCATGTATTACTGGGGGGACACACAGACCTCACATCCAGCATGTATTACTGGGGGGGACACAGACCTCACATCCAGCATGTATTACTGGGGGACACAAAGACCTCACATCCAGCATGTACTACTGGGGGGACACACAGACCTCACATCCAGCATGTATTACTGGGGGGGACACAGACCTCACATCCAGCATGTATTACTGGGGGACACACAGACCTCACATCCAGCATGTATTACTGGGGGACACAAAGACCTCACATCCAGCATGTATTACTGGGGGACACAAAGACCTCACATCCAGCATGTATTACTGGGGGGGACACAGATCTCACATCCGGCATGTATTACTGGAGGACACAGACCTCACATCCAGCATGTATTACTGAAGAGACACACAGACCTCACATCCAGCATGTATTACTGGGGGGGACACAGATCTCACATCCGGCATGTATTACTGGGGGGGACACAGATCTCACATCCGGCATGTATTACTGGGGGACACACAGACCTCACATCCAGCATGTATTACTGGGGGGGACACAGATCTCACATCCAGCATGTATTACTGGGACACACAGACCTCACATCCAGCATGTATTACTGGAGGACACACAGACCTCACATCCAGCATGTATTACTGGGGGACACACAGACCTCACATCCAGCATGTATTACTGGAGGACACACAGACCTCACATCCAGCATGTATTACTGGGGACACACAGACCTCACATCCAGCATGTATTACTGGAGGACACACAGACCTCACATCCAGCATGTATTACTGGAGGACACACAGACCTCACATCCAGCATGTATTACTGGGGGACACACAGACCTCACATCCAGCATGTATTACTGGAGGACACACAGACCTCACATCCAGCATGTATTACTGGGGGACACACAGACCTCACATCCAGCATGTATTACTGGAGGACACACAGACCTCACATCCAGCATGTATTACTGGAGGACACACAGACCTCACATCCAGCATGTATTACTGGAGGACACACAGACCTCACATCCAGCATGTATTACTGGAGGACACACAGACCTCACATCCAGCATGTATTACTGGGGGACACACAGACCTCACATCCAGCATGTATTACTGGGGACACACAGACCTCACATCCAGCATGTATTACTGGAGGACACACAGACCTCACATCCAGCATGTATTACTGGAGGACACACAGACCTCACATCCAGCATGTATTACTGGAGGACACACAGACCTCACATCCAGCATGTATTACTGGGGGACACACAGACCTCACATCCAGCATGTATTACTGGAGGACACACAGACCTCACATCCAGCATGTATTACTGGAGGACACACAGACCTCACATCCAGCATGTATTACTGGGGACACACAGACCTCACATCCAGCATGTATTACTGGAGGACACACAGACCTCACATCCAGCATGTATTACTGGAGGACACACAGACCTCACATCCAGCATGTATTACTGGGGGACACACAGACCTCACATCCAGCATGTATTACTGGAGGACACACAGACCTCACATCCAGCATGTATTACTGGAGGACACACAGACCTCACATCCAGCATGTATTACTGGAGGACACACAGACCTCACATCCAGCATGTATTACTGGGGGACACACAGACCTCACATCCAGCATGTATTACTGGGGGACACACAGACCTCACATCCAGCATGTATTACTGGAGGACACACAGACCTCACATCCAGCATGTATTACTGGAGGACACACAGACCTCACATCCAGCATGTATTACTGGAGGACACACAGACCTCACATCCAGCATGTATTACTGGAGGACACACAGACCTCACATCCAGCATGTATTACTGGAGGACACACAGACCTCACATCCAGCATGTATTACTGGGGACACACAGACCTCACATCCAGCATGTATTACTGGAGGACACACAGACCTCACATCCAGCATGTATTACTGGAGGACACACAGACCTCACATCCAGCATGTATTACTGGGGGACACACAGACCTCACATCCAGCATGTATTACTGGGGACACACAGACCTCACATCCAGCATGTATTACTGGAGGACACACAGACCTCACATCCAGCATGTATTACTGGGGGACACACAGACCTCACATCCAGCATGTATTACTGGAGGACACACAGACCTCACATCCAGCATGTATTACTGGAGGACACACAGACCTCACATCCAGCATGTATTACTGGAGGACACACAGACCTCACATCCAGCATGTATTACTGGAGGACACACAGACCTCACATCCAGCATGTATTACTGGAGGACACACAGACCTCACATCCAGCATGTATTACTGGGGGACACACAGACCTCACATCCAGCATGTATTACTGGGGACACACAGACCTCACATCCAGCATGTATTACTGGGGGACACACAGACCTCACATCCAGCATGTATTACTGGAGGACACACAGACCTCACATCCAGCATGTATTACTGGGGGACACACAGACCTCACATCCAGCATGTATTACTGGGGGACACACAGACCTCACATCCAGCATGTATTACTGGAGGACACACAGACCTCACATCCAGCATGTATTACTGGGGGACACACAGACCTCACATCCAGCATGTATTACTGGAGGACACACAGACCTCACATCCAGCATGTATTACTGGGGGACACACAGACCTCACATCCAGCATGTATTACTGGAGGACACACAGACCTCACATCCAGCATGTATTACTGGGGGACACACAGACCTCACATCCAGCATGTATTACTGGAGGACACACAGACCTCACATCCAGCATGTATTACTGGGGGACACACAGACCTCACATCCAGCATGTATTACTGGGGGACACACAGACCTCACATCCAGCATGTATTACTGGAGGACACACAGACCTCACATCCAGCATGTATTACTGGGGACACACAGACCTCACATCCAGCATGTATTACTGGAGGACACACAGACCTCACATCCAGCATGTATTACTGGAGGACACACAGACCTCACATCCAGCATGTATTACTGGAGGACACACAGACCTCACATCCAGCATGTATTACTGGGGGACACACAGACCTCACATCCAGCATGTATTACTGGGGGACACACAGACCTCACATCCAGCATGTATTACTGGAGGACACACAGACCTCACATCCAGCATGTATTACTGGGGGACACACAGACCTCACATCCAGCATGTATTACTGGAGGACACACAGACCTCACATCCAGCATGTATTACTGGGGGACACACAGACCTCACATCCAGCATGTATTACTGGAGGACACACAGACCTCACATCCAGCATGTATTACTGGGGGACACACAGACCTCACATCCAGCATGTATTACTGGAGGACACACAGACCTCACATCCAGCATGTATTACTGGAGGACACACAGACCTCACATCCAGCATGTATTACTGGGGGACACACAGACCTCACATCCAGCATGTATTACTGGGGGACACACAGACCTCACATCCAGCATGTATTACTGGGGGACACACAGACCTCACATCCAGCATGTATTACTGGAGGACACACAGACCTCACATCCAGCATGTATTACTGGAGGACACACAGACCTCACATCCAGCATGTATTACTGGGGACACACAGACCTCACATCCAGCATGTATTACTGGGGACACACAGACCTCACATCCAGCATGTATTACTGGAGGACACACAGACCTCACATCCAGCATGTATTACTGGAGGACACACAGACCTCACATCCAGCATGTATTACTGGGGACACACAGACCTCACATCCAGCATGTATTACTGGGGGACACACAGACCTCACATCCAGCATGTATTACTGGGGACACACAGACCTCACATCCAGCATGTATTACTGGAGGACACACAGACCTCACATCCAGCATGTATTACTGGAGGACACACAGACCTCACATCCAGCATGTATTACTGGGGACACACAGACCTCACATCCAGCATGTATTACTGGAGGACACACAGACCTCACATCCAGCATGTATTACTGGGGGACACACAGACCTCACATCCAGCATGTATTACTGGGGGACACACAGACCTCACATCCAGCATGTATTACTGGGGACACACAGACCTCACATCCAGCATGTATTACTGGAGGACACACAGACCTCACATCCAGCATGTATTACTGGGGGACACACAGACCTCACATCCAGCATGTATTACTGGAGGACACACAGACCTCACATCCAGCATGTATTACTGGAGGACACACAGACCTCACATCCAGCATGTATTACTGGAGGACACACAGACCTCACATCCAGCATGTATTACTGGAGGACACACAGACCTCACATCCAGCATGTATTACTGGAGGACACACAGACCTCACATCCAGCATGTATTACTGGGGGACACACAGACCTCACATCCAGCATGTATTACTGGGGGACACACAGACCTCACATCCAGCATGTATTACTGGGGGACACACAGACCTCACATCCAGCATGTATTACTGGAGGACACACAGACCTCACATCCAGCATGTATTACTGGAGGACACACAGACCTCACATCCAGCATGTATTACTGGGGGACACACAGACCTCACATCCAGCATGTATTACTGGGGGACACACAGACCTCACATCCAGCATGTATTACTGGGGACACACAGACCTCACATCCAGCATGTATTACTGGAGGACACACAGACCTCACATCCAGCATGTATTACTGGAGGACACACAGACCTCACATCCAGCATGTATTACTGGGGGACACACAGACCTCACATCCAGCATGTATTACTGGAGGACACACAGACCTCACATCCAGCATGTATTACTGGAGGACACACAGACCTCACATCCAGCATGTATTACTGGGGGACACACAGACCTCACATCCAGCATGTATTACTGGGGGACACACAGACCTCACATCCAGCATGTATTACTGGAGGACACACAGACCTCACATCCAGCATGTATTACTGGGGGACACACAGACCTCACATCCAGCATGTATTACTGGGGGACACACAGACCTCACATCCAGCATGTATTACTGGAGGACACACAGACCTCACATCCAGCATGTATTACTGGGGACACACAGACCTCACATCCAGCATGTATTACTGGAGGACACACAGACCTCACATCCAGCATGTATTACTGGGGGACACACAGACCTCACATCCAGCATGTATTACTGGAGGACACACAGACCTCACATCCAGCATGTATTACTGGAGGACACACAGACCTCACATCCAGCATGTATTACTGGGGGACACACAGACCTCACATCCAGCATGTATTACTGGAGGACACACAGACCTCACATCCAGCATGTATTACTGGAGGACACACAGACCTCACATCCAGCATGTATTACTGGAGGACACACAGACCTCACATCCAGCATGTATTACTGGGGGACACACAGACCTCACATCCAGCATGTATTACTGGGGGACACACAGACCTCACATCCAGCATGTATTACTGGGGGACACACAGACCTCACATCCAGCATGTATTACTGGAGGACACACAGACCTCACATCCAGCATGTATTACTGGGGGACACACAGACCTCACATCCAGCATGTATTACTGGAGGACACACAGACCTCACATCCAGCATGTATTACTGGGGGACACACAGACCTCACATCCGGCATGCATTACTGGGGGACACACAGACCTCACATCCAGCATGTATTACTGGGGGACACACTTTTAGAACACTTGAGAAATGGGCTGTGGCCCCCAGGAAAATCCTCTGCTGCACTGCCGCGGCTAAGACAGTGGCCGGTGTATATTGTGTCTTGGGAGGTGTCTGCACAATTCTGGGCTCGGAAGGATTTCCCAGTTTGCTGCTGGCTCCTGAATGGAGGCCGGTGACCGTTTTATTCTTACTACACAGACGGCAGTAATAAGAAGTGTCAGTGCTTTTGAAGATAAAGCTGACTTCTGCATCAAGCAGTGGGAAGAAGCCCTGAGACAAGTCTGCACCGTGGAGTGTCTCACCTGAAGATGGCGTCTCGCCTTGACTGAACACGTCTCTCCAGGCTGCGTCCATGAAGAGGGCATTGTACTTACTGTCTACTGAAGCCAGGTATTTGGCCACAGGGTGGGGACCTGAGGGGAGAAGATGGAAGGACAGGACATAAAAAATACACAATGCTGAAACCTCAAAAAACCATGAGCCAATGAGAGAGACAAGCTACTCTGATGTGTTCACTGATCTGGAGGAGATCTCTGCTGCAAAACCTGAGATTCATGACTCGTGTGACTCCACCATAAAGACTATGGCCGGGGATAGAAGACACAGGAACCCAGAGGAGATCCCCCTCAATGAGACCTTCACATGTGACTCCACCATACAGACTATGA
The DNA here is from genome assembly GCA_033119425.1 of Bufotes viridis. Classification (NCBI taxonomy): domain Eukaryota; kingdom Metazoa; phylum Chordata; class Amphibia; order Anura; family Bufonidae; genus Bufotes; species Bufotes viridis. Next base: position 430,115,378 of record CM065592.1, read on the forward strand.
CCAGGGATAGCAGGCACAGGAACCCAGAGGAGATCCTCTCAATGAGACCTTCACAGGTGACTCCACCATACAGACTATGGCCGGGGATAGAAGGCACAGGAACCCAGAGGAGATCCCCCCAATGAGACCTTCACATGTGACTCCACCATACAGACTATAGCCAGGGATAGAAGGCACAGGAACCCAGAGGAGATCCCCTCAATGAGACCTTCACATGTGACTCCACCATACAGACTATGACCAGGGATTGAAGGCACAGGAACCCAGAGGAGATCCCCCTCAGTGAGACCTTCACATGTGACTCCACCATACAGACTATGGCCGGGGATAGAAGGCACAGGAACCCAGAGGAGATCCCCCTCAATGAGACCTTCACATGTGACTCCACCATACAGACTATGGCCAGGGATAGAAGGCACAGGAACCCAGAGGAGACCCCCTCAATGAGACCTTCACATGTGACTCCACCATACAGACTATGGCCAGGGATAGAGGGCACAGGAACCCAGAGGAGATCCCCCCAATGAGACCTTCACATGTGACTCCACCATACAGACTATGGCCAGGGATAGAAGGCACAGGAACCCAGAGGAGATCCCTCAATGAGACCTTCACATGTGACTCCACCATACAGACTATGGCCAGGGATAGAAGGCACAGGAACCCAGAGGAGATCCCCTCAATGAGACCTTCACATGTGACTCCACCATACAGACTATGGCCAGGGATAGAAGGCACAGGAACCCAGAGGAGATCCCCTCAATGAGACCTTCACATGTGACTCCACCATACAGACTATGGCCAGGGATAGAAGGCACAGGAACCCAGAGGAGATCCCCCCAATGAGACCTTCACATGTGACTCCACCATACAGACTATGGCCAGGGATAGAAGGCACAGGAACCCAGAGGAGATCCCCTCAATGAGACCTTCACATGTGACTCCACCATACAGACTATGGCCAGGGATAGAAGGCACAGGAACCCAGAGGAGATCCCCCCAATGAGACCTTCACATGTGACTCCACCATACAGACTATGGCCAGGGATAGAAGGCACAGGAACCCAGAGGAGATCCCCCCAATGAGACCTTCACAGGTGACTCCACCATACAGACTATGGGCAGGGATAGAAGGCACAGGAACCCAGAGGAGATGCCCCCAATGAGACCTTCACATGTGACTCCACCATACAGACTATAGCCAAGGATAGAAGGCACAGGAACCCAGAGGAGATCCTCTCAATGAGACCTTCACAGGTGACTCCACCATACAGACTATGGCCGGGGATAGAAGGCACAGGAACCCAGAGGAGATCCCCCCAATGAGACCTTCACATGTGACTCCACCATAAAGACTATAGCCAGGGATAGAAGGCACAGGAACCCAGAGTAGATCCTCCCAATGAGACCTTTACATGTGACTCCACCATACAGACTATAGCCAGGGATAGAGGGCACAGGAACCCAGAGGAGATCCCCTCAATGAGACCTTCACATGTGACTCCACCATACAGACTATGGCCAGGGATAGAAGGCACAGGAACCCAGAGGAGATCCCCTCAATGAGACCTTCACATGTGACTCCACCATACAGACTATGGCCAGGGATAGAAGGCACAGGAACCCAGAGGAGATCCCCTCAATGAGACCTTCACATGTGACTCCACCATACAGACTATGGCCAGGGATAGAAGGCACAGGAACCCAGAGGAGATCCCCTCAATGAGACCTTCACATGTGACTCCACCATACAGACTATGGCCAGGGATAGAAGGCACAGGAACCCAGAGGAGATCCCCTCAATGAGACCTTCACATGTGACTCCACCATACAGACTATAGCCAGGGATAGAAGGCACAGGAACCCAGAGGAGATCCCCTCAATGAGACCTTCACATGTGACTCCACCATACAGACTATGGCCAGGGATAGAAGGCACAGGAACCCAGAGGAGATCCCCCAATGAGACCTTCACATGTGACTCCACCATACAGACTATGGCCAGGGATAGAAGGCACAGGAACCCAGAGGAGATCCCCTCAATGAGACCTTCACATGTGACTCCACCATACAGACTATGGCCAGGGATAGAAGGCACAGGAACCCAGAGGAGATCCCCTCAATGAGACCTTCACATGTGACTCCACCATACAGACTATGGCCAGGGATAGAAGGCACAGGAACCCAGAGGAGATCCCCTCAATGAGACCTTCACATGTGACTCCACCATACAGACTATGGCCAGGGATAGAAGGCACAGGAACCCAGAGGAGATCCCTCAATGAGACCTTCACATGTGACTCCACCATACAGACTATAGCCAGGGATAGAAGGCACAGGAACCCAGAGGAGATCCCCTCAATGAGACCTTCACATGTGACTCCACCATACAGACTATAGCCAGGGATAGAAGGCACAGGAACCCAGAGGAGATCCCTCAATGAGACCTTCACATGTGACTCCACCATACAGACTATGGCCAGGGATAGAAGGCACAGGAACCCAGAGGAGATCCCCCAATGAGACCTTCACATGTGACTCCACCATACAGACTATGGCCAGGGATAGAAGGCACAGGAACCCAGAGGAGATCCCCTCAATGAGACCTTCACATGTGACTCCACCATACAGACTATGGCCAGGGATAGAAGGCACAGGAACCCAGAGGAGATCCCCTCAATGAGACCTTCACATGTGACTCCACCATACAGACTATGGCCAGGGATAGAAGGCACAGGAACCCAGAGGAGATCCCCTCAATGAGACCTTCACATGTGACTCCACCATACAGACTATGGCCAGGGATAGAAGGCACAGGAACCCAGAGGAGATCCCCTCAATGAGACCTTCACATGTGACTCCACCATACAGACTATAGCCAGGGATAGAAGGCACAGGAACCCAGAGGAGATCCCCTCAATGAGACCTTCACATGTGACTCCACCATACAGACTATGGCCAGGGATAGAAGGCACAGGAACCCAGAGGAGATCCCCTCAATGAGACCTTCACATGTGACTCCACCATACAGACTATGGCCAGGGATAGAAGGCACAGGAACCCAGAGGAGATCCCCTCAATGAGACCTTCACATGTGACTCCACCATACAGACTATGGCCAGGGATAGAAGGCACAGGAACCCAGAGGAGATCCCCTCAATGAGACCTTCACATGTGACTCCACCATACAGACTATAGCCAGGGATAGAAGGCACAGGAACCCAGAGGAGATCCCTCAATGAGACCTTCACATGTGACTCCACCATACAGACTATGGCCAGGGATAGAAGGCACAGGAACCCAGAGGAGATCCCCTCAATGAGACCTTCACATGTGACTCCACCATACAGACTATAGCCAGGGATAGAAGGCACAGGAACCCAGAGGAGATCCCCTCAATGAGACCTTCACATGTGACTCCACCATACAGACTATGGCCAGGGATAGAAGGCACAGGAACCCAGAGGAGATCCCCTCAATGAGACCTTCACATGTGACTCCACCATACAGACTATAGCCAGGGATAGAAGGCACAGGAACCCAGAGGAGATCCCCTCAATGAGACCTTCACATGTGACTCCACCATACAGACTATAGCCAGGGATAGAAGGCACAGGAACCCAGAGGAGATCCCCTCAATGAGACCTTCACATGTGACTCCACCATACAGACTATAGCCAGGGATAGAAGGCACAGGAACCCAGAGGAGATCCCCTCAATGAGACCTTCACATGTGACTCCACCATACAGACTATGGCCAGGGATAGAAGGCACAGGAACCCAGAGGAGATCCCCTCAATGAGACCTTCACATGTGACTCCACCATACAGACTATGGCCAGGGATAGAAGGCACAGGAACCCAGAGGAGATCCCCTCAATGAGACCTTCACATGTGACTCCACCATACAGACTATAGCCAGGGATAGAAGGCACAGGAACCCAGAGGAGATCCCCTCAATGAGACCTTCACATGTGACTCCACCATACAGACTATAGCCAGGGATAGAAGGCACAGGAACCCAGAGGAGATCCCCTCAATGAGACCTTCACATGTGACTCCACCATACAGACTATAGCCAGGGATAGAAGGCACAGGAACCCAGAGGAGATCCCCTCAATGAGACCTTCACATGTGACTCCACCATACAGACTATGGCCAGGGATAGAAGGCACAGGAACCCAGAGGAGATCCCCCAATGAGACCTTCACATGTGACTCCACCATACAGACTATAGCCAGGGATAGAAGGCACAGGAACCCAGAGGAGATCCCCTCAATGAGACCTTCACATGTGACTCCACCATACAGACTATGGCCAGGGATAGAAGGCACAGGAACCCAGAGGAGATCCCTCAATGAGACCTTCACATGTGACTCCACCATACAGACTATAGCCAGGGATAGAAGGCACAGGAACCCAGAGGAGATCCCCTCAATGAGACCTTCACATGTGACTCCACCATACAGACTATGGCCAGGGATAGAAGGCACAGGAACCCAGAGGAGATCCCCTCAATGAGACCTTCACATGTGACTCCACCATACAGACTATAGCCAGGGATAGAAGGCACAGGAACCCAGAGGAGATCCCCTCAATGAGACCTTCACATGTGACTCCACCATACAGACTATAGCCAGGGATAGAAGGCACAGGAACCCAGAGGAGATCCCCTCAATGAGACCTTCACATGTGACTCCACCATACAGACTATAGCCAGGGATAGAAGGCACAGGAACCCAGAGGAGATCCCCTCAATGAGACCTTCACATGTGACTCCACCATACAGACTATAGCCAGGGATAGAAGGCACAGGAACCCAGAGGAGATCCCCTCAATGAGACCTTCACATGTGACTCCACCATACAGACTATGGCCAGGGATAGAAGGCACAGGAACCCAGAGGAGATCCCCTCAATGAGACCTTCACATGTGACTCCACCATACAGACTATGGCCAGGGATAGAAGGCACAGGAACCCAGAGGAGATCCCCTCAATGAGACCTTCACATGTGACTCCACCATACAGACTATAGCCAGGGATAGAAGGCACAGGAACCCAGAGGAGATCCCCTCAATGAGACCTTCACATGTGACTCCACCATACAGACTATAGCCAGGGATAGAAGGCACAGGAACCCAGAGGAGATCCCCTCAATGAGACCTTCACATGTGACTCCACCATACAGACTATAGCCAGGGATAGAAGGCACAGGAACCCAGAGGAGATCCCCTCAATGAGACCTTCACATGTGACTCCACCATACAGACTATGGCCAGGGATAGAAGGCACAGGAACCCAGAGGAGATCCCCTCAATGAGACCTTCACATGTGACTCCACCATACAGACTATAGCCAGGGATAGAAGGCACAGGAACCCAGAGGAGATCCCCTCAATGAGACCTTCACATGTGACTCCACCATACAGACTATGGCCAGGGATAGAAGGCACAGGAACCCAGAGGAGATCCCCTCAATGAGACCTTCACATGTGACTCCACCATACAGACTATAGCCAGGGATAGAAGGCACAGGAACCCAGAGGAGATCCCCTCAATGAGACCTTCACATGTGACTCCACCATACAGACTATGGCCAGGGATAGAAGGCACAGGAACCCAGAGGAGATCCCCTCAATGAGACCTTCACATGTGACTCCACCATACAGACTATGGCCAGGGATAGAAGGCACAGGAACCCAGAGGAGATCCCCTCAATGAGACCTTCACATGTGACTCCACCATACAGACTATAGCCAGGGATAGAAGGCACAGGAACCCAGAGGAGATCCCCTCAATGAGACCTTCACATGTGACTCCACCATACAGACTATAGCCAGGGATAGAAGGCACAGGAACCCAGAGGAGATCCCTCAATGAGACCTTCACATGTGACTCCACCATACAGACTATGGCCAGGGATAGAAGGCACAGGAACCCAGAGGAGATCCCCTCAATGAGACCTTCACATGTGACTCCACCATACAGACTATAGCCAGGGATAGAAGGCACAGGAACCCAGAGGAGATCCCCTCAATGAGACCTTCACATGTGACTCCACCATACAGACTATAGCCAGGGATAGAAGGCACAGGAACCCAGAGGAGATCCCCCAATGAGACCTTCACATGTGACTCCACCATACAGACTATGGCCAGGGATAGAAGGCACAGGAACCCAGAGGAGATCCCCTCAATGAGACCTTCACATGTGACTCCACCATACAGACTATGGCCAGGGATAGAAGGCACAGGAACCCAGAGGAGATCCCCTCAATGAGACCTTCACATGTGACTCCACCATACAGACTATAGCCAGGGATAGAAGGCACAGGAACCCAGAGGAGATCCCCTCAATGAGACCTTCACATGTGACTCCACCATACAGACTATAGCCAGGGATAGAAGGCACAGGAACCCAGAGGAGATCCCCTCAATGAGACCTTCACATGTGACTCCACCATACAGACTATAGCCAGGGATAGAAGGCACAGGAACCCAGAGGAGATCCCCTCAATGAGACCTTCACATGTGACTCCACCATACAGACTATGGCCAGGGATAGAAGGCACAGGAACCCAGAGGAGATCCCCTCAATGAGACCTTCACATGTGACTCCACCATACAGACTATAGCCAGGGATAGAAGGCACAGGGAACCCAGAGGAGATCCCCTCAATGAGACCTTCACATGTGACTCCACCATACAGACTATGGCCAGGGATAGAAGGCACAGGAACCCAGAGGAGATCCCCTCAATGAGACCTTCACATGTGACTCCACCATACAGACTATAGCCAGGGATAGAAGGCACAGGAACCCAGAGGAGATCCCCTCAATGAGACCTTCACATGTGACTCCACCATACAGACTATAGCCAGGGATAGAAGGCACAGGAACCCAGAGGAGATCCCCTCAATGAGACCTTCACATGTGACTCCACCATACAGACTATGGCCAGGGATAGAAGGCACAGGAACCCAGAGGAGATCCCCTCAATGAGACCTTCACATGTGACTCCACCATACAGACTATGGCCAGGGATAGAAGGCACAGGAACCCAGAGGAGATCCCCTCAATGAGACCTTCACATGTGACTCCACCATACAGACTATAGCCAGGGATAGAAGGCACAGGAACCCAGAGGAGATCCCCTCAATGAGACCTTCACATGTGACTCCACCATACAGACTATGGCCAGGGATAGAAGGCACAGGAACCCAGAGGAGATCCCCCAATGAGACCTTCACATGTGACTCCACCATACAGACTATGGCCAGGGATAGAAGGCACAGGAACCCAGAGGAGATCCCCTCAATGAGACCTTCACATGTGACTCCACCATACAGACTATGGCCAGGGATAGAAGGCACAGGAACCCAGAGGAGATCCCCTCAATGAGACCTTCACATGTGACTCCACCATACAGACTATGGCCAGGGATAGAAGGCACAGGAACCCAGAGGAGATCCCCTCAATGAGACCTTCACATGTGACTCCACCATACAGACTATAGCCAGGGATAGAAGGCACAGGAACCCAGAGGAGATCCCCCAATGAGACCTTCACATGTGACTCCACCATACAGACTATAGCCAGGGATAGAAGGCACAGGAACCCAGAGGAGATCCCCTCAATGAGACCTTCACATGTGACTCCACCATACAGACTATAGCCAGGGATAGAAGGCACAGGAACCCAGAGGAGATCCCCCAATGAGACCTTCACATGTGACCCCACCATACAGACTATGGCCAGGGATAAGGCACAGGAATGCAGAGGAGATCCCCCCAATGAGACCTTTACATGTGACTCCACCATACAGACTATGGCCAGGGATAGAAGGCACAGGAACCCAGAGGAGATCCCCCAATGAGACCTTCACATGTGACTCCACCATACAGACTATAGCCAGGGATAGAAGGCACAGGAATCCCAGAGGAGATCCCTCAATGAGACCTTCACATGTGACTCCACCATACAGACTATGGCCAGGGATAGAAGGCACAGGAACCCAGAGGAGATCCCCAATGAGACCTTCACATGTGACTCCACCATACAGACTATGGCCAGGGATAGAAGGCACAGGAACCCAGAGGAGATTCCCTCAATGAGACCTTCACATGTGACTCCACCATACAGACTATAGCCAGGGATAGAAGGCACAGGAACCCAGAGGAGATCCCCCCAATGAGACCTTCACATGTGACTCCACCATACAGACTATAGCCAAGGATAGAAGGCACAGGAACTCAGAGGAGATCCCCCCAATGAGACCTTCACATGTGACTCCACCATACAGACTATAGTCCCCACCACGATACCCTACATACAACTGAACCTACAGGAGGCGCTGAACCTGACCTGACGCCTGTATAAAGAATCCTTTATATTTAGTATATATGCTTAATGATCAGATCAGGATCAGCGCCCCGTGTAGTAGTACGGTGGGTATCCGTGTACACACATACAGATCAGCCTGGGGTCTGTGCACACTCGGTGCCAGCACTTCCAGCCCTTGGGCGGTACATGCATGCAGACACAGTGGTCACTCCTGGAGGACCGTACTGCTGATTACAGGCCGTCAGCCAGGTTCCTCGATTTGCTGCTTTTCACCAGGTGACAACATTCAGGAGATATTTGGCCCCGTGTACATGGAGACTGCTTGTGCTGGGTAAGGACTCCACATTTCTAAAACACGAGTGACAAGACAGCGGCGAGGAATCACCTCACAGGTCATCCGTGTTCACAAGAGTGGCGTGACCCGTACAACATTCATCCCACATGACACCAGGAGTCCACACGTGTGCCCAGTACATCCCTGTGAGTCTTGGACTTCCACAGGGCTCACGACAGTAGGCGACATGACACAGACCACGCTCTACAGGCAAAGCAATGAATGGTCACACTCACCAAGAGGCAGGACAAGGAAGCGAATGTAGCTGAGCCAATCCGGAGTCTTCCCAGCGAGCTGCTCCACGAAGAATCGAAGGATGACGCTGAGGTAACTCTGGTCACCAGCAACCACAACTTTAACCGGTGGAGGCATCAATGAGTTACAGTTACAGCTGGAGAGGAGACACAAACTCAGAGACCACGGCAAACCCAAGACTAGTGTTGAGCAAACTTGTGCTTTCGAGTTTGGTGTACAAGATTCGGGTTATCTAAGAATCCCATTATGGATTCCGCTTCTATGGACCATCATGGAATTCAATGATGGCATGCACCACGGATAACTATGAGGCGTTCCGTATTGTTGGCCATAGACTTGTATTATGACGGAATGTAATACATAAAGCCTCTTGTTGGCTTCCATGGTCATGCAGTCATAGAATTCCATTCTGGTCCTTAGTAGCGGAATCCATAACGGGATTCTTAGATAATCCGAACCTTGTGAAAACACAAGTTTGCCTAACACTACCCAAGACTAAAAGACACATGGCATGATAGTAGAAACCAACTGTGGATACATGCGACTGTAGAGACACGTAATGAAGTGTGCTAACCATCAGTGGATACATGTGACTAAGATATGCGGCATGATGATAACAACTATCTAAGGATAAATGTGACTATAAGATACGTGGCATAATGGTACTAGCCATATGTGCATACATGTGATTATATGACAATACATGTGACTGTAGAAGACGTGGTATGATGTGTACTCATTATCTAACCATACATGTGACTGTAGTAGACGTGGTATGATGTGTACTCACTATCTGACAACACATGTGACTGTAGTAGACGTGGTATGATGTGTACTCACTATCTGACAACACATGTGACTGTAAAAGACGTGGTATGACGTGTACTCACTATCTGACAATACATGTGACTGTAGAAGACGTGGTATGATGTGTAATCACTATCTGACGATACATGTGACTGTAGAAGACGTGGTATGATGTGTACTCACTATCTGACAATACATGTGACTGTAGAAGACGTGGTATGACGTGTACTCACTATCTGACAATACATGTGACTGTAGAAGAGGTGGTATGACGTGTACTCACTATCTGTGGATACATGTGACTGTAGAAGACGTGGTATGATGTGTACTCACTATCTGTGGATACATGTGACTGTAGAAGACGTGGTATGATGTGTACTCACTATCTGACAACACATGTGACTGTAGAAGACGTGGTATGACGTGTACTCACTATCTGACAATACATGTGACTGTAGAAGACGTGGTATGATGTGTACTCACTATCTGACAACACATGTGACTGTAGAAGACGTGGTATGATGTGTACTCACTATCTGACAACACATGTGACTGTAGAAGACGTGGTATGACGTGCACTCACTATCTGTGGATACATGTGACTGTAGAAGATGAGGTATGACGTGCACTCACTATCTGACAATACATGTGACTGTAGAAGATGAGGTATGATGTGCACTCACTATCTCTGGATACATGTGACTGTAGAAGACGTGGTATGACGTGCACTCACTATCTGTGGATACATGTGACTGTAGAAGATGAGGTATGACGTGCACTCACTATCCGACAATACATGTGACTGTAGAAGATGAGGTATGATGTGCACTCACTATCTCTGGATACATGTGACTGTAGAAGACGTGGTATGACGTGCACTCACTATCTGTGGATACATGTGACTGTAGAAGATGAGGTATGACGTGCACTCACTATCTGTGGATACATGTGACTGTAGAAGATGAGGTATGACGTGCACTCACTATCTGTGGATATATGTGACTGTAGAAGATGAGGTATGACGTGCACTCACTATCTGACAATACATATGACTGTAGAAGATGAGGTATGACGTGCACTCACTATCTGTGGATACATGTGACTGTAGAAGATGAGGTATGACGTGCACTCACTATCCGTGGATACATATGACTGTAGAAGATGAGGTATGACGTGCACTCACTATCTCTGGATACATGTGACTGTAGAAGACGTGGTATGATGTGCACTCACTATCTGTGTATACATATGACTGTAGAAGATGAGGTATGACGTGCACTCACTATCTCTGGATACATATGATTGTAAAAGATGAGGTATAACGTGCACTCACTATCTGTGGATACATGTGACTGTAGAAGATGAGGTATGACGTGCACTCACTATCTCTGGATACATATGACTGTAGAAGATGAGGTATGACGTGCACTCACTATCTGTGTATATATATGACTGTAGAAGATGAGGTATGACGTGCACTCACTATCTCTGGATACATATGACTGTAAAAGATGAGGTATGACGTGCACTCACTATCTCTGGATACATATGACTGTAGAAGATGAGGTATGACGTGCACTCACTATCTGTGGATACATATGACTGTAGAAGATGAGGTATGACGTGCACTCACTATCTGTGGATACATGTGACTGTAGAAGATGAGGTATGACGTGCACTCACTATCTGTGGATACATATGACTGTAGAAGATGAGGTATGACGTGCACTCACTATCCGTGGATACATATGACTGTAGAAGATGAGGTATGACGTGCACTCACTATCTGTGGATACATATGACTGTAGAAGATGAGGTATGACGTGCACTCACTATCTCTGGATACATGTGACTGTAGAAGATGAGGTATGACGTGCACTCACTATCTGTGGATACATATGACTGTAGAAGATGAGGTATGACGTGCACTCACTATCTGTGGATACATGTGACTGTAGAAGACGTGGTATGACGTGCACTCACTATCTGTGGATACATATGACTGTAGAAGATGTGGTATGACGTGCACTCACTATCTCTGGATACATATGACTGTAGAAGATGAGGTATAACGTGCACTCACTATCTGTGGATACATATGACTGTAGAAGATGAGGTATGATGTGCACTCGCTATCTGTGGATACATGTGACTGTAGAAGACCTCGACGTGCACTCACTATCTGACAATACATATGACTGTAGAAGATGAGGTATGACGTGCACTCACTATCTCTGGATACATATGACTGTAGAAGATGAGGTATGACGTGCACTCACTATCTGACAATACATGTGACTGTAGAAGATGAGGTATGACGTGCACTCACTATCTGTGGATACATATGACTGTAGAAGATGAGGTATGACGTGTACTCACTATCTCTGGATACATATGACTGTAGAAGATGAGGTATAACGTGCACTCACTATCTGTGGATACATATGACTGTAGAAGATGAGGTATGACGTGCACTCACTATCTGTGGATATATATGACTGTAGAAGATGAGGTATGACGTGCACTCACTATCTCTGGATACATATGACTGTAGAAGATGAGGTATGACGTGCACTCACTATCCGTGGATACATATGACTGTAGAAGATGAGGTATGACGTGCACTCACTATCTCTGGATACATATGACTGTAAAAGATGAGGTATGACGTGCACTCACTATCTGTGGATACATGTGACTGTAGAAGATGAGGTATGACGTGCACTCACTATCCGTGGATACATATGACTGTAGAAGATGAGGTATAACGTGCACTCACTATCCGTGGATACATGTGACTGTAGAAGATGAGGTATGACGTGCACTCACTATCTGTGGATATATATGACTGTAGAAGATGAGGTATGACGTGCACTCACTATCTCTGGATACATATGACTGTAGAAGATGAGGTATGACGTGCACTCACTATCCGTGGATACATATGACTGTAGAAGATGAGGTATGACGTGCACTCACTATCCGTGGATACATGTGACTGTAGAAGATGAGGTATGACGTGCACTCACTATCTGTGGATATATATGACTGTAGAAGATGAGGTATGACGTGCACTCACTATCCGTGGATACATGTGACTGTAGAAGATGAGGTATAACGTGCACTCACTATCTCTAGATACATATGACTGTAGAAGACCTCGACGTGCACTCACTATCCGTGGATACATATGACTGTAGAAGATGAGGTATGACGTGCACTCACTATCCGTGGATACATGTGACTGTAGAAGATGAGGTATGACGTGCACTCACTATCTGTGGATACATATGACTGTAGAAGATGAGGTATGACGTGCACTCACTATCTGTGGATACATATGACTGTAGAAGATGAGGTATGACGTGCACTCACTATCTGTGGATACATATGACTGTAGAAGATGAGGTATGACGTGCACTCACTATCTCTGGATACATATGACTGTAGAAGATGAGGTATGACGTGCACTCACTATCTCTGGATACATATGACTGTAGAAGATGAGGTATGACGTGCACTCACTATCTGTGGATACATATGACTGTAGAAGATGAGGTATGACATGCACTCATTATCTCTTTATATATATGACTGTAGAAGATGAGGTATGACGTGCACTCACTATCTCTGGATACATGTGACTGTAGAAGATGAGGTATGACGTGCACTCACTATCTCTGGATACATATGACTGTAGAAGATGAGGTATGACGTGCACTCACTATCTGTGGATACATATGACTGTAGAAGATGAGGTATGACGTGCACTCACTATCTCTGGATACATGTGACTGTAGAAGATGAGGTATGACGTGCACTCACTATCCGTGGATACATATGACTGTAGAAGATGAGGTATGACGTGCACTCACTATCCGTGGATACATATGACTGTAGAAGATGAGGTATAACGTGCACTCACTATCTCTGGATACATATGACTGTAGAAGATGAGGTATGACGTGCACTCACTATCTGTGGATACATATGACTGTAGAAGATGAGGTATGACGTGCACTCACTATCTCTGGATACATGTGACTGTAGAAGATGAGGTATGACGTGCACTCACTATCTCTGGATACATGTGACTGTAGAAGATGAGGTATGACGTGCACTCACTATCCGTGGATACATATGACTGTAGAAGATGAGGTATAACGTGCACTCACTATCCGTGGATACATATGACTGTAGAAGATGAGGTATGACGTGCACTCACTATCTCTGGATACATATGACTGTAGAAGATGAGGTATGACGTGTACTCACTATGTGTGGATACATATGACTGTAGAAGATGAGGTATGACGTGCACTCACTATCCGTGGATACATATGACTGTAGAAGATGAGGTATGACGTGTACTCACTATGTGTGGATACATATGACTGTAGAAGATGAGGTATGACGTGCACTCACTATCCGTGGATACATATGACTGTAGAAGATGAGGTATGACGTGTACTCACTATGTGTGGATACATATGACTGTAGAAGATGAGGTATGACGTGCACTCACTATCTGTGGATACATATGACTGTAGAAGATGAGGTATGACGTGCACTCACTATCTGTGGATACATGTGACTGTAGAAGATGAGGTATGACGTGCACTCACTATCCGTGGATACATATGACTGTAGAAGATGAGGTATGACGTGCACTCACTATCTCGTGGATACATATGACTGTAGAAGATGAGGTATGACGTGCACTCACTATCTGTGGATACATATGACTGTAGAAGATGAGGTATGACGTGCACTCACTATCTCTGGATACATATGACTGTAGAAGATGAGGTATGACGTGTACTCACTATGTGTGGATACATATGACTGTAGAAGATGAGGTATGACGTGCACTCACTATCTGTGGATACATATGACTGTAGAAGATGAGGTATGACGTGCACTCACTATCTGTGGATACATATGACTGTAGAAGATGAGGTATGACGTGCACTCACTATCTGTGGATACATATGACTGTAGAAGATGAGGTATGACGTGCACTCACTATCCGTGGATACATATGACTGTAGAAGATGAGGTATGACGTGCACTCACTATCTGTGGATACATATGACTGTAGAAGATGAGGTATGACGTGCACTCACTATCTGTGGATACATATGACTGTAGAAGATGAGGTATGACGTGCACTCACTATCTGTGTATACATATGACTGTAGAAGATGAGGTATGACGTGCACTCACTATCTCTGGATACATATGACTGTAGAAGATGAGGTATAACGTGCACTCACTATCTCTGGATACATATGACTGTAGAAGATGAGGTATGACGTGCACTCACTATCTGTGGATATATATGACTGTAGAAGATGAGGTATGACGTGCACTCACTATCTCTGGATACATATGACTGTAAAAGATGAGTTATGACGTGCACTCACTATCTCTGGATACATATGACTGTAGAAGATGAGGTATGACGTGCACTCACTATCTCTGGATACATATGACTGTAGAAGATGAGGTATGACGTGCACTCACTATCTGTGGATACATGTGACTGTAGAAGATGAGGTATGACGTGCACTCACTATCCGTGGATACATATGACTGTAGAAGATGAGGTATAACGTGCACTCAATATCCGTGGATACATGTGACTGTAGAAGATGAGGTATGACGTGCACTCACTATCCGTGGATACATATGACTGTAGAAGATGAGGTATGACGTGCACTCACTATCTCTGGATACATATGACTGTAGAAGATGAGGTTTGACGTGCACTCACTATCCGTGGATACATATGACTGTAGAAGATGAGGTATGACGTGCACTCACTATCTCTGGATACATATGACTGTAGAAGATGAAGTATGACGTGCACTCACTATCCGTGGATACATGTGACTGTAGAAGATGAGGTATGACGTGCACTCACTATCCGTGGATACATGTGACTGTAGAAGATAAGGTATGACGTGCACTCACTATCTCTGGATACATATGACTGTAGAAGATGAGGTATGACGTGCACTCACTATCCGTGGATACATGTGACTGTAGAAGATGAGGTATGACGTGCACTCACTATCTGTGGATATATATGACTGTAGAAGATGAGGTATGACGTGCACTCACTATCCGTGGATACATGTGACTGTAGAAGATGAGGTATGACGTGCACTCACTATCTCTGGATGCGAGTGATGATACCACTGAACGCTGCCTGGACATCAGCTGAAGAACAGGTGGAGACGGTCAGAAGTTTCCCATGTAGGAGTTCTCTGAGATGCTGCATAATTAGAAGGAGATCTGGGTTACAGGTGACCGAAGAAGTGACGCCTCCTGCACCTACATAGAGGCTCTAAGGCAGCACTCAGTGTATGGCTTCTCAGCGCTACATCATGGTCGGGGGGCTGAGGGAAAGAATAGAATGTGCTGCCCAGTGGTGACCCCTCTAAAGTGTGAATATGGAGTCTGTAATCATTTAGATTTCATTCTGCCTGACAACACTATCATGACATATGGAAACAGAAGACTTGTTAGACTTGTTTGTGTGAGACCTTGTTCATTGTTATCTGCTGGAAGGAACAAAGAAACTTGTCTGAATTGTTTGCGGAAAACTGTCCATTTTATCTGCCGCTCATAGACTGAAGAAAGGGACAGGTGGGATATATGTACAAGCTATTGTCCCACTTATTTGACCTGAAAATAAAACGTCTCTGCAATTTTAAGCTCTTTGAAAAGTCTCGCAATCTGACGACTTGTTCTTATCAGCAATCCATTAATTTGCGCTGTGAACAGGATAGTGGAATTTAGTGGAAATGCCCTTCTTTGTGCAAAAAGGTGTTTCTGTTGTGTCAGCAATTGTTCCAGGAGGGGAGAAAGCTCTGTGCACCGTTATGGCCACTGCGTGTGAGACCCTGAACCAACTGATGTGGTGAATTGTATGCAGATGGTGACGGGATCCGGACTGACTGGCTTAGGCAGTAAATTGATTACAAAGTTGGTATAATGGTACAGAACTGGGGGCCACCAGGGAATGAAATAGTGACGTTGGGGGGTTAAGGAGAGTGTGTACAGAAGGGTTCACTTCGGGGGTTCCCTTATGCGTTAATGTGATTGGGATCGGGCGGAGCAGCAGAAAGAGAAGACAATCTTCTACTCAGTGATGAGACTCAATGAGTGATCTGCAATATGGAAATGTTAAGGGTTGTCTCCTCGCTAGGATGTGCCCCCATTGTCTTATAGGTGGGGTCCCACCGCTGGGACCCCACCTATATTGGGAATGGAGGCCAGCGAGTTGGTGGCTGGAGACCTCCGGGCTGGCCACCACCATACCGGCTCCCCATAGAAGTGGATGGGAGCACACCGCGCATGACCGGCCACCGCTCCCATTCATTTCTATGGGCTCAATGGAAATAGCTCAACTATTTTCGCCCGCACCCTAGAAAATGAATAAAGGGCGGCTGCGCATGCACAGTGCGCCCTCCTTCACTTTTGGGGCTCTGTTCTCTATATAGGTGCGGGTCCCAGCGGTGGGTGCATATCCTAGCGATGAGTGATGAGACAACCCCTTTAAGTACAAGACACAGAAAAGTGAAGATCAATGAAGAATTTTTCTTCTCATCCAAGCAGCTACTTGTCAGAAAACGTCTTATATACGCGCACCACCAGTGCATTATAACCACGGGTATTGTACTGATTGGCTGCTGGATGGGCGCTTTGGTATTCTTATGGTATTCTTGATGTCTGGTAGGACTGAAGAGAAGACACGGGTATTACTTGTCAGCAACTGAGTTACTTAAAGGGAATCTGTCACCAGAATCATCACCATTAAACTAAAACGATTGTCTACGTCCTTTCCAGATGTGCTCTTCTTTCCTTGCTGCTTGGTTTCTATCTTGAAAAAATCCACTTTATTCCTTATGCAAATTAGCTAGTAAGGTGCCCAGAGGGGCATTGTTTTTCTTCAAATGTGCCCAGGAACTCCCCCGTTGAGTGCCCTGGCCCGCCCTCCAGCAAAGCCTAAGCACGCCTCTCCACGGCTCCTAGTCTACACTCCCGGCAGCGCCGTTGTCTCCCCCCCCCCCCCACCACCACTATATCACCACCCGCAGATAACCCCGCCCACCCTTGGTTTCAGCGTCGCTGACAAATCTCGCTGCGCTTCTTCTCTTCCAGCAGAGGATGAAACCATCACTGGGCTCGGCGCATGCCCAGTAAAACATTTGAGACTGATGCCCTCTGGGCACCTTACTAGCTAATTTGCATAAGGAATTTCAAGATAGAAACCAAGCAGCAAGGGAAGAAGAGCACATCTGGAAAGGACGTAGTAAGTGCTGCAAGACAATCGTTTTAGTTTAATGGTGATGATTCTGGTGACAGATTCCCTTTAAGGGACTTGTCCCACAAAAAATAGTCTTTTCACTCCAGCACCTGGATCGGAACACTTTTGTATTTGCAGGTAATTAAAAATGTAGCATAGCCTCTGAATTATTTAAAGGGGTTCACCGGGAATTAAGAAAAATTAAAGACTTGAATATTACTTTATTATAGACTAGAGTAAAGTATAAAACCTGCGGAGGGGGGGATTCCGCTGCTTGGTATCTATTCCGCCCTCGTACAATATATATTCAAAGTAGTAATCGCTGAATAGCGATATAGGATACTAGCGCTGGGAGATGGTTCTGATACAGGGGTCTATATGATTCTAGAGCGCTTCCAATTATCTGCCCTGTCTAATCTCAATTGGTAAGTGGATTACCAAGTCCCTTTCCAACAGTTCTTGTTTTAACCTCTGTCTTGCTGTGACCGCGGGGATAATGACTTTCTCCTGTGCCGGTTGTGTAGATGTGCATTAACCGGCGGTAAGTACAGTTGTATACAGTTATCAGTCACTCGGTATCTGTAATTACCTGTCTCCCTAGTTGGTTTCCATGTGGATGTCCGGTCACTGTGTAGTAAACTCCGTACTGCTGTCTGCTGCGCCTGCGATCCTCTTCGGTTCTCCTTCAAGCACTAGCGCTGCTCCGGCCGGCAGCCTGCGCTGTGCGAGGAAACCCGTGAGAGCGTGAGAGCCTTGTCCTGGAAACTCCTGTGGGTGACGTCACCACCGCTTGTACTGTAGCCTCCAAGGTCCACAATTCATCCTACGCGTTTCAAAGCCTAACGGAGTTTACTCCGCAGTGACTGGACATCCACATGGAAACCAACTAGAGAGACAGGTAATTACAGATACCGAGTGACTGATAACTGTATACAACTGTACTTACCGCCGGTTAATGCACATCTACACAACCGGCACAGGAGAAAGTCATTATCCCCGCGGTCACAGCAAGACAGAGGTTAAAACAAGAACTGTTGGAAAGGGACTTGGTAATCCACTTACCAATTGAGATTAGACAGGGCAGATAATTGGAAGCGCTCTAGAATGATATAGTCCCCTGTATCAGAACCATCTCCCAGCGCTAGTATCCTATATCGCTATTCAGCGATTACTACTTTAAATATTTATTATAAACTCGCTGAAGGCCTCGCACGGGTATATTTCATCTATTTCATTTAATGCTTGTGTGTGTCGTTAAAAGATATCGACAGTATCCATATAACAATGACATACACAGTACCCCGCCCCCTTATCAGTGACCTCCACAGCCCCCCACCCCTTAACAGTGACCCCGTCACAGTGCCGCATCTCCTTAAGATTGTACGCCCACAGCAGCCCACCCCCTTAACTTTGACCTTCACCACAGCCTGCCCCTTTAAAAGTGAGTTGTACAGCACCCCACTCCCTTAACAGTGACCTCCACAGGGGCCTGCCCCCTTAATAGTGACTGCTACAGCACCCACCCCTTAACACTGACCATAGGTTACATTCCCCTTAACTGTGACCTCCACCATTCCTGGCCCCCTTAACAGAGACCTCCACAGCTACTTCCCCTTTAACAGTGACTGCCACAGTACCCTGCTGCCCCTTTAATAGTGGCCTCCACAGTCCCCTCCTTTCTTGACAGTGACCTCCACAGTGCCTGCCCCTTTAAAATTGAGCTCCGCAGTGGCCTGCCCCCTTAACAGTAACATCCACAGCGCCCTCCGCTTTAACAGTAACCTCCACAGCGGCCGCCTCTTTATTAGTGACCTCCCCGTCTCCTTAACAGTGATTTCCACAACAACCGCCCCCTTAACAGTGGCCTCTACAGAAATCTGCCCCTTAACACTGACCTCCATAGCGGACCGTCCCCTTAACTGTGACCTCCACAGCAGCCTGCCCCTAGGGGGGCCAGAGGTCCGGTTTTAGGAAGGACAGTCTGGCTTTTAGACTCCCTGTCTTCCGTCCGGCGCAGGGCCTAAATGGACACAGGGATGTCCTTTTGAACAGCTCACACTCAGACAGCAGCACTGTGCTGTCTGAGCGTGAGCTGCAGGGAAAAAGTCACCCTACCCCCCCCCCCCCCCTGCAGCTGACAGAAGTTGATTTTTACCTTCATTTTTTCAATCTGTTGATTGCGGAGTGGGAGGGGCGTGGCCTAACCGGGTCTAGGGCATGGCTTAGCGGGACCTGGGGGCAGGGTTTTTAAGTCCGTCTTTTGTGGCCTGAATGGCCACCCTATCTGCCCCCTGAACTGTGACCTCCACAGCACTCTGCTCTCTTAACAGTGTCATCCACAGTGTGCTGCCCCTTTAAAAGAAATCTGTCATCAGGATAATCGCTATTGAAGTAAAGCCATGATTCTTGCAGGAAGGAGCCCAGGCACGCCCTCATGCTGGAGAAGGGGAAAAGGGGGGCAGAGTTTTGGCTTGAATGTGATGTAGGAGGGGTGGGTGGAAACATTGTAGCAGGGGGCGTGCCTGGGCTCCTTCCTGCAAGAGTGATGCCCCTCTGGGCATCTTACTGGCTCATTTGCATACAAAATAAACTGGATTTTCAGAGGATGAAAATATCTATTGCTGCAACAAAGGCACATGTGGAAGTAAGGTACTAAGTGCTATTAGGCCATGGCTTTAAATCAAAAGCGATTATCCTGGTGACAGATTTCCTTTAAAGCTTACCTACAGCAGTGAAACAAATGGATTGGTTGTTATGGAAACCTGGTGTAAAACTGTGTGTATGTGGAAACTAAGGGCCTGCGAACTTTTTTTGGCTGATAAGGGTCATGTGACCAGGCTTATATTGGCTAATACATTTTTTGGGAATATCTTAGGAACGGTATCTGCCAGAGAGCTGAGAACCAGTCTAAAACCTTCCAGGAGACCTGTGTACCAAATTCCGTGATTATAACAGCGATGTTGCGGATTTCTTTAGCGGACAAACATAAATACAATCAACTTCATATATTAGATATATTCCCAAATACCTTTCATTAGTTACAATGGTTCCATTTGTCTGGGAAGCAATCATCAGGAGAAATAAAATGGCCGCCGTCCAATTATAACACACAAAACCTGTCCTAATCACACAGCAGGACAAGTTACTTCACAGCACTGAGCTAAAGAGCTGCCTCAATCTCCTCTCTACTTGTCAGGGATTATGATCCTGAATAAAGCTGAAAAGATTGTCAGCTAAATCGCTGTAGGAATGGAGTTCATGAGGAGACAATCCCCTCATACATCAGCACGGAGGAAGGAGAGGTAAGAGACTGTGATTACACCTACAATCCCCTCATACATCAGCACGGAGGAAGGAGAGATAAGAGACAGTGATTACACCTACAATCCCATCATACATCAGCACAGAGGAAGGAGAGGTAAGAGACTGTGATTACACCTACAATCCCCTAATACATCAGCACGGAGGAAGGAGAGGTAAGAGACTGTGATTACACCTGCAATCTCCTCATACATCAGCACAGAGGAAGGAGAGGTAAGAAACTGTGATTACACCTACAATCCCCTCATACATCAGTACAGAGAAAGGAGAGGTAAGAGACTGTGATTACACCTACAATCCCCTCATACATCAGCAGA
The DNA here is from genome assembly GCA_033119425.1 of Bufotes viridis. NCBI lineage: Eukaryota > Metazoa > Chordata > Amphibia > Anura > Bufonidae > Bufotes > Bufotes viridis. The sequence goes on from CM065592.1 coordinate 430,137,068, forward strand.
GAGGAAGGAGAGGTAAGAGACTGTGATTACATCTACAATCCCCTCATACATCAGCAGAGAGGAAGGAGAGGTAAGAGACTGTAATTACACCTACAATCCCCTCATACATCAGTACAGAGGGAGGAGAGGTAAGAGACTGTGATTACACCTACAATCCCCTCATATATCAGCACGGAGGAAGGAGAGGTAAGAGACTGTGATTACACCTACAATCTCCTCATACATCAGCACAGAGGAAGGAGAGGTAAGAGACTGTGATTACACCTACAATCTCCTCATACATCAGTACAGAGGAAGGAGAGGTAAGAGACTGTGATTACACCTGCAATCCCCTCATACATCAGTACAGAGGAAGGAGAGGTAAGAGGCTGTGATTACACCTACAATCCCACCATACATCAGCACAGAGGAAGGAGAGGTAAGAGACTGTGATTACACCTACAATCCCCTCATACATCAGTACAGAGAAAGGAGAGGTAAGAGACTGTGATTACACCTACAATCTCCTCATACATCAGCACAGAGGAAGGAGAGGTAAGAGACTGTGATTACACCTACAATCTCTTCATACATCAGCACGGAGGAAGGAGAGGTAAGAGATTGTGATTACACCTACAATCCCCTCATACATCAGCAGAGAGGAAGGAGAGGTAAGAGACTGTGATTACACCTACAATCCCCTCATACATCAGTATAGAGGAAGGAGAGGTAAGAGACTGTGATTACACCTACAATCCCCTTATACATCAGCATGGAGGAAGGAGAGGTAAGAGACTGTGATTACACCTACAATCCCCTCATACATCAGCACAGAGGAAGGAGAGGTAAGAGACTGTGATTACACCTACAATCTCCTCATACATCAGTACAGAGGAAGGAGAGGTAAGAGACTGTGATTACACCGACAATCCCCTCATACATCAGCACGGAGGAAGGAGAGGTAAGAGACTGTGATTACACCTACAATCCCCTCATACATCAGTACAGAGGAAGGAGAGGTAAGAGACTGTGATTACACCTACAATCCCCTCATACATCAGCACAGAGGAAGGAGAGGTAAGAGACTGTGATTACACCTACAATCCCCTCATATATCAGTACAGAGGAAGGAGAGGTAAGAGGCTGTGATTACACCTACAATCCCCTCATATATCAGTACAGAGGAAGGAGAGGTAAGAGACTGTGATTACACCTACAATCCCCTCATACATCAGCATGGAAGAAGGAGAGGTAAGAGACTGTGATTACACCTACAATCTCCTCATATATCAGTACAGAGAAAGGAGAGGTAAAAGACTGTGATTACACCTACAATCCCCTCATACATCAGCACGGAGGAAGGAGAGGTAAGAGACTGTGATTACACCTACAATCTCCTCATACATCAGCACAGAGGAAGGAGAGGTAAGAGACTGTGATTACACCTACAATCTCCTCATACATCAGTACAGAGGAAGGAGAGGTAAGAGACTGTGATTACACCTACAATCCCCTCATACATCAGCACAGAGGAAGGAGAGGTAAGAGACTGTGATTACACCTACAATCTCCTCATACATCAGCACAGAGGAAGGAGAGGTAAGAGACTGTGATTACACCTACAATCCCCTCATACATCAGTACAGAGAAAGGAGAGGTAAGAGACTGTGATTACACCTACAATCCCATCATACATCAGCACAGAGAAAGGAGAGGTAAGAGACTGTGATTACACCTACAATCCCATCATACATCAGCACAGAGGAAGGAGAGATAAGAGACTGTGATTACACCTACAATCTCCTCATACATCAGCACGGAGGAAGGAGAGGTAAGAGACTGTGATTACACCTACAATCCCCTCATACATCAGTACAGAGAAAGGAGAGGTAAGAGACTGTGATTACACCTACAATCCCCTCATACATCAGGACAGAGAAAGGAGAGGTAAGAGACTGTGATTACACCTACAATCCCCTCATACATCAGCACAGAGAAAGGAGAGATAAGAGACTGTGATTACACCTACAATCCCATCATACATCAGCACAGAGGAAGGAGAGATAAGAGACTGTGATTACACCTACAATCCCCTCATACATCAGCACGGAGGAAGGAGAGGTAAGAGACTGTGATTACACCCACAATTCCATCATACATCAGCACAGAGGAAGGAGAGATAAGAGACTGTGATTACAACTACAATCTCCTCATACATCAGTACAGAGGAAGGAGAGGTAAGAGACTGTGATTACACCTACAATCCCCTCATACATCAGCACGGAGGAAGGAGAGGTAAGAGACTGTGATTACACCTACAATCCCCTCATACATCAGTACAGAGGAAGGAGAGGTAAGAGACTGTGATTACACCTACAATCCCATCATACATCAGCACAGAGGAAGGAGAGATAAGAGACTGTGATTACACCTACAATCCCCTCATACATCAGCACAGAGGAAGGAGAGGTAAGAGACTGTGATTACACCTACAATCCCCTCATACATCAGTACAGAGGAAGGAGAGGTAAGAGACTGTGATTACACCTACAATCCCCTCATACATCAGCACAGAGGAAGGAGAGGTAAGAGACTGTGATTACACATACAATCTCCTCATAAATCAGAACGGAGGAAGGAGAGGTAAGAGACAGTGATTACACCTACAATCCCCTCATACATCAGCACATAGGAAGGAGAGGTAAGAGACTGTGATTACACCTACAATCCCCTCATACATTAGCACGGAGGAAGGAGAGATAAGAGACAGTGATTACACCTACAATCCCCTCATACATCAGCACGGAGGAAGGAGAGGTAAGAGACTGTGATTACACCTACAATCTCCTCATACATCAGCACGGAGGAAGGAGAGGTAAGAGACTGTGATTACACCTACAATCCCCTCATACATCAGCACAGAGGAAGGAGAGGTAAGAGACTGTGATTACACCTACAATCTCCTCATACATCAGTACAGAGAAAGGAGAGATAAGAGACTGTGATTACACCTACAATCCCCTCATAAATCAGCACAGAGGAAGGAGAGGTAAGAGACTGTGATTACACCTACAATCCCCTCATACATCAGCACAGAGGAAGGAGAGGTAAGAGACTGTGATTACACCTACAATCTCCTCATACATCTGTACAGAGGAAGGAGAGGTAAGAGACTGTGATTACACCTACAATCTCCTCATACATCAGCACAGAGGAAGGAGAGGTAAGAGACTGTGATTACTCCTACAATCTCCTCATACATCAGCACAGAGGAAGGAGAGGTAAGAGACTGTGATTACACCTACAATCCCCTCATACATCAGCACAGAGGAAGGAGAGGTAAGAGACTGTGATTACACCTACAATCCCCTCATACATCAGCACAGAGGAAGGAGAGGTAAGAGACTGTGATTACACCTACAATCTCCTCATACATCAGCACAGAGGAAGGAGAGGTAAGAGACTGTGATTACACCTACAATCCCCTCATACATCAGTACAGAGGAAGGAGAAATAAGAGAGACTGTGATTACACCTACAATCTCCTCATACATAAGCATGGAGGAAGGAGAGGTAAGAGACTGTGATTACACCTACAATCCCCTCATACATCAGTACAGAGGAAGGAGAGGTAAGAGACTGTGATTACACCTACAATCCCCTTATACATCAGCATGGAGGAAGGAGAGGTAAGAGACTGTGATTACACCTACAATCCCCGCATACATCAGCACAGAGGAAGGAGAGGTAAGAGACTGTGATTACACCTACAATCCCCTCATACATAAGCACAGAGGAAGGAGAGGTAAGAGACAGTGATTACTCCTACAATCTCCTCATACATCAGCACAGAGGAAGGAGAGGTAAGAGACTGTGATTACACCTACAATCCCCTCATACATCAGTACAGAGGAAGGAGAGGTAAGAGACTGTGATTACACCTACAATCCCCTCATACATCAGCACAGAGGAAGGAGAGGTAAGAGACTGTGATTACACCTACAATACCCTCATACATCACCACAGAGGAAGGAGAGGTAAGAGACTGATTACACCTACAATCTCCTCATACATAAGCATGGAGGAAGGAGAGGTAAGAGACTGTGATTACACCTACAATCCCCTCATACATCAGTACAGAGGAAGGAGAGGTAAGAGACTGTGATTACACCTACAATCCCCTTATACATCAGCATGGAGGAAGGAGAGGTAAGAGACTGTGATTACACCTACAATCCCCTCATACATCAGCACAGAGGAAGGAGAGGTAAGAGACTGTGATTACACCTACAATCCCCTCATACATCAGCACAGAGGAAGGAGAGGTAAGAGACTGTGATTACACCTACAATCCCCTCATACATCAGCACGGAGGAAGGAGAGGTAAGAGACTGTGATTACACCTACAATCCCCTCATACATCAGCACAGAGGAAGGAGAGGTAAGAGACTGTGATTACACCTACAATCCCCTCATACATCAGCATGGAGGAAGGAGAGGTAAGAGACTGTGATTACACCTACAATCCCCTCATACAGCAGCACGGAGGAAGGAGAGGTAAGAGACTGTGATTACACCTACAATACCCTCATACATCACCACAGAGGAAGGAGAGGTAAGAGACTGATTACACCTACAATCTCCTCATACATAAGCATGGAGGAAGGAGAGGTAAGAGACTGTGATTACACCTACAATCCCCTCATACATCAGTACAGAGGAAGGAGAGGTAAGAGACTGTGATTACACCTACAATCCCCTCATACATCAGCATGGAGGAAGGAGAGGTAAGAGACTGTGATTACACCTACAATCCCCTCATACATCAGCACAGAGGAAGGAGAGGTAAGAGACTGTGATTACACCTACAATCCCCTCATACATCAGCACGGAGGAAGGAGAGGTAAGAGACTGTGATTACACCTACAATCCACTCATACATCAGTACAGAGGAAGGAGAGGTAAGAGACTGTGATTACACCTACAATCCCCTCATACATCAGCACAGAGGAAGGAGAGGTAAGAGACTGTGATTACACCTACAATCCCCTCATATATCAGCACGGAGGAAGGAGAGGTAAGAGACTGTGATTACACCTACAATCCCCTCATACATCAGCACGGAGGAAGGAGAGGTAAGAGACTGTGATTACACCTGCAATCTCCTCATATATCAGCACAGAGGAAGGAGAGGTAAGAGACTGTGATTACACCTACAATCCCCTCATACATCAGCACAGAGGAAGGAGAGGTAAGAGGCTGTGATTACACCTACAATCTCCTCATACATCAGCACGGAGGAAGGAGAGGTAAGAGACTGTGATTACACCTACAATCTCCTCATACATCAGCAGGAAGGAGAGGTAAGAGACTGTGATTACACCTACAATCCCCTCATACATCAGCACAGAGGAAGGAGAGGTAAGAGACTGTGATTACACCTACAATCCCCTCATACATCAGTACAGAGGAAGGAGAGATAAGAGACTGTGATTACACCTACAATCCCCTCATACATCAGCACAGAGGAAGGAGAGGTAAGAGACTGTGATTACACCTACAATCCCCTCATACATCAGCACAGAGGAAGGAGAGGTAAGAGACTGTGATTACACCTACAATCCCCTCATACATCAGCACAGAGGAAGGAGAGGTAAGAGACTGTGATTACACCTACAATCCCCTCATACATCAGCATGGAGGAAGGAGAGGGAAGAGACTGTGATTACACCTACAATCTCCTCATACATCAGCACAGAGTAAGGAGAGTTAAGAGGCTGTGATTACACCTACAATCCCCTCATACATCAGTACCGAGGAAGGAGAGGTAAGAGACTGTGATTACACCTACAATCCCTCATATATCAGCACGGAGGAAGGAGAGGTAAGAGACTGTGATTACATCTACAATCCCCTCATACATCAGCACAGAGAAAGGAGAGGTAAGAGACTGTGTCAGACTATATTACAAAGACTAAGGGGAAGTTTTTTAAACTAATGTAAATAGATCTGGCTTAGTTGCCTATAGCAACTAATCTGATTCCAAATTTCAGAGCTTCTCTGGAAAATGAAAGTTGACATGTGATTGGTTACTCTGGGTAGGCTAGCCTTCACTCCAGTCTGATAAATCTCCCTCTGAGTTTTTATAAGAGCAACAGAAAACTTGGAAAAAGATGACGTAGATGAGAGGAGGATTCTAAAGTCAAGAGTCAGATCGTCAGGTTGACAGCACAGAGTTTGTGTCTTTAAGACGATCAGGACATTTGTTAGCCCCGCCCACATAGGAGACATTCATTAAGACCAGCCAGTTAGACGCTGCTCTAAATCCTCTGTGCTGCTGGTAGTGCCGTCTTCACAACTCTGCCACTTCCTCCATCAGGCCGTGGTGGTATAGCTTTAAGTCATTTTTCACGCTATAAACTGTAGTGGTAAATTATAAGATGGTCGTGCCTGCCCACCTACTTCCCCACCCCGCACCCCTTTTACTCAGCACTTGGGAAAAGCGACTTGAGCAGCAAAAAGTCATAGATTTTGCGGCAAAAACGAATTGCAACAAAGTCTGCAACATTAATATGCCAAAAAGTGGCGTTTAATTCAGAATATATAATTAAAGAGTGGTTTCCTGTTATAAGAGACGGAGAAGACGTGGCTTAGTCGGTGGATTCCGACATGGAGTACACATGATTTGTATCGTCTTTGTTTATCGGTAGCTACCTGTTGTTGTATCCTTTGTATTCACTTATCACTTTCATAATCTTTTTAGCCCAAAATGATACCTGTGAGTTAATGAATGTTTTCCAAAAGCTCAAGGGTGGAAGAAAAGCTCAAGGGTGGAAGAAAGTGTGAAGATGGACACGTGGACGTCATTGTGTCTGAGACTATCCTGAGCTATGTAGAAACTGAAGACGTGTCTGACATGTGTGAAACCTCGGTCATTCCTGTCTCATGGAAGGAACAAAGAAATTCTTCATTTCAAGTTGCCGTTGAGTCTCTTGCAAGTAACAGACATGTGGCCGCCGCCCGCATTGACCAGGGACGTGGCCACAATCTGAAGGAACAAGCACATGGCCGCCATATGCATGGAGCAGGCAGGTGGCCGCCATATGCATGGACCAGACACGTTGCCGCTGTCTGCATTGACCAGGGACGTGGCCACAATCTGAAGGACCAAGCACGTGGCCACCATATGCATGGAGCAGGCACGTTGCTGCTGTCTGCATGGACCAGGCACGTTGCCGCTGTCTGCATGGACCAGGCACATGGCCACAATCTGAAGGGCCAAGCACGTGGCCGCCATATGCATGGAGAAGGCAGGTGGCCGCCATATGCATGGACCAGGCACGGTGTCTCAACAGTAGGACATTCCTTTAATTTTCAGTGGGCGACTTCTCCTGCTGCAACCACAGTGCAGATATTGTCTCACTCCTCACGTGTTCTGGGGTGAGATGTCATGGTGTTTGGGGTCTCACTGCTTGTGGCAGTCACCACCCCCCAGTTTACCTGTCCGTGCCAGTCGGAGGTGTTCACCAGGATCACGCTCTCAGGAAGCTGCTGATCTGATCCCAGGACTTCATTTAGTTCATCAAAAACTGACTTTCGTGGAACCTGTGGAGAAGAGCAGGGTCACTGCAGCACCATACATGTAAAAACATACACACAAAGTATATCTACATACATGTGAACTACATCAGGTGATGGGGATGGGTACAAGGGGGAACATGAGACATGAAAAAAAGAAATAACTATTCTAGAGCCTTCCGCAGTATACACACATTGTGTGGACAATACACGGAGATGACACGTGAGGGTGACATGAAGAATACACAGACATGAGCAGACATATGATAATTGTTACGGTATAACCCGGTATAGTGAGGGTTAATACCGTTCGGGCGATTCCCCTGGCGAAGAGCACAGCAACCCACAACCGCTGGAATCCACCAAACTGGAACCATACGAAGTCCTCCTTTCCTGGAACAGGCAAGAGAACGTTCTGACGTAGCAATTCCCCCCAAGTACGAGACGAGGCTCCGTATTAATGGTTAAACAGGAATTCTAACTTTATTGAGGGCTACCTGCCCGGTATTTATCCAGGTCTCCCACCTGGTGGACACTCCCCTAGGGGACCAGAAGGAAGACTGCGACACGGGATACAGCAGCCAATCACACACAATGGGACAATACAGACACCCCCAGCATATCCCTCCCCTCTGCCTGTGATACAATTACCCTACACAGGTTAATGTAATCATCACAGGCCGGAGAATACACAATGTCTTCTGTCCTGGAGACAATTGAGGAGTCATTCAATTATCTCTCAGGACAAAGGGAAATCGCCAATACACATGTGGGGACAATAGGACAGACATCACTATTCAATACACAATGTCCCACCCTTTACAGTACACACAGACATTTAACATATCCACAGATGGCTTAGATCTGAGCGCTCAATATATCCAGGGATAGAGGCAGACTCCATTGAGCACATGGTTGCAAAAGGACATAAAATTACACAATGTTACAATTACTACATAAAACATATACATGCAACATATCCCCAGATAGCTTAGGTCTGAGCGCACATTATTGAATGGCGCTCAGACCACACATGTCCAGTTCAATTGCCATGGAGCTAAAGTCTTTCCCATAGTCTTTCATTATACGAATGGGCTCCATAGCAGAGCTATCTGGGGCATCACCGCTCAAACAGGACAAGCATACATCGCAGGGCAGGAGGCGAGCAAGCAGTCCCTTCCAAAACCCAGTGGCGCGGTTGGTTTCGCCACAATAATAATACATGGAGATAGTATGCGGAGATGACACGTGAGGAGACATATGATAATATATACACATACTATCTCCATGTATTATCATATGTCTCCTCACGTGTCATCTCCACATAGTATCTCCATGTATTATTATCATATGTCTCCTCACGTGTCATCTCCACAAAATATCTCCATGTATTATTATCATATGTCTCCCTCACGTGTATTCTCCACATATTATCTCCATGTATTATTATCATATGTCTCCCTCACGTGTCATCTCCACATGTTATCTCCATGTATTATTATCATATGTCTCCTCACGTGTCATCTCCACATGTTATCTCCATGTATTATTATCATATGTCTCCTCACGTGTCATCTCCACATAATATCTCCATGTATTATTATCATATGTCTCCTCACGTGTCATCTCCACATAATATCTCCAAGTATTATTATCATATGTCTCCCTCACGTGTCATCTCCACATAATATCTCCAAGTATTATTATCATATGTCTCCCTCACGTGTCATCTCCACATATTATCTCCATGTATTATTATGATATGTCTCCTCACGTGTCATCTCTACATATTATCTCCATGTATTATTATCATATGTCTCCTCACGTGTCAGCTCTACATATTATCTCCATGTATTATTATCATATGTCTCCCTCACGTGTCATCTCTACATATTATCTCCATGTATTATTATCATATGTCTCCTCACGTGTCATCTCCACATAATATCTCCATGTATTATTATTATATGTCTCCCCCACGTGTCATCGCCACATATTATCTCCATGAATTATCATATGTCTCCTCACGAGTCATCTCCACATATTATCTCCATGTATTATCATATGTCTCCTCACGTGTCACCTCTACATATTATTTCCATGTATTATTATCATATTTCTCCCTCACGTGTCATCTCCACATATTATCTACATGTATTATTATAATATGTCTCCTCATGTGTCACCTCTACATAGTATCTCGATGTATTATTATCATATGTCTCCCTCACGTGTCATCTCCACATATTATCTCCATGTATTATTATCATATGTCTCCTCACGTGTCACCTCTACATATTATCTCCATGTATTATCATATGTCTCCCTCACGTGTCACCTATACATATTTTCTCCATGTATTATTATATGTCTCCTCACGTGTCACCTATACATATTATCTCCATGTATTATCATATGTCTCCTCACGTGTCATCTCCACATATTATCTCCCTGTATTATTATCATATGTCTCCCGCATGTGTCATCTCCACATATTATCTCCATGTATTATTATAATATGTCTCCTCACGTGTCACCTCTACATATTATCTCCATGTATTATCATATGTCTCCCTCACGTGTCACCTATACATATTTTCTCCATGTATTATTATATGTCTCCTCACGTGTCACCTCTACATATTATCTACATGTATTATCATATGTCTCCTCACGTGTCATCTCCACATATTATCTCCATGTATTATTATCATATGTCTCCTCACGTGTCATCTCTACATATTATCTCCATGTATTATTATATGTCTCCTCACGTGTCATCTCCACATGTTATCTCCATGTATTATTATCATATGTCTCCCTCACGTGTCATCTCCACATACTATCTCCATGTATTATTATCATATGTCTCCTCACGTGTCATCTCTACATAGTATCACCATGTATTATTATCATATGTCTACCTCACGTGTCATCTCCACATGTTATCTCCATGTATTATTATCATATGTCTCCCTCACGTGTCATCTCCACATACTATCTCCATGTATTATTATCATATGTCTCCTCACGTGTCATCTCCATGTATTATTATCATATGCCTCCCCCACGTGTCATCTCCACATATTATCTCCATGAATTATTATCATATGTCTCCCCCACGTGTCATCTCCACATACTATCTCCATGTTTTATTATCATATGTCTCCCTTACGTGTCATCTTTACATAGTATCTCCATGTATTATTATCATATGTCTCTCTCACGTGTCAATTACAAATAATATCTCCATGTATTATCATATGTCTCCTCACATGTCATCTCCACATATTATCTCCATGTATTATTATCATATGTCTCCCTCACGTGTCATCTCCACATACTATCTCCATGTATTATTATCATATGTCTCCTCACGTGTCATCTCCACATAGTATCTCCATGTATTATTATCATATGTCTCCCTCACGTGTCACCTCTACATATTATCTTCATGTATTATCATATGTCTCCTCACGTGTCAACTCTACATATTATCTCCATGTATTATCATATGTCTCCCCCACGTGTCATCTCCACATACGATCTCCATGTATTATTATCATATGTCTCCCTCACGTGTCATCTTTACATAGTATCTCCATGTATTATCATATGTCTCCCTCACGTGTCATCTCCACATAGTATCTCCATGTATTATTATTATATGTCTCCTCATGTGTCATCTCCACATATTATCTCCATGTATTATCATATGTCTCCCCCACGTGTCAGCTCCACATAATATCTCCATGTATTATTATCATATGTCTCCCTCACGTGTCATCTCCACATGTTATCTCCATGTATTATCATATGTCTCCTTAAGTGTCACCTCTACATATTATCTCCATGAATTATCATATGTCTCCCTCACGTGTCATCTCCCCATAGTATCTCCATGTATTATTATTATTATATGTCTCCTCACGTGTCATGTGTACATAGTATCTCCATGTATTATTATCATATGTCTCCTCACGTGTAATCTCCACATAGTATCTCCATGTATTATTATCATATGTCTCCATCACGTGTCATCTCCACATATTATCTCCATGTATTATTATCATATGTCTCCCTCAAGTGTCATCTTTACATAGTATCTCCATGTATTATTATCATATGTCTCCTCACGTGTCAGCTCTACATATTATCTCCATGTATTATTATCATATGTCTCCTCACGTGTCATCTCCACATAGTATCTCCATGTATTATTATCATATGTCTCCCTCACGTGTCATCTACACATAGTATCTCCATGTATTATTATCATATGTCTCCCCCACGTGTCATCTCCCCATAGTACCTCCATGAATTATTATCATATGTCTCCTCACGTGTCAGCTCTACATAGTATCTCCATGTATTATTATCATATGTCTCACTCACGTGTCATGTGTACATAGTATCTCCATGTATTATTATCATATATCTCCCTCACGTGTCATCTGTACATAGTATCTCCATGTATTATTATCATATGTCTCCCTCACGTGTCATCTACACATATTATCTCCATGTATTATTATCACATGTCTCCTCACGTGTCACCTCTACATATTATCTCCATGTATTATTATCATATGTCTCCTCACGTGTCATCTCCACATAATATCTCCATGTATTATTATCATATGTCTCCCTCACGTCTCATCTCCACATATTATCTCCATGTATTATTATCATATGTCTCCCTCACGTGTTATCTCTACATATTATCTCCATGTATTATTATCATAAGTCTACATCACGTGTCATCTCCACATATTATTTCCATGTATTATTATCATATGTCTCCTCACGTGTCATCTCTACATATTATCTCCATGTATTATTATCATATGTCTCCTCACGTGTATTCTCCACATATTATCTCCATGAATTATCATATGTCTCCTCACGTGTCACCTCTACATATTATCTCCATGTATTATTATATGTCTCCTCACGTGTCATCTCCACATATTATCTCCATGTTTTATTATATGTCTCCTCACGTGTCATCTCCACATATTATCTCCATGTATTATTATTATATGTCTCCCCCACGTGTCATCTCCACATATTATCTCCATGTATTATTATCATATGTCTCCACCACGTGTCATCTCCACATATTATCTCCATGTATTATTATCATATGTCTCCTCACGTGTCATCTCCACATATTATCTCCATGTATTATTATCATATGTCTCCTCACGTGTCATCTCCACATATTATCTCCATGTATTATTATCATATGTCTCCCTCACGTGTCATCTCTACATAGTATCTCCATGTATTATTATCATATGTCTCCTCACATGTCATCTCCACATATTATCTCCATGTATTATTATCATATTTCTCCCTCACGTGTCATCTCCACATATTATCTCCATGTATTATTATCATATGTCTCCTCACGTGTCATCTCTACATAGTATCTCCATGTATTATTATCATATGTCTCCTCACGTGTCATCTCCACATAGTATCTCCATGTATTATCATATGTCTACTCACGTGTCAGCTCTACATAGTATCTCCATGTATTATTATCATATGTCTCACTCACGTGTCATGTGTACATAGTATCTCCATGTATTATTATCATATATCTCCCTCACGTGTCACCTCTACATATTATCTCCATGTATTATTATCATATGTCTCCTCACGTGTCATCTCCACATAATATCTCCATGTATTATTATCATATGTCTCCCTCACGTCTCATCTCCACATATTATCTCCATGTATTATTATCATATGTCTCCCTCACGTGTTATCTCTACATATTATCTCCATGTATTATTATCATAAGTCTACATCACGTGTCATCTCCACATATTATTTCCATGTATTATTATCATATGTCTCCTCACGTGTCATCTCTACATATTATCTCCATGTATTATTATTATATGTCTCCTCACGTGTCATCTCCACATATTATCCCCATGTATTATTATCATATTTCTCCCCCACGTGTCATCTCCACATATTATGTCCATCTGTTATTATCATATGTCTCCTCACGTGTCATCTCCACATATTATCTCCATGTATTATTATCATATGTCTCCTCACGTGTCATCTCCACATATTATCTCCATGTATTATTATTATATGTCTCCTCACGTGTATTCTCCACATATTATCTCCATGAATTATCATATGTCTCCTCACGTGTCACCTCTACATATTATCTCCATGTATTATTATATGTCTCCTCACGTGTCACCTCTACATATTATCTACATGTATTATCATATGTCTCCTCACGTGTCATCTCCACATATTATCTCCATGTATTATTATCATATGTCTCCTCACGTGTCATCTCTACATATTATCTCCATGTATTATTATATGTCTCCTCACGTGTCACCTCTACATAGTATCACCATGTATTATTATCATATGTCTACCTCACGTGTCATCTCCACATGTTATCTCCATGTATTATTATCATATGTCTCCCTCACGTGTCATCTCCACATATTATCTCCATGTATTATTATCATATGTCTCCTCACGTGTCATCTCCACATATTATCTCCATGTATTATTATCATATGTCTCCTCACGTGTCATCTCCACATATTATCTCCATGTATTATTATCATATGTCTCCCTCACGTGTCATCTCCACATATTATCTCCATGTATTATTATCATATTTCTCCCTCACGTGTCATCTCCACATATTATCTCCATGTATTATTATCATATGTCTCCTCACGTGTCATCTCTACATAGTATCTCCATGTATTATTATCATATGTCTCCTCACGTGTCATCTCCACATAGTATCTCCATGTATTATCATATGTCTCCTCACGTGTCATCTCCACATATTATCTCCATGTATTATCATATGTCTCCTCACGTGTCATCTCCACATAGTATCTCCATGTATTGTTATCATATGTCTCCCCCACGTGTCATCTCCACATAGTATCTCCATGTATTATCATATGTCTCCCTCACGTGTCATCTCCACATATTATCTCCATGTATTATCATCATATGTCTCCTCACGTGTCATCTCTACATAGTATCTCCATGTATTATTATCATATGTCTCCTCACGTGTCATCTCTACATATTATCTCCATCTTTTATTATCATATGTCTCCTCACGTGTCATCTCCACATAGTATCTCCATCTGTTATTATCATATGTCTCCTCATGTGTCATCTCCACATATTATCTCCATCTGTTATTATCATATGTCTCCTCACGTGTCATCTCTACATATTATCTCCATCTGTTATTATCATATGTCTCCTCACGTGTCACCTCTACATAGTATCTCGATGTATTATTATCATATGTCTCCTCACGTGTCATCTCTACATATTATCTCCATGTATTATTATCATATGTCTCCCCCACGTGTCATCTCCACATATTATCTCCATGTATTATTATCATATGTCTCCTCACGTGTCATCTCTACATATTATCTCTATGTATTATTATCATATGTCTCCTCACGTGTCATCTCCACATAGTATCTCCATGTATTATCATATGTCTTCTCACGTGTCATCTCTACATAGTATCTCCATGTATTATCATATGTCTCCTCACGTGTCATCTCCACATATTATCTCCATGTATTGTTATCATATGTCTCCTCACGTGTCATCTCCACATAGTATCTCCATGTATTATCATATGTCTTCTCACGTGTCATCTCTACATATTATCTCCATGTATTATTATCATATGTCTCCTCACGTGTCATCTCCACATAGTATCTCCATGTATTATCATATGTCTCCTCACGTGTCATCTCTACATATTATCTCCATGTATTATTATCATATGTCTTCTCACGTGTCATCTCTACATAGTATCACCATGTATTATTATCATATGTCTCCTCACGTGTCATCTCCACATAGTATCTCCATGTATTGTTATCATATGTCTCCCCCACGTATCATCTCCACATAGTATCTCCATGTATTATTATCATATTTCTCCCTCACGTGTCACCTCTACATATTATCTCCATGTATTATTATCATATGTCTCCTCACGTGTCATCTCCACATAGTATCTCCATGTATTATCATATGTCTCCTCACGTGTCATCTCTACATATTATCTCCATGTATTATTATCATATGTCTCCCCCACGTGTCATCTCCACATATTATCTCCATGTATTATTATCATATGTCTCCTCACGTGTCATCTCTACATAGTATCTCCATGTATTATTATCATATGTCTACTCACGTGTCATCTCCACATATTATCTCCATGTATTATTATCATATGTCTCCTCACGTGTCATCTCCACATAGTATCTCCATGTATTATCATATGTCTCCTCATGTGTCATCTCCACATAGTATCTCCATGTATTATTATTATATGTCTCCTCACGTGTCACCTCTACATAGTATCTCCATGTATTATTATCATATGTCTCCTCACGTGTCATCTCCACATATTATCTCCATGTATTATTATCATATTTCTCCCCCACGTGTCACCTCTACATATTATCTCCATCTGTTATTATCATATGTCTCCTCACGTGTCATCTCCACTTATTATCTCCATGTATTATTATCATATGTCTCCTCACGTGTCATCTCTACATAGTATCTCCATGTATTATTATCATATGTCTCCTCACGTGTCATCTCCACATATTATCTCCATGTATTATTATCATATGTCTCCTCACGTGTCATCTCTACATAGTATCTCCATGTATTATTATCATATGTCTCCTCACGTGTCATCTCTACATATTATCTCCATCTGTTATTATCATATGTCTCCTCACGTGTCATCTCTACATATTATCTCCATGTATTATTATCATATGTCTCCCTCACGTGTCATCTCCACATATTATCTCCATGTATTATTATCATATGTCTCCTCACGTGTCATCTCTACATAGTATCTCCATGTATTATTATCATATGTCTCCTCACGTGTCATCTCTACATATTATCTCCGTGTATTATTATCATATGTCTCCCTCACGTGTCATCTCCACATAGTATCTCCATGTATTATTATCATATGTCTCCTCACGTGTCATCTCTACATAGAATCTCCATGTATTATTATCATATGTCTCCTCACGTGTCATCTACACATAGTATCTCCATGTATTATTATCATATGTCTCCCTCACGTCTCATCTCCACATATTATCTCCATGTATTATTATCATATGTCTCCTCACGTGTCATCTCTACATAGAATCTCCATGTATTATTATCATATGTCTCCTCACGTGTCATCTCTACATATTATCTCCATGTATTATTATCATATGTCTCCTCACGTGTCATCTCTACATAGTATCTCCATGTATTATTATCATATGTCTCCTCACGTGTCATCTCTACATATTATCTCCGTGTATTATTATCATATGCCTCCCCCACGTGTCATCTCTACATATTATCTCCGTGTATTATTATCATATGTCTCCCTCACGTGTCATCTCCACATAGTATCTCCATGTATTATTATCATATGTCTCCTCACGTGTCATCTCTACATATTATCTCCATGTATTATTATCATATGTCTCCTCACGTGTCATCTCCACATAGTATCTCCATGTATTATTATCATATGTCTCCTCACGTGTCATCTCTACATAGTATCTCCATGTATTATTATCATATGTCTCCTCACGTGTCATCTCCACATAGTATCTCCATGTATTATTATCATATGTCTCCTCACGTGTCATCTCTACATAGAATCTCCATGTATTATTATCATATGTCTCCTCACGTGTCACCTCTACATATTATCTCCATGTATTATTATCTCCATGACACGTGAGGGAGACATATGATAATAATACATGGAGATGATGACACGTGTGGCTTGTTCCTGTAAATCTGTGACACAGAACCGCACAGTCGGGTCTTACATGAAGATTCTGTGGGTCCGTCTTTAATCTGCGGTGGCGCTGGGGATCGGACTCCAGAAATTACACCTCAGAACACTCCACCTGCAGGAGCACTCTCATCATGTAGGGTTAAAGATGTCCAAACTCACCTGACTGCAGAACCGGGAATCTGAGAGGAGCTCGGACTCCACACTGCCCCCGCGGTCGCCCGTCCCTCGGAAATTCTGGCGATCTTTCATGGAATGACTACGAGGACCACGCGAGAGCCGATTCTCCTGCCTGGAGGAATAACTGAGGGCTTAAAGGAACCTCCAAAACTAAATGGTCCCCAAACACCCTATCAAACTGAACCCATCTACACTGTACCCACCTACCCCCCTGATACTGACTCCATCTATACTGCACCCACCTACCCCCCTGATACTGACTCCATCTATACTGCACCCACCTACCCCCCTGATACTGACTCCATCTACACTGCACCCACCTACCCCCTGATACTGACACCATCTATACCGTACCCACCTACCCCCTGATACTGACACCATCTACACTGCACCCACCTACCCACTAATACTGACCCCATCTACACCGTACCCACCTACCCCCTGAACTGACACCATCTACACTGCACCCACCTACCCCCTGATACTGACCCCATCTATACCGTACCCACCTACCCCCTGATACTGACCCCATCTACACTGTACCCACCTACCCCCCTGATACTGACCCCATCTATACCGTACCCACCTGCCCCCTGATGCTGACTCCATCTACACTGTACCACCTCACCCTGATACTGACCCCATCTATACCGTACCCACCTACCCCCTCATACTGACCCCATCTACACTGCACCCACCTACCCCCTGATACTGACCCCATCTATACCGTACCCACCTACCCCCCTGATACTGACCCCATCTACACTGTACCCACCTACCCACTAATACTGACCCCATCTACACCGTACCCACCTACCCCTCATGCTGACCCCATCTACACTGTACCCACCTACCCCCTGATAGTGACACCATCTATGCCGTGCTCACCTACCCTCGATGCTGACCCCATCTACACTGTGCCCACCTGCCCCTGATACTGACTCCATCTACACTGTACCCACCTGCCCTGATACTGACCCCATCTACACTGCACCACCTACCCCTCATACTGACTCCCATCATGACACCGCAATGTCCCACCTACCCCCTGATACTGACCCCATCTACACTGTGCCCACCTGCCCTGATACTGACCCCATCTACACTGTGCCCACCAACCGCCTAATACTGACCCCATCTACACTGTACCCACCTACCCCCTGATGCTGACCCCATCTATACCGTGCCCACCTACCCCTCATACTGACCCCATCTACACTGACCCACCTGCCCTGATGCTGACCCCATCTATGCCGTGCACCACCTGCCTTAATGCTGACACCATCTACACTGTGCCCAGCTGCCCTCATACTGACCCCATCTGCACTGTACCCCCAACCTGCCTAATACTGACCCCACCTACACCATACCCACCTACCCCTGATGCTCCCTCTACACTGACCTCCCTAATGCTGACACCATCTACACCTGTACCCACCTACCCTGCATGCTGACCCCATCTACACTGTGCCCACCTACCCCTGATACTGACCCCATCTACACTGTGCCCACCTACCCTCTAATACTGACCCCATCTACACTGTGCCCACCTACCCCCTGATGCTGACCCCATCTACACTGTACCCACCTACCCCCTTATACTGACCCCATCTACACCGTACCCACCTACCCCCTCATACTGACCGCATCTACACCGTACCCACCTACCCCCCTGATACTGACCCCATCTACACTGTACCCACCTACCCCCTCATACTGACCCCATCTACACTGTACTCCTCAACCGCCTAATACTGACCCCATCTATACCGTACCCACCTACCCCCTAATACTGACCCCCATCTATACCGTACCCACCTACCCCCTAATACTGACCCCATCTACACTGTACCCACCTACCCCCTCATACTGACACCTTCTATACCGAACCCACCTACCCCCTAATACTGACCCCATCTACACTGCACCCACCTACCCCCTGATACTGACTCCATCTACACTGCACCCACCTACCCCCCTGATACTGACCCCATCTACACTGTACCCACCTACCCCCTGATACTGACCCCATCTATACTGTACCCACCTACCCCCTCATACTGACCCCATCTACACTGTACCCACCTACCCCCTCATACTGACCCCATCTACACCGTACCCCTCAACCGCCTAATACTGACCCCACCTATACCATACCCACCTACCCCCTAATACTGACCCCATCTACACTGCACCCACCTACCCCTTAATACTGACCCCATCTACACTGTACCCACCTATCCCCTCATACTGACCCAATCTATACCGTACCCACCTACCCCCAACACTACCCTAATCCACACCATACCCACCTACCTCCCAACACTGGCCCAGTATTGCAGTACTTACCTACGGTGTAATACTGACCCCATCTATACGGTACCCACCTTCCCTTAATAATGACCATATCTAGATCATGCCCACCAACCCACTAATACTGACCCCATCTGAACTGTAAATCACTTGCACACAATACTAATGTCTCTATACTGTATCCATATAATACGGACATTCATTTGATGAAATTACCTGGGAGACATAATTATTTGTGACTCAGTTCTGGAGATCACACCCATCTGTGGTGTCCGCTCACCAGGCTCCCAGGAACCGAGATCTACAGCTGAGCCCGAAACCGGCACTGGATCACTGCCCTCCTGCCACACAAGATTACACTGTGATCAGACGATACTGAAACTACCTGTCTGTATATCCTGTCTGAGAGGTAGTCACAACCCCGCCCCCTGCTGATGACATCACTGATATAATGACATGTGATCAGACATGAGATCCACACCCCTTATACTACAGGAACATCTATTACTGCTGACAACCTGCCTGTATATCCTGTCTGAGAGGTAGTCACAGCCCCGCCCCCTGCTGATGACATCACTGATATAATGACATGTGATCAGACATGAGATCCACACCTTATACTACAGGAACATCTATTACTGCTGACAACCTGCCTGTATATCCTGTCTGAGAGGTAGTCACAGCCCCGCCCCCTGCTGATGACATCACTGATATAGTGACATGTGATCAGACATGAGATCCACCCCTTATACTACAGGAACATCTATTACTGCTGACAACCTGCCTGTATATCCTGTCTGAGAGGTAGTCACAGCCCCGCCCCTGCTGATGACATCACTGATATAATGACATGTGATCAGACATGAGATCCACCCCTTATACTACAGGAACATCTATTACTGCTGACAACCTGCCTGTATATCCTGTCTGAGGGGTAGTCACAGCCCCGCCCCCTGCTGATGACATCACTGATATAATGACATGTGATCAGACATGAGATCCACACCTTATACTACAGGAACATCTATTACTGCTGACAACCTGCCTGTATATCCTGTCTGAGAGGTAGTCACAGCCCCGCCCCCTGCTGATGACATCACTGATATAATGACATGTGATCAGACATGAGATCCACACCTTATACTACAGGAACATCTATTACTGCTGACAACCTGCCTGTATATCCTGTCTGAGAGGTAGTCACAGCCCCGCCCCCTGCTGATGACATCACTGATATAATGACATGTGATCAGACATGAGATCCACACCTTATACTACAGGAACATCTATTACTGCTGACAACCTGCCTGTATATCCTGTCTGAGAGGTAGTCACAGCCCCGCCCCTGCTGATGACATCACTGATATAATGACATGTGATCAGACATGAGATCCACACCTTATACTACAGGAACATCTATTACTGCTGACAACCTGCCTGTATATCCTGTCTGAGAGGTAGTCACAGCCCCGCCCCCTGCTGATGACATCACTGATATAATGACATGTGATCAGACATGAGATCCACCCCTTATACTACAGGAACATCTATTACTGCTGACAACCTGCCTGTATATCCTGTCTGAGGGGTAGTCACAGCCCCGCCCCTGCTGATGACATCACTGATATAATGACATGTGATCAGACATGAGATCCACACCTTATACTACAGGAACATCTATTACTGCTGACAACCTGCCTGTATATCCTGTCTGAGAGGTAGTCACAGCCCCGCCCCCTGCTGATGACATCACTGATATAATGACATGTGATCAGACATGAGATCCACCCCTTATACTACAGGAACATCTATTACTGCTGACAACCTGCCTGTATATCCTGTCTGAGGGGTAGTCACAGCCCCGCCCCCTGCTGATGACATCACTGATATAATGACATGTGATCAGACATGAGATCCACACCTTATACTACAGGAACATCTATTACTGCTGACAACCTGCCTGTATATCCTGTCTGAGGGGTAGTCACAGCCCCGCCCCTGCTGATGACATCACTGATATAATGACATGTGATCAGACATGAGATCCACACCTTATACTACAGGAACATCTATTACTGCTGACAACCTGCCTGTATATCCTGTCTGAGGGGTAGTCACAGCCCCGCCCCTGCTGATGACATCACTGATATAATGACATGTGATCAGACATGAGATCCACACCTTATACTACAGGAACATCTATTACTGCTGACAACCTGCCTGTATATCCTGTCTGAGGGGTAGTCACAGCCCCGCCCCCTGCTGATGACATCACTGATATAATGACATGTGATCAGACATGAGATCCACACCTTATACTACAGGAACATCTATTACTGCTGACAACCTGCCTGTATATCCTGTCTGAGAGGTAGTCACAGCCCCGCCCCCTGCTGATGACATCACTGATATAATGACATGTGATCAGACATGAGATCCACACCTTATACTACAGGAACATCTATTACTGCTGACAACCTGCCTGTATATCCTGTCTGAGAGGTAGTCACAGCCCCGCCCCCTGCTGATGACATCACTGATATAATGACATGTGATCAGACATGAGATCCACACCTTATACTACAGGAACATCTATTACTGCTGACAACCTGCCTGTATATCCTGTCTGAGGGGTAGTCACAGCCCCGCCCCTGCTGATGACATCACTGATATAATGACATGTGATCAGACATGAGATCCACACCTTATACTACAGGAACATCTATTACTGCTGACAACCTGCCTGTATATCCTGTCTGAGGGGTAGTCACAGCCCCGCCCCCTGCTGATGACATCACTGATATAATGACATGTGATCAGACATGAGATCCACACCTTATACTACAGGAACATCTATTACTGCTGACAACCTGCCTGTATATCCTGTCTGAGGGGTAGTCACAGCCCCGCCCCTGCTGATGACATCACTGATATAATGACATGTGATCAGACATGAGATCCACCCCTTATACTACAGGAACATCTATTACTGCTGACAACCTGCCTGTATATCCTGTCTGAGAGGTAGTCACAGCCCCGCCCCTGCTGATGACATCACTGATATAATGACATGTGATCAGACATGAGATCCACACCTTATACTACAGGAACATCTATTACTGCTGACAACCTGCCTGTATATCCTGTCTGAGGGGTAGTCACAGCCCCGCCCCCTGCTGATGACATCACTGATATAATGACATGTGATCAGACATGAGATCCACACCTTATACTACAGGAACATCTATTACTGCTGACAACCTGCCTGTATATCCTGTCTGAGAGGTAGTCACAGCCCCGCCCCCTGCTGATGACATCACTGATATAATGACATGTGATCAGACATGAGATCCACACCTTATACTACAGGAACATCTATTACTGCTGACAACCTGCCTGAATATCCTGTCTGAGAGGTAGTCACAGCCCGCCCACTGCTGATGACATCACTGATATAATGACATGTGATCAGACATGAGATCCACACCTTATACTACAGGATCATCTATTACTGCTGACAACCTGCCTGTATATCCTGTCTGAGGGGTAGTCACAGCCCCGCCCCCTGCGGATGACATCACTGATATAATGACATGTGATCAGACATGAGATCCACCCCTTATACTACAGGATCATCTATTACTGCTGACAACCTGCCTGTATATCCTGTCTGAGAGGTAGTCACAGCCCCGCCCCCTGCTGATGACATCACTGATATAATGACATGTGATCAGACATAAGATCCACCCCTTATACTACAGGAACATCTATTACTGCTGACAACCTGCCTGTATATCCTGTCTGAGAGGTAGTCACAGCTCCGCCCCCTGCTGATGACATCACTGATATAATGACATGTGATCAGACATGAGATCCACACCTTATACTACAGGAACATCTATTACTGCTGACAACCTGCCTGTATATCCTGTCTGAGGGGTAGTCACAGCCCCGCCCCCTGCTGATGACATCACTGATATAATGACATGTGATCAGACATGAGATCCACCCCTTATACTACAGGAACATCTATTACTGCTGACAACCTGCCTGTATACCCTGTCTGAGAGGTAGTCACAGCCCCGCCCCCTGCTGATGACATCACTGATATAATGACATGTGATCAGACATGAGATCCACACCTTATACTACAGGAACATCTATTACTGCTGACAACCTGCCTGTATATCCTGTCTGAGGGGTAGTCACAGCCCCGCCCCCTGCTGATGACATCACTGATATAATGACATGTGATCAGACATGAGATCCACACCTTATACTACAGGAACATCTATTACTGCTGACAACCTGCCTGTATATCCTGTCTGAGAGGTAGTCACAGCCCCGCCCCCTGCTGATGACATCACTGATATAATGACATGTGATCAGACATGAGATCCACACCTTATACTACAGGAACATCTATTACTGCTGACAACCTGCCTGTATATCCTGTCTGAGGGGTAGTCACAGCCCCGCCCCCTGCTGATGACATCACTGATATAATGACATGTGATCAGACATGAGATCCACCCCTTATACTACAGGAACATCTATTACTGCTGACAACCTGCCTGTATATCCTGTCTGAGAGGTAGTCACAGCCCCGCCCCTGCTGATGACATCACTGATATAATGACATGTGATCAGACATGAGATCCACACCTTATACTACAGGAACATCTATTACTGCTGACAACCTGCCTGTATATCCTGTCTGAGAGGTAGTCACAGCCCCGCCCCTGCTGATGACATCACTGATATAATGACATGTGATCAGACATGAGATCCACACCTTATACTACAGGAACATCTATTACTGCTGACAACCTGCCTGTATATCCTGTCTGAGGGTAGTCACAGCCCGCCCCCTGCTGATGACATCACTGATATAATGACATGTGATCAGACATGAGATCCACACCATATACTACAGGAACATCTATTACTGCTGACAACCTGCCTGTATATCCTCTCTGAGAGGTAGTCACAGCCCCGCCCCCTGCTGATGACATCACTGATATAATGACATGTGATCAGACATGAGATCCACACCTTATACTACAGGAACATCTATCACTGCTGACAACCTGCCTGTATATCCTGTCTGAGGGGTAGTCACAGCCCCGCCCCCTGCTGATGACATCACTGATATAATGACATGTGATCAGACATGAGATCCACACCTTATACTACAGGAACATCTATTACTGCTGACAACCTGCCTGTATATCCTGTCTGAGGGGTAGTCACAGCCCCGCCCCCTGCTGATGACATCACTGATATAATGACATGTGATCAGACATGAGATCCACACCTTATACTACAGGAACATCTATTACTGCTGACAACCTGCCTGTATATCCTGTCTGAGGGGTAGTCACAGGCCCGCCCCTGCTGATGACATCACTGATATAATGACATGTGATCAGACATGAGATCCACACCTTATACTACAGGAACATCTGTTACTGCTGACAACCTGCCTGTATATCCTGTCTGAGAGGTAGTCACAGCCCCGCCCCCTGCTGATGACATCACTGATATAATGACATGTGATCAGACATGAGATCCTCACCTTATACTACAGGAACATCTATTACTGCTGACAACCTGCCTGTATATCCTGTCTGAGAGGTAGTCACAGCCCCGCCCCTGCTGATGACATCACTGATCTAATGACATGTGATCAGACATGAGATCCACACCTTATACTACAGGAACATCTGTTACTGCTGACAACCTGCCTGTATATCCTGTCTGAGGGGTAGTCACAGCCCCGCCCCTGCTGATGACATCACTGATATAATGACATGTGATCAGACATGAGATCCACACCTTATACTACAGGAACATCTATTACTGCTGACAACCTGCCTGTATATCCTGTCTGAGAGGTAGTCACAGCCCCGCCCCCTGCTGATGACATCACTGATATAATGACATGTGATCAGACATGAGATCCACACCTTATACTACAGGAACATCTACTACTGCTGACAACCTGCCTGTATATCCTGTCTGAGAGGTAGTCACAGCCCCGCCCCCTGCTGATGACATCACTGATATAATGACATGTGATCAGACATGAGATCCTCACCTTATACTACAGGAACATCTATTACTGCTGACAACCTGCCTGTATATCCTGTCTGAGGGGTAGTCACAGCCCCACCCCCTGCTGATGACATCACTGATATAATGACATGTGATCAGACATGAGATCCACACCTTATACTACAGGAACATCTATTACTGCTGACAACCTGCCTGTATGTCCTGTCTGAGGGGTAGTCACAGCCCCGCCCCCTGCTGATGACATCACTGATATAATGACATGTGATCAGACATGAGATCCACCCCTTATACTACAGGAACATCTATTACTGCTGACAACCTGCCTGTATATCCTGTCTGAGGGGTAGTCACAGCCCCGCCCCTGCTGATGACATCACTGATATAATGACATGTGATCAGACATGAGATCCACACCTTATACTACAGGAACATCTATTACTGCTGACAACCTGCATGTATATCCTGTCTGAGGGGTAGTCACAGCCCCGCCCCCTGCTGATGACATCACTGATCTAATGACATGTGATCAGACATGAGATCCACACCTTATACTACAGGAACATCTATTACTGCTGACAACCTGCCTGTATATCCTGTCTGAGGGGTAGTCACAGCCCCGCCCCCTGCTGATGACATCACTGATCTAATGACATGTGATCAGACATGAGATCCACACCTTATACTACAGGAACATCTATTACTGCTGACAACCTGCCTGTATATCCTGTCTGAGGGGTAGTCACAGCCCCACCCCCTGCTGATGACATCACTGATATAATGACATGTGATCAGACATGAGATCCACCTCTTATACTACAGGAACCTCTATTACTGCTGACAACCTGCCTGTATATCCTGTCTGAGGGGTAGTCACAGCCCCGCCCCCTGCTGGTGACATCACTGATATAATGACATGTGATCAGACATGAGATCCACACCTTACACTACAGGAACATCTATTACTGCTGACAACCTGCCTGTATATTCTGTCTGAGAGGTAGTCACAGCCCCGCCCCCTGCTGATGACATCACTGATATAATGACATGTGATCAGACATGAGATCCACCCCTTATACTACAGGAACATCTATTACTGCTGACAACCTGCCTGAATATCCTGTCTGAGGGGTAGTCACAGCCCCGCCCCCTGCTGATGATATCACTGATATAATGACATGTGATCAGACATGAGATCCACACCTTATACTACAGGAACATCTATTACTGCTGACAACCTGCCTGTATATCCTGTCTGAGAGGTAGTCACAACCCCGCCCCCTGCTGATGACATCACTGATATAATGACATGTGATCAGACATGAGATCCACACCTTATACTACAGGAACATCTATTACTGCTGACAACCTGCCTGTATATCCTGTCTGAGAGGTAGTCACAGCCCCGCCCCTGCTGATGACATCACTGATATAATGACATGTGATCAGACATGAGATCCACCCCTTATACTACAGGAACATCTATTACTGCTGACAACCTGCCTGTATATCCTGTCTGAGAGGTAGTCACAGCCCCGCCCCTGCTGATGACATCACTGATATAATGACATGTGATCAGACATGAGATCCACACCTTATACTACAGGAACATCTATTACTGCTGACAACCTGCCTGTATATCCTGTCTGAGGGGTAGTCACAGCCCCGCCCCTGCTGATGACATCACTGATATAATGACATGTGATCAGACATGAGATCCACCCCTTATACTACAGGAACATCTATTACTGCTGACAACCTGCCTGTATATCATGTCTGAGGGGTAGTCACAGCCCCGCCTCCTGCTGATGACATCACTGATATAATGACATGTGATCAGACATGAGATCCACCCCTTATACTACAGGAACCTCTATTACTGCTGACAACCTGCCTGTATATCCTGTCTGAGGGGTAGTCACAGCCCCGCCCCCTGCTGATGACATCACTGATATAATGACATGTGATCAGACATGAGATCCACCCCTTATATTACAGGAACATCTATTACTGCTGACAACCTGCCTGTATATCCTGTCTGAGAGGTAGTCACAGCCCCGCCCCCTGCTGATGACATCACTGATATAATGACATGTGATCAGACATGAGATCCACACCTTATACTACAGGAACATCTATTACTGCTGACAACCTGCCTGTATATCCTGTCTGAGGGGTAGTCACAGCCCCGCCCCCTGCTGATGACATCACTGATATAATGACATGTGATCAGACATGAGATCCACACCTTATACTACAGGAACATCTATTACTGCTGACAACCTGCCTGTATATCCTGTCTGAGTGGTAGTCACAGCCCCGCCCCCTGCTGATGACATCACTGATATAATGACATGTGATCAGACATGAGATCCACACCTTATACTACAGGAACATCTATTACTGCTGACAACCTGCCTGTATATCCTGTCTGAGAGGTAGTCACAGCCCCGCCCCCTGCTGATGACATCACTGATATAATGACATGTGATCAGACATGAGATCCACACCTTATACTACAGGAACATCTATTGCTGCTGACAACCTGCCTGAACATCCTGTCTGAGAGGTAGTCACAACCCCGCCCAATGCTGATGACATCACTGATATAATGACATGTGATCAGACATGAGATCCACACCTTATACTACAGGAACATCTATTACTGCTGACAACCTGCCTGTATATCCTGTCTGAGGGGTAGTCACAGCCCCGCCCCCTGCTGATGACATCACTGATATAATGACATGTGATCAGACATGAGATCCTCACCTTATACTACAGGAACATCTATTACTGCTGACAACCTGCCTGTATATCCTGTCTGAGGGGTAGTCACAGCCCCGCCCCCTGCTGATGACATCACTGATATAATGACATGTGATCAGACATGAGATCCACACCTTATACTACAGGAACATCTATTACTGCTGACAACCTGCCTGTATATCCTGTCTGAGAGGTAGTCACAGCCCCGCCCCCTGCTGATGACATCACTGATATAATGACATGTGATCAGACATGAGATCCACCCCTTATACTACAGGAACATCTATTACTGCTGACAACCTGCCTGTATATCCTGTCTGAGAGGTAGTCACAGCCCCGCCCCCTGCTGATGACATCACTGATATAATGACATGTGATCAGACATGAGATCCACACCTTATACTACAGGAACATCTATTACTGCTGACAACCTGCCTGTATATCCTGTCTGAGGGGTAGTCACAGCCCGCCCCCTGCTGATGACATCACTGATATAATGACATGTGATCAGACATGAGATCCTCACCTTATACTACAGGAACATCTATTACTGCTGACAACCTGCCTGTATATCCTGTCTGAGGGGTAGTCACAGCCCCGCCCCTGCTGATGACATCACTGATATAATGACATGTGATCAGACATGAGATCCACACCTTATACTACAGGAACATCTATTACTGCTGACAACCTGCCTGTATATCCTGTCTGAGGGGTAGTCACAGCCCCGCCTCCTGCTGATGACATCACTGATATAATGACATGTGATCAGACATGAGATCCTCACCTTATACTACAGGAACATCTATTACTGCTGACAACCTGCCTGTATATCCTGTCTGAGAGGTAGTCACAGCCCCGCCCCCTGCTGATGACATCACTGATATAATGACATGTGATCAGACATGAGATCCACACCTTATACTACAGGAACATCTATTACTGCTGACAACCTGCCTGTATATCCTGTCTGAGAGGTAGTCACAGCCCCGCCCCTGCTGATGACATCACTGATATAATGACATGTGATCAGACATGAGATCCACACCTTATACTACAGGAACATCTATTACTGCTGACAACCTGCCTGTATATCCTGTCTGAGAGGTAGTCACAGCCCCGCCCCTGCTGATGACATCACTGATATAATGACATGTGATCAGACATGAGATCCACACCTTATACTACAGGAACATCTATTACTGCTGACAACCTGCCTGTATATCCTGTCTGAGGGGTAGTCACAGCCCCGCCCCCTGCTGATGACATCACTGATATAATGACATGTGATCAGACATGAGATCCACCCCTTATACTACAGGAACATCTATTACTGCTGACAACCTGCCTGTATATCCTGTCCGAGGGGTAGTCACAGCCCCGCCCCCTGCTGATGACATCACTGATATAATGACATGTGATCAGACATGAGATCCACACCTTACACTACAGGAACATCTATTACTGCTGACAACCTGCCTGTATATCCTGTCTGAGGGGTAGTCACAGCCCCGCCCCCTGCTGATGACATCACTGATATAATGACATGTGATCAGACATGAGATCCACCCCTTATACTACAGGAACATCTGTTACTGCTGACAACCTGCCTGTATATCCTGTCTGAGAGGTAGTCACAGCCCCGCCCCTGCTGATGACATCACTGATATAATGACATGTGATCAGACATGAGATCCTCACCTTATACTACAGGAACATCTATTACTGCTGACAACCTGCCTGTATATCCTGTCTGAGAGGTAGTCACAGCCCCGCCCCTGCTGATGACATCACTGATATAATGACATGTGATCAGACATGAGATCCACACCTTATACTACAGGAACATCTATTACTGCTGACAACCTGCCTGTATATCCTGTCTGAGGGGTAGTCACAGCCCCGCCCCTGCTGATGACATCACTGATATAATGACATGTGATCAGACATGAGATCCACCCCTTATACTACAGGAACATCTATTACTGCTGACAACCTGCCTGTATATCCTGTCTGAGGGGTAGTCACAGCCCCGCCCCTGCTGATGACATCACTGATATAATGACATGTGATCAGACATGAGATCCACACCTTATACTACAGGAACATCTATTACTGCTGACAACCTGCCTGTATATCCTGTCTGAGAGGTAGTCACAGCCCCGCCCCTGCTGATGACATCACTGATATAATGACATGTGATCAGACATGAGATCCTCACCTTATACTACAGGAACATCTATTACTGCTGACAACCTGCCTGTATATCCTGTCTGAGGGGTAGTCACAGCCCCGCCCCCTGCTGATGACATCACTGATATAATGACATGTGATCAGACATGAGATCCACACCTTATACTACAGGAACATCTATTACTGCTGACAACCTGCCTGTATATCCTGTCTGAGAGGTAGTCACAGCCCCGCCCCTGCTGATGACATCACTGATATAATGACATGTGATCAGACATGAGATCCACACCTTATACTACAGGAACATCTATTACTGCTGACAACCTGCCTGTATATCCTGTCTGAGGGGTAGTCACAGCCCCGCCCTGCTGATGACATCACTGATATAATGACATGTGATCAGACATGAGATCCACACCTTATACTACAGGAACATCTATTACTGCTGACAACCTGCCTGTATATCCTGTCTGAGAGGTAGTCACAGCCCCGCCCCTGCTGATGACATCACTGATATAATGACATGTGATCAGACATGAGATCCACACCTTATACTACAGGAACATCTATTACTGCTGACAACCTGCCTGTATATCCTGTCTGAGGGGTAGTCACAGCCCCGCCCCTGCTGATGACATCACTGATATAATGACATGTGATCAGACATGAGATCCACACCTTATACTACAGGAACATCTATTACTGCTGACAACCTGCCTGTATATCCTGTCTGAGAGGTAGTCACAGCCCCG
The DNA here is from genome assembly GCA_033119425.1 of Bufotes viridis. NCBI lineage: Eukaryota > Metazoa > Chordata > Amphibia > Anura > Bufonidae > Bufotes > Bufotes viridis. The sequence goes on from CM065592.1 coordinate 430,168,796, forward strand.
CCCCCTGCTGATGACATCACTGATATAATGACATGTGATCAGACATGAGATCCACACCTTATACTACAGGAACATCTATTACTGCTGACAACCTGCCTGTATATCCTGTCTGAGGGGTAGTCACAGCCCCGCCCCTGCTGATGACATCACTGATATAATGACATGTGATCAGACATGAGATCCACACCTTATACTACAGGAACATCTATTACTGCTGACAACCTGCCTGTATATCCTGTCTGAGAGGTAGTCACAGCCCCGCCCCCTGCTGATGACATCACTGATATAATGACATGTGATCAGACATGAGATCCACACCTTATACTACAGGAACATCTATTACTGCTGACAACCTGCCTGTATATCCTGTCTGAGGGGTAGTCACAGCCCCGCCCCTGCTGATGACATCACTGATATAATGACATGTGATCAGACATGAGATCCACACCTTATACTACAGGAACATCTATTACTGCTGACAACCTGCCTGTATATCCTGTCTGAGAGGTAGTCACAGCCCCGCCCCCTGCTGATGACATCACTGATATAATGACATGTGATCAGACATGAGATCCACACCTTATACTACAGGAACATCTATTACTGCTGACAACCTGCCTGTATATCCTGTCTGAGAGGTAGTCACAGCCCCGCCCCTGCTGATGACATCACTGATATAATGACATGTGATCAGACATGAGATCCACACCTTATACTACAGGAACATCTATTACTGCTGACAACCTGCCTGTATATCCTGTCTGAGAGGTAGTCACAGCCCCGCCCCTGCTGATGACATCACTGATATAATGACATGTGATCAGACATGAGATCCACACCTTATACTACAGGAACATCTATTACTGCTGACAACCTGCCTGTATATCCTGTCTGAGGGGTAGTCACAGCCCGCCCCCTGCTGATGACATCACTGATATAATGACATGTGATCAGACATGAGATCCACACCTTATACTACAGGAACATCTATTACTGCTGACAACCTGCCTGTATATCCTGTCTGAGAGGTAGTCACAGCCCCGCCCCTGCTGATGACATCACTGATATAATGACATGTGATCAGACATGAGATCCACACCTTATACTACAGGAACATCTATTACTGCTGACAACCTGCCTGTATATCCTGTCTGAGGGGTAGTCACAGCCCCGCCCCTGCTGATGACATCACTGATATAATGACATGTGATCAGACATGAGATCCACACCTTATACTACAGGAACATCTATTACTGCTGACAACCTGCCTGTATATCCTGTCTGAGAGGTAGTCACAGCCCCGCCCCCTGCTGATGACATCACTGATATAATGACATGTGATCAGACATGAGATCCACACCTTATACTACAGGAACATCTATTACTGCTGACAACCTGCCTGTATATCCTGTCTGAGGGGTAGTCACAGCCCCGCCCCCTGCTGATGACATCACTGATATAATGACATGTGATCAGACATGAGATCCACACCTTATACTACAGGAACATCTATTACTGCTGACAACCTGCCTGTATATCCTGTCTGAGAGGTAGTCACAGCCCCGCCCCTGCTGATGACATCACTGATATAATGACATGTGATCAGACATGAGATCCACACCTTATACTACAGGAACATCTATTACTGCTGACAACCTGCCTGTATATCCTGTCTGAGAGGTAGTCACAGCCCCGCCCCTGCTGATGACATCACTGATATAATGACATGTGATCAGACATGAGATCCACACCTTATACTACAGGAACATCTATTACTGCTGACAACCTGCCTGTATATCCTGTCTGAGAGGTAGTCACAGCCCCGCCCCCTGCTGATGACATCACTGATATAATGACATGTGATCAGACATGAGATCCACACCTTATACTACAGGAACATCTATTACTGCTGACAACCTGCCTGTATATCCTGTCTGAGAGGTAGTCACAGCCCCGCCCCCTGCTGATGACATCACTGATATAATGACATGTGATCAGACATGAGATCCACACCTTATACTACAGGAACATCTATTACTGCTGACAACCTGCCTGTATATCCTGTCTGAGGGTAGTCACAGCCCCGCCCCTGCTGATGACATCACTGATATAATGACATGTGATCAGACATGAGATCCACACCTTATACTACAGGAACATCTATTACTGCTGACAACCTGCCTGTATATCCTGTCTGAGAGGTAGTCACAGCCCCGCCCCTGCTGATGACATCACTGATATAATGACATGTGATCAGACATGAGATCCACACCTTATACTACAGGAACATCTATTACTGCTGACAACCTGCCTGTATATCCTGTCTGAGAGGTAGTCACAGCCCCGCCCCCTGCTGATGACATCACTGATATAATGACATGTGATCAGACATGAGATCCACACCTTATACTACAGGAACATCTATTACTGCTGACAACCTGCCTGTATATCCTGTCTGAGGGGTAGTCACAGCCCCGCCCCCTGCTGATGACATCACTGATATAATGACATGTGATCAGACATGAGATCCACACCTTATACTACAGGAACATCTATTACTGCTGACAACCTGCCTGTATATCCTGTCTGAGAGGTAGTCACAGCCCCGCCCCTGCTGATGACATCACTGATATAATGACATGTGATCAGACATGAGATCCACACCTTATACTACAGGAACATCTATTACTGCTGACAACCTGCCTGTATATCCTGTCTGAGAGGTAGTCACAGCCCCGCCCCCTGCTGATGACATCACTGATATAATGACATGTGATCAGACATGAGATCCACACCTTATACTACAGGAACATCTATTACTGCTGACAACCTGCCTGTATATCCTGTCTGAGAGGTAGTCACAGCCCCGCCCCTGCTGATGACATCACTGATATAATGACATGTGATCAGACATGAGATCCACACCTTATACTACAGGAACATCTATTACTGCTGACAACCTGCCTGTATATCCTGTCTGAGAGGTAGTCACAGCCCCGCCCCTGCTGATGACATCACTGATATAATGACATGTGATCAGACATGAGATCCACACCTTATACTACAGGAACATCTATTACTGCTGACAACCTGCCTGTATATCCTGTCTGAGAGGTAGTCACAGCCCCGCCCCTGCTGATGACATCACTGATATAATGACATGTGATCAGACATGAGATCCACACCTTATACTACAGGAACATCTATTACTGCTGACAACCTGCCTGTATATCCTGTCTGAGAGGTAGTCACAGCCCGCCCCCTGCTGATGACATCACTGATATAATGACATGTGATCAGACATGAGATCCACACCTTATACTACAGGAACATCTATTACTGCTGACAACCTGCCTGTATATCCTGTCTGAGAGGTAGTCACAGCCCGCCCCTGCTGATGACATCACTGATATAATGACATGTGATCAGACATGAGATCCACACCTTATACTACAGGAACATCTATTACTGCTGACAACCTGCCTGTATATCCTGTCTGAGGGGTAGTCACAGCCCCGCCCCTGCTGATGACATCACTGATATAATGACATGTGATCAGACATGAGATCACACCTTATACTACAGGAACATCTATTACTGCTGACAACCTGCCTGTATATCCTGTCTGAGGGGTAGTCACAGCCCCGCCCTGCTGATGACATCACTGATATAATGACATGTGATCAGACATGAGATCCACACCTTATACTACAGGAACATCTATTACTGCTGACAACCTGCCTGTATATCCTGTCTGAGAGGTAGTCACAGCCCGCCCCCTGCTGATGACATCACTGATATAATGACATGTGATCAGACATGAGATCCACACCTTATACTACAGGAACATCTATTACTGCTGACAACCTGCCTGTATATCCTGTCTGAGAGGTAGTCACAGCCCCGCCCTGCTGATGACATCACTGATATAATGACATGTGATCAGACATGAGATCCACACCTTATACTACAGGAACATCTATTACTGCTGACAACCTGCCTGTATATCCTGTCTGAGGGGTAGTCACAGCCCCGCCCCCTGCTGATGACATCACTGATATAATGACATGTGATCAGACATGAGATCCACACCTTATACTACAGGAACATCTATTACTGCTGACAACCTGCCTGTATATCCTGTCTGAGAGGTAGTCACAGCCCCGCCCCTGCTGATGACATCACTGATATAATGACATGTGATCAGACATGAGATCCACACCTTATACTACAGGAACATCTATTACTGCTGACAACCTGCCTGTATATCCTGTCTGAGAGGTAGTCACAGCCCCGCCCCTGCTGATGACATCACTGATATAATGACATGTGATCAGACATGAGATCCACACCTTATACTACAGGAACATCTATTACTGCTGACAACCTGCCTGTATATCCTGTCTGAGGGGTAGTCACAGCCCCGCCCTGCTGATGACATCACTGATATAATGACATGTGATCAGACATGAGATCCACACCTTATACTACAGGAACATCTATTACTGCTGACAACCTGCCTGTATATCCTGTCTGAGAGGTAGTCACAGCCCCGCCCCCTGCTGATGACATCACTGGATATAATGACATGTGATCAGACATGAGATCCACACCTTATACTACAGGAACATCTATTACTGCTGACAACCTGCCTGTATATCCTGTCTGAGGGGTAGTCACAGCCCCGCCCCTGCTGATGACATCACTGATATAATGACATGTGATCAGACATGAGATCCACACCTTATACTACAGGAACATCTATTACTGCTGACAACCTGCCTGTATATCCTGTCTGAGGGGTAGTCACAGCCCCGCCCCTGCTGATGACATCACTGATATAATGACATGTGATCAGACATGAGATCCACACCTTATACTACAGGAACATCTATTACTGCTGACAACCTGCCTGTATATCCTGTCTGAGAGGGTAGTCACAGCCCCGCCCCTGCTGATGACATCACTGATATAATGACATGTGATCAGACATGAGATCCACACCTTATACTACAGGAACATCTATTACTGCTGACAACCTGCCTGTATATCCTGTCTGAGAGGTAGTCACAGCCCCGCCCCTGCTGATGACATCACTGATATAATGACATGTGATCAGACATGAGATCCACACCTTATACTACAGGAACATCTATTACTGCTGACAACCTGCCTGTATATCCTGTCTGAGAGGTAGTCACAGCCCCGCCCCTGCTGATGACATCACTGATATAATGACATGTGATCAGACATGAGATCCACACCTTATACTACAGGAACATCTATTACTGCTGACAACCTGCCTGTATATCCTGTCTGAGAGGTAGTCACAGCCCGCCCCTGCTGATGACATCACTGATATAATGACATGTGATCAGACATGAGATCCACACCTTATACTACAGGAACATCTATTACTGCTGACAACCTGCCTGTATATCCTGTCTGAGAGGTAGTCACAGCCCCGCCCCTGCTGATGACATCACTGATATAATGACATGTGATCAGACATGAGATCCACACCTTATACTACAGGAACATCTATTACTGCTGACAACCTGCCTGTATATCCTGTCTGAGAGGTAGTCACAGCCCCGCCCCTGCTGATGACATCACTGATATAATGACATGTGATCAGACATGAGATCCACACCTTATACTACAGGAACATCTATTACTGCTGACAACCTGCCTGTATATCCTGTCTGAGAGGTAGTCACAGCCCCGCCCCTGCTGATGACATCACTGATATAATGACATGTGATCAGACATGAGATCCACACCTTATACTACAGGAACATCTATTACTGCTGACAACCTGCCTGTATATCCTGTCTGAGGGGTAGTCACAGCCCCGCCCCTGCTGATGACATCACTGATATAATGACCTGTGATAAGACATGAGATCCACCCCTTATACTACAGGAACATCTATTACTGCTGACAACCTGCCTGTATATCCTGTCTGAGAGGTAATCACAGCCCCGCCCCCTGCTGATGACATCACTGATATAATGACATGTGATCAGACATGAGATCCACCCCTTATACTACAGGAACATCTATTACTGCTGACAACCTGCCTGTATATCCTGTCTGAGGGGTAGTCACAGCCCCGCCCCCTGCTGATGATATCACTGATATAATGACATGTGATCAGACATGAGATCCACACCTTATACTACAGGAACATCTATTACTGCTGACAACTTGCCTGTATATCCTGTCTGAGAGGTAGTCACAGCCCCGCCCCCTGCTGATGACATCACTGATATAATGACATGTGATCAGACATGAGATCCACACCTTATACTACAGGAACATCTATTACTGCTGACAACCTGCCTGTATATCCTGTCTGAGGGGTAGTCACAGCCCCGCCCCCTGCTGATGACATCACTGATATAATGACATGTGATCAGACATGAGATCCACCCCTTATACTACAGGAACATCTGTTACTGCTGACAACCTGCCTGTATATCCTGTCTGAGAGGTAGTCACAGCCCCGCCCCCTGCTGATGACATCACTGATATAATGACATGTGATCAGACATGAGATCCACACCTTATACTACAGGAACATCTATTACTGCTGACAACCTGCCTGTATATCCTGTCTGAGAGGTAGTCAGAGCCCCGCCCCCTGCTGATGACATCACTGATATAATGACATGTGATCAGACATGAGATCCACACCTTATACTACAGGAACATCTGTCACTGATGGCCGCTTATCTCTGAGGGGGTCCTGCTGATCTGGTATTGCTGGGGGCAGTCTTGGCCGCTTCTCTCCGTCCCCTCTGCAGGGATCTTATTATACCAGATTTCCTTGTACACTGATGAGCAGTAGGGTAACAATGTTGAGAACTTGAGACTCCCATCATCCTATAGACAATCCTCTCGGCTGTCTCATACATACACTACAGCTTCGGATGTGAGACTCCCATCATCCTATAGACAATCCTCTCGGCTGTCTCATACATACACTACAGCTTCGGATGTGAGACTCCCGTCATCTTATAGACAATCCTCTCGGGTGTCTCATACATACACTACAGCTTCGGATGTGAGACTCCCGTCATCTTATAGACAATCCTCTCGGGTGTCTCATACATACACTACAGCTTCGGATGTGAGACTCCCATCATCCTATAGACAATCCTCTCCGCTATCTCATACATACACTACAGCTTCGGATGTGAGACTCCCATCATCCTATAGACAATCCTCTCGGCTATCTCACCATCGACTACAGCTTCGGATGTGAGACTCCCATCATCCTATAGACAATCCTCTCGGCTGTCTCATACATACACTACAGCTTCGGATGTGAGACTCCCATCATCCTATAGACAATCCTCTCGGCTGTCTCATACATACACTACAGCTTCGGATGTGAGACTCCCATCATCCTATAGACAATCCTCTCGGCTATCTCATACATACACTACAGCTTCGGATGTGAGACTCCCATCATCCTATAGACAATCCTCTCGGCTGTCTCATACATACACTACAGCTTCGGATGTGAGACTCCCATCATCCTATAGACAATCCTCTCGGCTGTCTCATACATACACTACAGCTTCGGATGTGAGACTCCCATCATCCTATAGACAATCCTCTCGGCTGTCTCATACATACACTACAGCTTCGGATGTGAGACTCCCATCATCCTATAGACAATCCTCTCGGCTGTCTCATACATACACTACAGCTTCGGATGTGAGACTCCCATCATCCTATAGACAATCCTCTCGGCTGTCTCATACATACACTACAGCTTCGGATGTGAGACTCCCATCATCCTATAGACAATCCTCTCGGCTGTCTCATACATACACTACAGCTTCGGATGTGAGACTCCCATCATCCTATAGACAATCCTCTCGGCTGTCTCATACATACACTACAGCTTCGGATGTGAGACTCCCATCATCCTATAGACAATCCTCTCGGCTGTCTCATACATACACTACAGCTTCGGATGTGAGACTCCCATCATCCTATAGACAATCCTCTCGGCTGTCTCATACATACACTACAGCTTCGGATGTGAGACTCCCATCATCCTATAGACAATCCTCTCGGCTGTCTCATACATACACTACAGCTTCGGATGTGAGACTCCCATCATCCTATAGACAATCCTCTCGGCTATCTCATACATACACTACAGCTTCGGATGTGAGACTCCCATCATCCTATAGACAATCCTCTCGGCTGTCTCATACATACACTACAGCTTCGGATGTGAGACTCCCATCATCCTATAGACAATCCTCTCGGCTGTCTCATACATACACTACTGCTTCGGGCGTGAGACTCCCATCATCCTATAGACAATCCTCTCGGCTGTCTCATACATACACTACAGCTTCGGATGTGAGACTCCCATCATCCTATAGCCAATCCTCTCGGCTATCTCACCATCGACTACAGCTTCGGATGTGAGACTCCCGTCATCCTATAGACAATCCTCTCGGCTGTCTCATACATACACTACAGCTTCGGATGTGAGACTCCCATCATCCTATAGACAATCCTCTCGGCTATCTCATACATACACTACAGCTTCGGACGTGAGACTCCCATCATCCTATAGACAATCCTCTCGGCTGTCTCACACATAAATCGGACTTGCAGCTATTTAGCATATGATCAGTTCTCTAGATTATCCTCATCTACCTGCATTATTACTGTTTTGCTCCTAAAATTCTAAAAAAAAAAATTCTTACTTTGTAAATCCAGCTTTGGCTTTCAGCATGGCCTAAATCCTTCTGGGCATGCTCAGACTCAAGTGGGGCTAGCCTTCTTCCTACGGACCATGGACCCAGAACTATGGAGACCCCTCAGACCTCTTGGGGTTACAAGGAACTATTAACCCTGATTTGTGTGTGGAGTTATAGGCCACATCTGTCCTATTGCCCATTGAAGGTGCAGGGTGTAAATCCCGCAACACAACAAAGGGTTAACTCTGCACTGAGACTCCCAATGACTATGTTAGTATATTTGTCCCCTTGTTCTATTGTGTTAGTGATGGGATTGCGATGGCTGACTCTAGGAGTGGCGGACTCTGGGGTAAAGGAGGAGATCACCCCATGATAGACTCAGGAGATAATCCCATCACATGTGTCTCCTCTCTCCCTATTCCTTCATTAAGACACTGGGGAGGGGATGTCGGTTGCCTGCTGTTCATGTTTGATTGAGTTATGTTGTTAGACTTCTTGGACTGTATATCTACTGAGTTGGTCTTCATTAAAGAGTCTGATTGGTTTAACACTCAACATAGAGTCTCATCTCATGTGTGTGGGGAACAGCTATATTCACTCTGGGGATTGCTATATGTATTATACTCCCTTGGATTACAACACGGTTCTACCCACTGGAAGCTGGATCCTGGTCTTGGGCCCAGGGTGGGTGGAGGACAGCGAGACCCCAGCCGAGCTGTAACGCTGGAAGTGGGGACTACAGTGCTGACGGTGTCTGGTGGAGTGCTTGGAAGTACTCGGTGAGCACTAGGAAGCATCGATTGGCGGAGGTACCCGGTCGGGGTGCCAGGCGGTCTGTCACAATACGTTCCCAGGTCCCCTCTACACGTTCCCAGGTATCCTGGTCAACTCACTTGGGTATGAATACAGCTTTTTCTTCACCTCTACCTACAAGTGCTGGATTGGGTTAAGGTCTGGGGACTGCGGGTCTGATCCAGCACTTCGGCTTCATTGTCATTAAACCATTTCTTGGCCAATCTCGACGTATGTTTCAGGTAGTTGTCCTGCTGGAACACTATGTCATCCTTTTCATACCCATAGTACTCGAGTGTAGGAAGTAACTCGTCTTGTAGGATACTCACATATAGTTCAGCATCGAGACCACCATCGATCCTGGTCAAGTATCCAACGCCTTTGGCTGTGAGACAACCCCATATCATCAGGCTTCCTCCACAATACCTGACAGTTCCTCCAGTTTCTCAATCCGTTATCCTCCTTTTCCCTTGTTTCTCCCAGACCCCCCTGCACTCATCAGAGCCCAGACTATTGACTTTCGTCTCATTGCTCCAAATCACCTGTTTACGATCTTTCACTGTTCGGACTTTATTTGTAAACTCGAGCCAACGCTTCTTATGATGATATTGAAGTCAAGGCTTCTTCTCCTTTTTTCAGGCCACCATTCCAGACTTGTGCGCGTCGCACGGTGCTTGCATGGACATCTGTGATCTCACTAATATGTAGTATAAGAGTTGCCTCCACTGCCCTGTTTGTCACACCAGACCTTGTGATGAGCCGACTTTATGACACCGATATTTTGCCTGGACGTCCACCTCTTGGCTTTGGAATGGATGGACGGACTTCATTTCGTATTCCTCCAGCTGTCATGGCCTCACATGATGTAGTTTGGTGATTTTCTTGGCCGAGATACCGCTATCGATGAGCTGGATAATGATGTTCTCTGTTCTTGGGAAATCTTCATGGAGGCTCCTGGATCCAAAGCAGTGACCTTTCGCTTGGGAATCAACCTAATAAGACACTGAGCTATTAGAGGATGTGAGGACAGGCTGTAATTTGTGGTCTACAAGAAGAGGAAGAAGATTGTTCCACCACCAGGAGCAAAACAGTAACAATGCAGGTACATGAGAAGAATCTGCAGAACTAATTATCTGCTAAATAGCTGCAAGTCCAGTGTATGTATGAGATAGCCGAGAGGATTGTCTATAGGATGATGGGAGTCTCACGTCTGAAACTGTAGTGTATGTATGATATAGCCGAAAGGGTTGTCTATAGGATGATGGGAGTCTCACGTCTGAAACTGTAGTGTATGTATGATATAACCAAGATGACCGTCTAGAAGATGATGGGAGTCTCACGTCCAAAGCGGTAGTGTATGTATGAGATAACCAAGATGACCGTCTAGAAGATGATGGGAGTCTCACGTCCCAAGCTGTAGTGGATGGTGAGATATGGAGCTTGAAAGTCAGAAGTTCAAAATATTGTTACCCTTCTGCTCATCAGTGTAAATCGAGGTTCGCTTTGGCGGCCATGTTCACATGTATTATGTCTTTCTCTGACTCTATCTATGACCCCGTGCTGCCCTCATCACATTGGCTGCTCAGTACTAATACTCCCAACTTACATCAGCCAGACGGGAGTTACTGTCCTCCAGGCATGCACTGTGGGGAAGCTTCTCCAACTGCAAGACAAATCAAGAGTGAGACAGGACATCACCCGAGGCCTTGTAGACGCCCCACTATGTGGGCTTCAAAGTACAGATTACATGTCCTGTGAACAGAGCAGTATTCTGAATTCTGCTTTTGGCTCCTCGTAATGGACACTCCGATAATGTGGACAGTGGGCAGTTTCTCCTGCATCACATGAGTGCACAAAGTAGTGACATTTTTCCAAATGTACGGTCTGTACACAGACTGAAAAGCAGGGGATTCTGCATCCGATGAGGAGGTACGCAAGTGGTCTAGGATCGTGTCACAACCTGGTTTTGTGCATCACATTTCAGAACTGAAGAATTCACAATATTCATAAAGCAAAAGACTGAGACAACAAAGAGGAACCCGAGGGAGTGCAGAAGAGAATGTATGGTAGAGAAACCGACGAGATTACCGAGCACAGGAGCCAACTGACCAAAGGCCCTACTGGGATTAGAGAACCGAGACAAGATGACTGGGAGACAGAGGGAATAAGGAGATGACTGGGAGACAGAAGGGAGAATGAGGAGATGACTGGGAGACAGAGAGGAATGAGGAGATGACTGGGAGACACAGGGGAATGAGGAGATGACTGGGAGACAGAGGGGAATGAGGAGATGACTGGGAGACAGAAGGGAGAATGAGGAGATGACTGGGAGACAGAGGGGAGAATGAGGAGATGACTGGGAGACAGAGGGGAATGAGGAGATGACTGGGAGACAGAGGGGAGAATGAGGAGATGACTGGGAGACAGAGGAATGAGGAGATGACTGGGAGACACAGGGGAATGAGGAGATGACAGGGATACAGAAGGGAGAATGAGGAGATGACTGGGAGACAGAGAGGAATGAGGAGATGACTGGGATACAGAAGGGAGAATGAGGAGATGACTGGGAGACAGAGAGGAATGAGGAGATGACTGGGAGACAGAGGGGAGAATGAGGAGATGACTGGGAGACAGAGGGGAATGAGGAGATGACTGGGAGACAGAGGGGAGAATGAGGAGATGACTGGGAGACAGAGGGGAATGAGGAGATGACTGGGAGACAGAGGGGAGAATGAGGAGATGACTGGGAGACAGAGGAATGAGGAGATGACTGGGAGACACAGGGGAATGAGGAGATGACAGGGATACAGAAGGGAGAATGAGGAGATGACTGGGAGACAGAGGGGAGAATGAGGAGATGACTGGGAGACAGAGGGGAGAATGAGGAGATGACTGGGAGACACAGGGGAATGAGGAGATGACAGGGATACAGAAGGGAGAATGAGGAGATGACTGGGAGACAGAGGAATGAGGAGATGACTGGGAGACAGAGGAATGAGGAGATGACTGGGAGACACAGGGGAATGAGGAGATGACTGGGAGACAGAAGGGAATGAGGAGATGACTGGGAGACAGAGGGGAATAAGGAGATGACAGGGATACAGAAGGGAGAATGAGGAGATGACTGGGAGACAGAGGGGAATAAGGAGATGACTGGGAGACAGAGGGGAATAAGGAGATGACTGGGAGACAGAGGGGAATGAGGAGATGACTGGGATTAGAGAACGGAGACAAGATGACTGGGAGACAGAGGGAATGAGGAGATGACTGGGGGACAGATGGGAATGAGGAGATGACTGGGAGACAGAGGCGAATGAGGAGATGACTGGGAGACAGAGGGGAGAATGAGGAGATGACTGGGAGACAGAAGGGAGAATGAGGAGATGACTGGGAGACAGAGGGGAATAAGGAGATGACTGGGAGACAGAGGGGAATAAGGAGATGACTGGGAGACAGAGGGGAATGAGGAGATGACTGGGAGACAGAGGGGAATGAGGAGATGACTGGGAGACAGAAGGGAGAATGAGGAGATTACTGGGAGACAGAGGGAAATGAGGAGATGACTGGGAGACAGAGGGGAGAATGAGGAGATGACTGGGAGACAGAAGGGAGAATGAGGAGATGACTGGGAGACAGATGGGAATAAGGAGATGACTGGGAGACAGAGGGGAATAAGGAGATGACTGGGAGACACAGGGGAATGAGGAGATGACTGGGAGACAGAAGGGAGAATGAGGAGATGACTGGGATACAGAAGGGAGAATGAGGAGATGACAGGGAGACAGAGGGGAGAATGAGGAGATGACTGGGAGACACAGGGGAATGAGGAGATGACTGGGAGACAGAAGGGAGAATGAGGAGATGACTGGGAGACAGAGGAATGAGGAGATGACTGGGAGACAGAGGAATGAGGAGATGACTGGGAGACAGAGGGGAGAATGAGGAGATGACTGGGAGACAGAGGGGAATGAGGAGATGACAGGGATACAGAAGGGAGAATGAGGAGATGACTGGGAGACAGAGGGGAATAAGGAGATGACTGGGAGACACAGGGGAGAATGAGGAGATGACTGGGAGACAGAGAGGAATGAGGAGATGACAGGGATACAAAAGGGAGAATGAGGAGATGACAGGGAGACAGAGGGGAGAATGAGGAGATGACTGGGAGACAGAGGGGAGAATGAGGAGATGACTGGGAGACAGAGGGGAATGAGGAGATGACAGGGATACAGAAGGGAGAATGAGGAGATGACTGGGATACAGAAGGGAGAATGAGGAGATGACTGGGAGACAGAAGGGAGAATGAGGAGATGACTGGGAGACAGAGGGGAGAATGAGGAGATGACTGGGAGACAGAGGGGAATGAGGAGATGACAGGGATACAGAAGGGAGAATGAGGAGATGACTGGGAGACAGAGGGGAATAAGGAGATGACTGGGAGACAGAAGGGACAATGAGGAGATGACTGGGAGACAGAGGAATGAGGAGATGACTGGGAGACAGAAGGGAATGAGGAGATGACTGGGAGACAGAGGGGAATAAGGAGATGACTGGGAGACAGAGGGGAATATGGAGATGACTGGGAGACAGAGGAATGAGGAGATGACTGGGAGACAGAAGGGAAAATGAGGAGATGACTGGGAGACAGAGGGGAATGAGGAGATGACTGGGAGACAGAAGGGAATGAGGAGATGACTGGGAGACAGAGGGGAATATGGAGATGACTGGGAGACAGAGGGGAATAAGGAGATGACTGGGAGACAGAGGAATGAGGAGATGACTGGGAGACAGAAGGGAGAATGAGGAGATGACTGGGAGACACAGAGGAATGAGGAGATGACTGGGAGACAGAGGAATGAGGAGATGACTGGGAGACACAGGGGAATGAGGAGATGACTGGGAGACACAGGGGAATGAGGAGATGACTGGGAGACACAGGGGAATGAGGAGATGACTGGGAGACAGAGAGGAATGAAGAGATGACTGGGTGTCACTACCAGAGTTTTGAGGTGTTCTCACAACTCTGTTTCTCCGCCCCTGTGATGATGTCACTACCAGAGCTTTGAGGTGTTCTCTCTGCTCTGTTTCTCCGCCCCTGTGATGATGTCACTACCAGAGTTTTGAGGAGTTCTCTCTGCTCTGTTTCTCCGCCCCTGTGATGATGTCACTACCAGAGTTTTGAGGAGTTCTCACAACTCTGTTTCTCCGCCCCTGTGATGATGTCACTACCAGAGTTTTGAGGAGTTCTCACAGCTCTGTTTCTCCGCCCCTGTGATGATGTCACTACCAGAGTTTTGAGGTGTTCTCACAGCTCTGTTTCTCCGCCCCTGTGATGATGTCACTACCAGAGTTTTGAGGAGTTCTCACAGCTCTGTTTCTCCGCCCCTGTGATGATGTCACTACCAGAGTTTTGAGGTGTTCTCACAGCTCTGTTTCTCTGCCCCTGTGATGAGGTCTTTACTTTCAGTTTCCCTCCTCCCAGCTGTCCCTCCTGTGATTGATTCCTCTTCCTATAAATCACCCCTCTTCCTGTTTCACCTTGCAGGTTATATTTCTCATCTGAGTTGTGTCAGCCGCTGGAGTATCTACACTTGTGTGGTCTCTTTTCACTGGACCTGTGTTCTGCTGAAGCAAGTAACATCGGATATTGTCTGCTGAGTTTGGATCTGTCTTCACTGCTGCTGCAGCTCCTACAGATAAGTTTGCAGACATTGTGTGTTTTAGTTTATTTGCTGACTGGATCCGAGGCGACCCCGGTTCCGTCCGTATTCTCAGTAGGGCGCCGGTGGTCGTGCCCCTCCCACTATTGTAGGGGTTTCAGCTGTCACCAGCCTTAGGTACGCGGGCATGCCTCGACCCACCATCAGGGTCTGGGCATGAGCATAGCAGCATTGGGAGAGCTCTTAGGGTCTGACAGGGGTCACCCTTTATGCTCCCTAGTTTGGGTCCGGTCAGTAGCTTCTGCACTGTTTATGCTCCTGTTGTTCACATATACTCGTGACACTGGGAGACACAGGGGAATGAGGAGATGACTGGGTGACACAGGGGAATGAGGAGATGACTGGGTGACACAGGGGAATGAGGAGATGACTGGGAGACAGAAAGGAATGAGGAGATGACTGGGAGACAGAGAGGAATGAGGAGATGACTGGGAGACAGAGAGGAATGAGGAGATGACTGGGAGACAGAGGAATGAGATGACTGGGAGACAGAAAGGAATGAGGAGATGACTGGGAGACAGAGAGGAATGAGGAGATGACTGGGAGACAGAGGAATGAGGAGATGACTGGGAGACAGAGAGGAATGAGGAGATGACTGGGAGACAGAGAGGAATGAGGAGATGACTGGGAGACAGAGGAATGAGATGACTGGGAGACACAGGGGAATGAGGAGATGACTGGGAGACAGAGAGGAATGAGGAGATGACTGGGAGACAGAGGAATGAGGAGATGACTGGGAGACAGAGGGGAATGAGGAGATGACTGGGAGACAGAGGAATGAGGAGATGACTGGGAGACAGAGGAATGAGGAGATGACTGGGAGACAGAGAGGAATGAGGAGATGACTGGGAGACAGAGGAATGAGGAGATGACTGGGAGACAGAGAGGAATGAGGAGATGACTGGGAGACAGAGAGGAATGAGGAGATGACTGGGAGACAGAGAGGAATGAGGAGATGACTGGGAGACAGAGGAATGAGGAGATGACTGGGAGACAGAGAGGAATGAGGAGATGACTGGGAGACAGAGAGGAATGGGGAGATGACAGAGAGAAGATGACTGGGAGACAGAAGGGAGAATGAGGAGATGACTAGTGATGAGCGAGCATGTTCGGCTGAGTATTGGTTCGGCTCTAGCATCGCTATGCTCAGCGCTCGGCTTTACTTGGCCAAGCACCACGTGTATTCGTCGCATTGCTCGAGTCTCCTCCCCGCACGTTTGGCAACTTCTATGGTCTCGGTAAATAATTCCCCTAAGTGTAAGGCCATAGCCATGTTAGCTGTAAGCCTTACACCGATTGGCCGGAACACGTGATACCATTTCATATAGGAGCTGAGGTCCGGCGCTCGGATCATTCAGCGTCAGGGAGAGCAGACAGTAGGCAGGGACAGATAGTGTTTTGCTCTAAACTTACTGATTTTACTCCAAAAACCTTATTGAAAGACCTAACAGTCATTTTAAGGACTACAGTGTGTGTCTGACAGCAGTGCAGCACCTTTTTTTTTTAAGAAGGGGTTTACTTCAGGGACAGGCGTCACCAGGAAGACACAGATAGTACAGGGCATGAAAATCGCTTTTTTAACTACCCAAACTTCTAAAAGACAGAAACATTTCCGATTAGTGACATCTACAATACGCCATCATAAAGCAGTGTGTTGGGCAAATATTATAAAAAGGGGCTTATTCACTACAGTTTTCCTAGGTACTGAGATATACACTGCACCATCAGAGAAATTATTTTTTCTGGGGAAATTAACCTAACTTGTGCCACAACTGTGAGTGCATTCAACTGTTATATTAATTACTCCAGCAGACAGTGATTTATATTTTGGCCATAGTTAACTAGTTTTGGGCACATCTGTGTGTGCGTTTAGGCCGCAAACGTATATACAGTATTCCAGCAGAGAATACATTTTATTTGGGACAAATTTGTATCCAGTATAGAACCACATCCGAATACAGTGTGTATTGTAAAAATTACATTATCTCTGGCCTAGTGTAGTGCCCAAAATCTGTATTTTTCTGTATCCAGTACCTTACTGCAAGTTAATACAGTGTGTATCGTCAAAATTACATTATCTCTGGGCTAGTGTAGTGCCGAAAATCTGTATTTTTCTGTAAACAGTGTGTATCGTCAAAATTACATTATCTCTGGGCTAGTGTATTGCCCAAAATCTGTATTTTTCTGTATCCAGTACCCTACTGCAAGTCAATACAGTGTGTATCGTCAAAATTACATTATCTCTGGCCTACTGTAGTTCCCAAAATCTGTATTTTTCGGTATCCAGTACTGTCCTGCATCAGAAAACTGTGTCTTTAGCGGACAGTAAAACAATCTGCGCCACATCTACAGACAAACCATTAATATGAAGAAGGCGAGCACAAAGGGACAGGGGAAGTGGGCGTGATGCTGATGGTGCAAGCAGAGGCCGTGGCCCTTGGCGTGATGCTGATGGTGCAAGCAGAGGGCGTGACCCTGGGCACAATGAAACTGTGCCTGCTGCCAGTGCACCAGAAAAAAACAAAAAAATCCACCTTACCCAGCTTCATGTCCAACGTAGCTGGGCAGCGCAGGACAACACTGTCCTAGTCGGACCAGTACGAACAGGTGGTCGGTTGGATTGCAAGAGATAATGCTTCCAGTCGGTTAACCACCACCCTCTCTTCCACTAAGTCCAGTCTCAGTAGCCAAGAGTCTGGTCAACCGGATCCTCACTCTGATCCTCCTTCCTCCCACCATGTCACGTCTGGCCAAACAAGTGATCCCACACTCAGATATTCACATGACCTTTTTGAAGAGGTACCTGAGATATTGTGCCCTGATTCCCAACCTCTTGAGCCTTCACAGTCTCAAGAAGATGACGGTGAAGAACGGCAATTATTCGTTCACGAGGTGGATGATGATGAGACACAGTTGCCAATCACTGAGGTGGTGGTTTGGTCAAGTCAGGAGGATGAGCAGAGTGAGGAAGTGGAAGAAGAGTTGGTGGACGTTGAGGTCACTGACCCAGCATGGGAAGGTGAAAAGCCGAGCGAGGACAGCAATACAGAGGGGAAGGATCCGCAGCACCGCAACAGTCTGGAAGAGGCAGTGGGGTGGCAAAAGGGAGACGTCGGCCCACACCAAACAGGCCAGCAACCGTTACACCGAGCACCCCCATGCGTAAATCTACCTTGCCAAGGGGTAGGTGTTCCGCAGTATGGCGCTTTTTTGAGGAAAGTGCTGACAACAAAAGAATAGTAGTTTGCAACCTGTGCTGTATCAAAATGAGCCGGGGCGTGAATACTAGCAACCTCACCACCATCAGCATGATCTGCCACATGGAATCCAAGCACCCTAATAAGTGGGTCGAACGCCTGGGTCCACAATCTTGTTCTGCGGGTCCCACCACTGCCTCCTCTTCCCCTGTGTTACGCACTGCTGGCCAATCCACTGTCGAAGGCGCAGGCTCGGAGGCCCCTCGCCCTGCACCTGGACCTTCGCATGAACCGTCAGCAACAACATCCACTTCCCTGTCCCAGCGCAGCGTCCAAATGTCGATAACATAGGCATTTGAACGCAAGCGCAAATACCCACCCACCCACCCACCCACAGTCCATATAACTAAATGCGCAACTTTCAAAATTACTAAAATGTTGCCATTTAAGCTTGTGGACACTGAGGCCTTCCGCAGCCTGATGTCGGTGGCCATCCATCGGTACGCAGTCCCCAGCCGCCACTATTTTTCAGGGTGTGCTGTGCCCGCCTTACACCAGCATGTGTCCCAGAACATCACCCGTGCCCTGACCAATGCACTTACTGGGAAGGTCCACCTCACCACAGACACATGGACAAGTGCTGGTGGCCAGGGACGGTACATTTCCCTGAACGCACACTGGGTGAATGTTGTGAAGGCCGGGAGTGAGTCGTACCCTGGGATAGCACAGGTGCTACCCACGCCCAGGATTGCGGGCCCTACGTCCATCAGGGTTTCCGCCAGCAGCTATGTTACGGGCTCCAATCCCCACTTCTCCTCCTCCTCCAGTTCCACCTCCAGCTGAAGTCAGCAATCAGTCGCTAGCTGGAAGCAGTGTAGCACTGCTCCGGGTAAGCGTCAACAGGCCGTGCTGAAGCTTATCTGCTTAGGGGACAAACAGCACACCGCCTCAGAGCTGTGGCAGGGTATAAGGGACCAGACCGAGCTGCGGCTCCTGCCACTCAACCTTTAAACAGGCATGGTTGTGTCTGACAATGGCCGTAAATTTGTGGCAGCTTTGGAGCTCGGCAACCTGACACACATTCCATGCCTAGCCCATGTCTTAAACTTAGTGCTTCAGTGGTTTATCAAAACCTACCCCAATTTGCAAGAGCTACTAGTGAAGGCGCGCCGCTTGTGTGCCCATTTCCGAAAGTCGCCCACAGCTTCAGCCGGTCTGTCATCGCTGCGTCAGCGCTTGCGGCTTCCAGCTCACCGACTGTTGTGCGACATGAGCACGCGGTGGAACTCTACGTTCTACATGTTGGCCAGGCTTTGTGAGCAGCAGAGGGCAGTTGTGCAATACCAGCTGCAACATGGTCGTCGCCTTTCCAGTCAATTGCCACTATTCATAAGCGAGGAGTGGGCATTGATGTCAGACCTCTGTAAGGTTTTAAAAAACTTTGATCAATCCACACAGATGGTTAGTGGCGATAACGCTATTATCAGTGTAACCATCCCACTGCTGTGTCTACTCAAACGATCGCTGCTCACAATTAAGGAGGATGCTTTCAGACGAGGTAATGGGGGAGGACATTACACAGGGTGATAGCCAGACCACCCACAGTTTGTCTTCTCAGCGCAAATTGGGACATGAAGAGGAGGAGGAGCTGGAGACAGTTGCCTCTGCTACAGAGGCTAGTACCCACCGAACTTTAATTCCATCTGTTCAGCGTGGATGGGCAGAAGAGGAGGAGGATGAGGGTATGAAGAGTCATCCTGAAGTTGACATCAATGTCTTGCCCGTTGGTACTCCGGCACACATGGCTGACTTCATGTTAGGCTGATTTTCCCGCGACCCTCGCGTTATATGCATTTTAGGTAACACAGATTACTGGGTGTTCACCCTTCTCGACCCCCGCTAAAAGAGAACTTCTCATCTCTCATTCCTGTGGTGGAGAGGACGAGTAAAACCGTGCAATACCAGAAGGTACTTGTTGACAGATTGATATAACCGTAGAAGTAGAAAACGGTGGCACTACCTCTCCACACTCACAAACCGATACTGACACTGGGATAACAAAAATGACAAGGGACCACAGCCCTGCAAAAACATACGGACGATCCGGACAAACTACGGTGGTGCTCAGCAGTGAAGAAGTTCCAATAACTCAAGTCCAAGAGAGAAAAAGAATGCGGCACTCACCAACTTCCGGATATCAGATGCAGACTTTATTAAACTGTAGCAACAAACATATGCAACAGTGATCAATGCGAGTGCGGGCGGACACCTCCAGCGCGAGCCCGGCGACGCCGTTTCGCGCGTCTCCACGCGCTTCTTCTGGCCGTAAATCTTCTGGAGGTGTCCGCCCGCACCGCATTGATCACTGTTGCATATGTTTGTTGCTACAGTTTAATAAAGTCTGCATCTGATATCCGGAAGTTGGTGAGTGCCGCATTCTTTTTCTCTCTTGGACTTGAGCTTGTTGACATATTGCTCATAAATTTTCCATCTGACAATGCGGCCGCCCGAGTCCGTACTTCCTTAGGCAACCGAGGAAGGGAGACAAGGGGAACACACAGCAGTTCTAACAGAAGCAGGGCAACACTCTCCAAGGCATGGGACACTTTCATGACACCCCGCCAGCACCCTCACCCTGAAGCGCGGCCTAGTGCTACAAGGAGGGAAAAGTTTTGGAAGATGGTGAAGGAATACATTGCAGACCGTGTCAGCGTCCTAAATGATCCCTCAGTGCCTTACAACTACTGGGTGTCCAAGCTGGACACGTGGCAGGAACTTGCGCTCTACGCCTTGGAGGTGCTGGCCTGCCCTGCCGCCAGCGTATTGTCTGAGCGTGTATTTAGTGCTGCTGGCGGCATTATAACATATAAGCGTATCCGCTTTTCCACTGACAATGCTGACAGGTTGACTCAGATAAAATTAACAATGCCTGGATTGCCCCTGATTTCTCCACCAGAGGAGAGCTGAGCTAATGAGGTGTGTATGACGTCTTCCTTTATGTGTAATAAAGGGTGTATAGGAGTGCCGGTTCCGTGTAATTTTTGGCAGCCCTCTCACTTAGTGCATAGGCTTTATGAGTGTAGGAGTCCCACTACCTGAACAATTGTAGCACCATGTGAATGAGGCCCTCCTTTATGTGATATACAGGCTGTATCGGAGTGCCGCTTCCTTGTAATTTTTGGCAGCACTTGCACTTTATATACAATTGAATATACAGGAAAGAATGTTTCCTAACAATTTTAACTCTAAATTTTTTTTTGTTGTTGTTGGGGGGCGGGATTTGGGGCGGGATTTTGTAAAAGTGACGGACAACTGGGACAATATGGTTCCCAGCTGTGACATTGGAGTCGAAGATGCACCCAGACATCCTCCCCATGCTGTTCCTGATCCATTCCGTGGTGTTTTTCCAATGGACCAGGCACCCTCCCCTCATCCGAGCAGTGGGTGCCTGGTTCTCTCCCATTGACTTTTATTATACTCGGGTGCTCGGCCGCACACGAATATCGCTATATGTTCGGACCGAGTACCTAAACACTTTGGTGCTCGCTCATCACTAGAGATGACTGGGAGACAGAGAGGAATGGAGAGATGACAGAGAGAAGATGACTGGGAGACAGAGAGGAATGGAGAGATGACAGAGAGAAGATGACTGGGAGACAGAGAGGGATGAGAAGATGACAGAGAAAAGATGACTAGGAGACAGAGGGGGTGAGGATATGACTGAGACAAGATGACTGGGAGACAGAGGGGAATTGGGAGATGACAGAGTGAAGATCACCAAGAGACAGAGGGGAGAATGAGGAGATGACTGGGAGACAGAGGGGATGAGAAGATGACAGAGAAAAGATGACTAGGAGACAGAGGGGAGTGAGGAGACAGTAGATGACTGGAAAAAAGAGGGGAAAGAAGATCACTGAGAGAAAGAAGAATGGGAGATAGAGGGAAGAGAATTAATGGCAGAGGAAGAGGGAGGATGATTGAAAAAAGAAGCGAGAGAAGATGACTGGTAGAGAGTAGAAATGACAGAGAGCATATGACTGAAAGACAACGGAAGGAATAGAGAAAGTTTTAAGACAGAGGAAAAAGAATCGATGGCAGAGAATGAGGAAGAGAAAATGCCAGAAAGAGAGAGAGACAGAAAAGACAAAGGCGATGACTGAGAGCAGAGGTAGACTGACCATAGACCCCACTGGGATGATTCCTGGAGGGCCAGTGCCCGGTTGGCTGCCCAGCTGTCCTCATGCCTGTCGGCTGTTTACATGACATTCTTGCACTACCAGCCTTAATTAACCATATGTAGCTGAAAGTTGTCATTGTGGTCTGGGCCAAATGGAGAAGATGAGGAAAGAAAACATCTACATCAAAGGAGACATCACTGGATGTAATAGGCATGTAGTGCCATATTCTCCTGTATGTTTGGTAGTTATCAAAGACAAGGCAGTATGCTGAAGGAAGGGCTAGCTCTGTGTTGTGTCCCATTTCTTACTTCTTCATCCCCCTCCTCATATCTTAGGAGACAGATGTAACCTGGAGGTGAACAGAATATCGGAGCAGGCAATGAACACCACAGAGGGAGAGTTTCTGAGGAGGAATTTGATTCTGCTGGGGCGGTATATTGTGCTGCACTGTGGTATCTGCTACTGCTGGGGCAGTATATTGTGCTGCACTGTGGTATCTGCTACTGCTGGGGCAGTATATTGTGCTGCACTGTGGTATTTGGTTCTGCTGGGGCAGTATATTGTGCTGCACTGTAGTATCTGGTTCTGCTGGGGCGGTATATTGTGCTGCACTGTGGTATCTGGTTCTGCTGGGGCAGTATATTGTGCTGCACTGTGGTATCTGGTTCTGCTGGGGAAGTACATTGTGCTGCACTGTGGTATCTGGTTCTGCTGGCGCAGTATATTGTGCTGCACTGTGGTATATGGTTCTGCTGGGGCAGTATATTGTGCTGCACTGTGGTATCTGGTTCTGCTGGGGCGGTATATTGTGCTGCACTGTGGTATCTGGTTCTGCTGGGGAAGTACATTGTGCTGCACTGTGGTATCTGGTTCTGCTGGCGCAGAATATTGTGCTGCCCTGTGGTATATGGTTCTGCTGGGGCAGTATATTGTGCTGCACTGTGGTATCTGGTTCTGCTGGGGCGGTATATTGTGCTGCACTATGGTATCTGGTTCTGCTGGGGAAGTACATTGTGCTGCACTGTGGTATCTGGTTCTGCTGGCGCAGTTTATTGTGCTGCACTGTGGTATCTGGTTCTGCTGGGGCGGTATATTGTGCTGCACTATGGTATCTGGTTCTGCTGGGGAAGTACATTGTGCTGCACTGTGGTATCTGGTTCTGCTGGCGCAGTTTATTGTGCTGCACTGTGGTATCTGGTTCTGCTGGGGCGGTATATTGTGCTGCACTATGGTATCTGGTTCTGCTGGGGAAGTACATTGTGCTGCACTGTGGTATCTGGTTCTGCTGGGGCAGTATATTGTGCTGCACTGTGGTATCTGGTTCTGCTGGGGCAGTATATTGTGCTGCACTGTGGTACCATTTAGACTGCCTTCAGCATGGGGCCATTTTTAATTTTTTTCCAGGGCCACGTTAAATTCCCAGTCCACTCTAGACTGAGACAAAAGAAGAAATTGAGTAAGCTGAGAGATAGAGGGGAGAGCGAGCGGCGAGAGGAGATGACCGAGCGAGTGAGCGGCGAGAGGAGATGACCGAGCGTGTGAGCGGCGAGAGGAGATGACCGAGCGAGTGAGCGGCGAGAGGAGATGACCGAGCGTGTGAGCGGCGAGAGGAGATGACCGAGCGAGTGAGCGGCGAGAGGAGATGACCGAGCGAGTGAGCGGCGAGAGGAGATGACCGAGCGAGTGAGCGGCGAGAGGAGATGACCGAGCGAGTGAGCGGCGAGAGGAGATGACTGAGAGGAGATTACCGAGTGGAGAGAGGAGATGACCGAGTGAGAGAGGGGATGACAGAAGAAATAACCGAGCGGGTGCGTTGAGAGAGGAGATGACCGAGACAGTGAGTGAGCAGGAAGAGGAGATGGCCGAGAAAGGAAATTACTGAGTGAGTGAGTTGAGAGAAAAGATGACCGAGAGTGGAGATGACTGAAAGTGAGCGGAAAGAGGAGATGACCGAGAGAGTGAGTGAGCAACCGAGCAGAGAGCGGATGATCAAGAGAGTGAGCGGAGAAAAAGCAGATGACTGAGAGATTGAGTGGAGAGAGGGGGGGGTGACCTAGAGAGTGAGGGAGTGGAGAGAGGAGATGACCGAGTCAGATGACCGAGAGAGTGAGCGTGCAAGCAGAGATGACAGAGAGTGAGTGGAAAGAGGCGATGACCGAGAGAGGAGATGGCCGAGCAAGTGAGAGGAGAGAGTAGATGACTGAGCAAGTGAGTGGAGAGAGGAGATGACCTAGAGAGTGAGCGTGCAAGCAGAGATTACTGAGAGAGTGAGTGGAAAGAGGAGATGACCGAGAGAGATGATGACAGAGAGTGAGCCGAGAGAAGAGATGAGAGAGGAGAGAGGAGATGACAGAGAATGAGTGGAGAGAGGAGATGACCTAGAGTGTAAGCAAGCAAGCAGAGATGATTGAGAGAGTAAGCGAGTGGAGAGAGGAGATGACCGAGAGAGCGAGCAAGCAGAGATGACCGAGAAAATGAGCGAGTGGAGAGAAGATGAGAGAGGGAGTGGAGAGAAAGCAGATGACTGAGAGATTGAGTGGAGAGAGGGGGGATGACCTAGAGAGTGAGGGAGTAGAAAGAGGAGATGACCAAGAGAGTGAGTGGAGAGAGGAGATGACCTAGAGAATGAGCGTGCAAGCAGAGATGACCGAGAGTGAGTGGAAAGAGGAGATGACTGAGAGAGGAGATGGCCGAGCAAGTGAGAGGAGAGAGGAGATGACCTAGAGAGTGAGCGTGCAAGCAGAGATGACTGAGAGAGTGAGTGGAAAGAGGCGATGACCGAGAGAGGAGATGACAAAGTGAGCGTAGAGAAGAGATGACCGAGAGAGGAGATGGCCGAGCAAGTGAGAGGAGAGAGAGTAGATGACTGAGCAAGTGAGTGGAGAGAGGAGATGACCTAGAGAGTGAGCGTGCAAGCAGAGATGACTGAGAGAGTGACTGGAAAGAGGCGATGACCGAGAGAGGAGATGACAGAGAGTGAGCGGAGAGAAGAGATGACCGAGAGAGGAGATGACAGAGAATGAGTGGAGAGAGGAGATGACCTAGAGTGTAAGCAAGCAAGCAGAGATGATCGAGAAAGTGAGCGAGTGGAGAGAAGATGAGAGAGGGACTGGAGAGAGGAGATGACAGAGAGTGAGCGGAGAGAAGAGATGACCGAGAGAGGAGATGACAGAGAATGAGTGGAGAGAGGAGATGACCTAGAGTGTAAGCGAGCAAGCAGAGATGATCGTGAAAGTGAGCGAGTGGAGAGAAGATGAGAGAGGGAGTGGAGAGAGGAGATGACTGAGACACTGAGCGAGCAGAGATAACCGAGAGTGGAGATGATTGGGAGAGAGGAGATCACAGAGAGTGAGCATGCGAGTGGAAATGAGCAAGAGAGTGAGTGGAGATAAGGAGTCAGTGGTTCCTCTTTGCTGGAAGGAGCGCACTATACACTATACGAGAGCCCTGGAGCCGGGGTTTGTCTGCTTACTCTGCTCCGATCTGGTGTCTAGTATTTCATGGATTGATCATTTTATGTGTCTGGTAGCTACAGAAATGCTGGGCGTTGTAGTTCCAGGAAAATGAAGCTTCGGTCAGTAGTGACTCCACCATTCTGGCAGCCCCAGTAACGGGGTCACTCCGAGCTGTGGCTCTGACCCTGGTGATGGTTAAGATGAGCACCACAGATTCCTAGGCACCAGTGGCATCTCACCAGTTCTGTGTGTCAAGTGATAATTCCACTCACCGCTCCCAGGCTCTTCTCGCCTCCTTTCTGACCATTGATGCTGCCGATTTCTGTCTGAGACCCAGAGTTGGAGACACCTTCAAAGTATCTCCTGAAGAAGAATAAAGAGAAGATGAGAGAAAAGGAGACGAGACATCTGCAGATATACAGGCCCAGAATGACAGCATCACAGCAGCACAGGCCAGTACATCAGGGTGACGCCATATAATGAGGGGACATCGGGGTGACGCCATATAATGAGGGGACATCGGGGTGACGCCATATAATGAGGGGACATTGGGGTGACGCTATATAATGAGGATACATCGGGGTGACGCCATATAATGAGGGGACATCGGGGTGACGCTATATAATGAGGGTACATCGGGGTGACGTTATATAATGAGGGTACATCGGGGTGACGCCATATAATGAGGATACATCGGGGTGACGCCATATAATGAGGGGACATCGGGGTGACGCTATATAATGAGGATACATCGGGAGTGACGCTATATAATGAGGGGACATCGGGGTGACGCTATATAATGAGGGTACATCGGGGTGACGCCATATAATGAGGGTACATCGGGGTGACGCTATATAATGAGGGTATATCGGGGTGACGTTATATAATGAGGGGACATCGGGGTGACGCCATATAATGAGGGGACATCGGGGTGACGCTATATAATGAGGATACATCGGGAGTGACGCTATATAATGAGGTTACATCGGGGTGACGCTATATAATGAGGGTACATCGGGGTGACGCCATATAATGAGGGTACATCGGGGTGACGTTATATAATGAGGGTACATCGGGGTGACGCTATATAATGAGGGTAGATCGGGGTGACGCTATATAATGAGGGGACATCGGGGTGACGCTATATAATGAGGATACATCGGGGTGACGCCATATAATGAGGGTACATCGGGGTGACGCTATATAATGAGGGGACATCGGGGTGACGCTATATAATGAGGGTACATCGGGAGTGATGCTATATAATGAGGGTAGATCGGGGTGACGCTACATAATGAGGGTACATCGGGAGTGACGCCATATAATGAGGGTACATCGGGGTGACGCCATATAATGAGGGGACATCGGGGTGACGCCATATAATGAGGGGACATCGGGGTGACGCCATATAATGAGGGGACATTGGGGTGACGCTATATAATGAGGATACATCGGGGTGACGCTATATAATGAGGGGACATTGGGGTGACGTTATATAATGAGGGTACATCGGGGTGACGCTATATAATGAGGGTACATCGGGGTGACGCTATATAATGAGGGTACATCGGGGTGACGCTATATAATGAGGGTACATCGGGGTGACGCTATATAATGAGGGTACATCGGGGTGACGCCATATAATGAGGGGACATCGGGGTGACGCCATATAATGAGGGGACATCGGGGTGACGCCATATAATGAGGGGACATCGGGGTGACGCCATATAATGAGGGGACATTGGGGTGACGCTATATAATGAGGATACATCGGGGTGACGGCATATAATGAGGGTACATCGGGGTGACGCCATATAATGAGGATACATCGGGGTGACGCCATATAATGAGGGGACATCGGGGTGACGCCATATAATGAGGATACATCGGGAGTGATGCTATATAATGAGGGTACATCGGGGTGACGCTATATAATGAGGGTAGATCGGGGTGACGCTATATAATGAGGGGACATCGGGGTGACGCTATATAATGAGGATACATCGGGAGTGACGCTATATAATGAGGGTACATCGGGGTGACGCTATATAATGAGCGTAGATCGGGGTGACGCTATATAATGAGGGTACATCGGGGTGACGCTATATAATGAGGGTACATCGGGGTGACGCTATATAATGAGGGTACATCGGGGTGACGCTATATAATGAGGGTACATCGGGGTGACGCCATATAATGAGGGTACATCGGGTGACGCCATATAATGAGGGTACATCGGGTGACGCCATATAATGAGGGACATCGGGTGACGTTATATAATGAGGATACATCGGGGTGACGCTATATAATGAGGATACATCGGGGTGACGCTATATAATGAGGGTACATCGGGGTGACGCCATATAATGAGGGTATATCGGGGTGACGTTATATAATGAGGGTACATCGGGGTGACGCCATATAATGAGGGTACATCGGGGTGACGCCATATAATGAGGGTACATCGGGGTGACGCCATATAATAAGGGGACATCGGGGTGACGCTATATAATGAGGATACATCGGGGTGACGCCATATAATGAGGGGACATCGGGGTGACGCTATATAATGAGGATACATCGGGAGTGACGCTATATAATGAGGATACATCGGGTGACGCCATATAATGAGGGTACATCGGGTGACGCTATATAATGAGGGGACATCGGGTGACGCTATATAATGAGGATACATCGGGAGTGACGCTATATAATGAGGGTACATCGGGGTGACGCTATATAATGAGGGTACATCGGGAGTGACGCTATATAATGAGGGTACATCAGGGTGACGCCATATAATGAGGGTACATCGGGTGACGCCATATAATGAGGGGACATCGGGTGACGCTATATAATGAGGATACATCGGGTGACGCTATATAATGAGGGTACATCGGGTGACGCTATATAATGAGGGTACATCAGGGTGACGCCATATAATGAGGGTACATCGGGTGACGCCATATAATGAGGGTACATCGGGTGACGCCATATAATGAGGGGACATCGGGTGACGCTATATAATGAGAATACATCGGGGTGACGCTATATAATGAGGGTACATCGGGTGACGCTATATAATGAGAATACATCGGGTGACGCTATATAATGAGGGGACATCGGGTGACGCTATATAATGAGGGTATATCGGGTGACGTTATATAATGAGCGTACATCGGGTGACGCTATATAATGAGGGTACATCGGGTGACGCCATATAATGAGGGTACATCGGGTGACGCTATATAATGAGGGGACATCGGGGTGACGCTATATAATGAGGATACATCGGGTGACGCCATATAATGAGGGACATCGGGTGACGCTATATAATGAGGATACATCGGGGTGACGCTATATAATGAGGATACATCGGAGTGACGCTATATAATGAGGGGACATCGGGGTGACGCTATATAATGAGGATACATCGGGTGACGCTATATAATGAGGGTAGATCGGGTGACGCTATATAATGAGGGTACATCGGGGTGACGCTATATAATGAGGGGACATCAGGGTGACGCCATATAATGAGGATACATCGGGGTGACGCCATATAATGAGGGTACATCGGGGTGACGCTATATAATGAGGATACATCGGGGTGACGCTATATAATGAGGGTACATCGGGTGACGCTATATAATGAGGGTAGATCGGGGTGATGCTATATAATGAGGGTACATCGGGGTGACGCTATATAATGAGGGTACATCGGGGTGACGCCATATAATGAGGGTACATCGGGGTGACGCCATATAATGAGGGGACATCGGGGTGACGCTATATAATGAGGGTACATCGGGGTGACGCTATATAATGAGGGTAGATCGGGGTGACGCCATATAATGAGGGAACATCGGGGTGACGCCATATAATGAGGGTACATCGGGGTGACGTTATATAATGAGGGGACATCGGGGTGACGCTATATAATGAGGGGACATCGGGGTGACGCTATATAATGAGGATACATCGGGGTGACGTTATATAATGAGGGTAGATCGGGGTGACGCTATATAATGAGGGTACATCGGGGTGACGCTATATAATGAGGGTAGATCGGGGTGACGCTATATAATGAGGGTAGATCAGGGTGACGCTATATAATGAGGATACATCGGGGTGACGTTATATAATGAGGGTAGATCGGGGTGACGCTATATAATGAGGGTACATCAGGGTGACGCTATATAATGAGGGTAGATCGGGGTGACGTTATATAATGAGGGTACATCGGGGTGACGCTATATAATGAGGGGACATCGGGGTGACGCTATATAATGAGGGGACATCGGGGTGACGCTATATAATGAGGATACATCGGGGTGACGCTATATAATGAGGGGACATCGGGGTGACGCTATATAATGAGGGGACATCGGAGTGACGCTATATAATGAGGGTACATCGGGGTGACGCTATATAATGAGGGGACATCGGGGTGACGCTATATAATGAGGGGACATCGGAGTGACGCTATATAATGAGGGGACATCGGGAGTGATGCTATATAATGAGGATACATCGGGAGTGATGCTATATAATGAGGGGACATCGGGGTGACGCTATATAATGAGGATACATCGGGAGTGATGCTATATAATGAGGATACATCGGGAGTGATGCTATATAATGAGGGGACATCGGGGTGAAGCTATATAATGAGGGGACATCGGGGTGACGCTATATAATGAGGGTACATCGGGGTGACGCTATATAATGAGGGTAGATCGGGGTGATGCTATATAATGAGGGTACATCGGGGTGACGCTATATAATGAGGGTACATCGGGGTGACGCCATATAATGAGGGTACATCGGGGTGACGCCATATAATGAGGGGACATCGGGGTGACGCTATATAATGAGGGTACATCGGGGTGACGCTATATAATGAGGGTAGATCGGGGTGACGCTATATAATGAGGGGACATCGGGAGTGACGCCATATAATGAGGGAACATCGGGGTGACGCCATATAATGAGGGTACATCGGGGTGACGTTATATAATGAGGGTACATCGGGGTGACGCTATATAATGAGGGTAGATCGGGGTGACGCTATATAATGAGGGTAGATCAGGGTGACGCTATATAATGAGGATACATCGGGGTGACGTTATATAATGAGGGTAGATCGGGGTGACGCTATATAATGAGGGGACATCGGAGTGACGCTATATAATGAGGGTACATCGGGGTGACGCTATATAATGAGGGGACATCGGGGTGACGCTATATAATGAGGGGACATCGGGAGTGATGCTATATAATGAGGGTACATCGGGGTGACGCTATATAATGAGGGTACATCGGGGTGACGCCATATAATGAGGATACATCGGGGTGACGTTATATAATATGAGGGTACATCGGGAGTGATGCTATATAATGAGGATACATCGGGGTGACGCCATATAATGAGGGTACATCAGGGTGACGCCATATAATGAGGGTACATCGGGGTGACGCTATATAATGAGGGGACATCGGGGTGACGCTATATAATGAGGATACATCGGGGTGACATTATATAATGAGGATACATCAGGGTGACGCCATATAATGAGGGGACATCGGGGTGAAGCTATATAATGAGGGGACATCGGGGTGACGTTATATAATGAGGGGACATCGGGGTGACGCTATATAATGAGGGGACATCGGGAGTGATGCTATATAATGAGGATACATCGGGGTGACGCCATATAATGAGGGTACATCGGGGTGACGCCATATAATGAGGGTAGATCGGGGTGACGCTATATAATGAGAATACATCGGGGTGACGCTATATAATGAGGGTAGATCGGGGTGACGCTATATAATGAGAATACATCGGGGTGACGCTATATAATGAGGGGACATCGGGGTGACGCTATATAATGAGGGTACATCGGGGTGACGCTATATAATGAGGATACATCGGGGTGACGCTATATAATGAGGATACATCGGGTGACGCTATATAATGAGGGTACATCGGGGTGACGGTATATAATGAGGGTAGATCGGGGTGACGCTATATAATGAGGGGACATCGGGGTGACGCTATATAATGAGG
The DNA here is from genome assembly GCA_033119425.1 of Bufotes viridis. Taxonomy (NCBI): domain Eukaryota; kingdom Metazoa; phylum Chordata; class Amphibia; order Anura; family Bufonidae; genus Bufotes; species Bufotes viridis. Next base: position 430,200,946 of record CM065592.1, read on the forward strand.
ATACATCGGGAGTGATGCTATATAATGAGGATACATCGGGGTGACGCTATATAATGAAGGTACATCGGGGTGACGCCATATAATGAGGGTATATCGGGGTGACGTTATATAATGAGCGTACATCGGGGTGACGCTATATAATGAGGGTACATCGGGGTGACGCCATATAATGAGGGTACATCGGGGTGACGCTATATAATGAGGGGACATCGGGGTGACGCTATATAATGAGGGGACATCGGGGTGACGCTATATAATGAGGGGACATCGGGGTGACGCTATATAATGAGGATACATCGGGGTGACGTTATATAATGAGGGTACATCGGGGTGACGCTATATAATGAGGGGACATCGGGGTGACGCTATATAATGAGGATACATCGGGGTGACGTTATATAATGAGGGTACATCGGGGTGACGCTATATAATGAGGGGACATCGGGGTGACGTTATATAATGAGGGGACATCGGGGTGACGCTATATAATGAGGGTACATCGGGGTGACGCTATATAATGAGGGTACATCGGGGTGACGCTACATAATGAGGGTACATCGGGAGTGATGCTATATAATGAGGGTACATCGGGGTGACGCTATATAATGAGGGACATCGGGGTGACGCTATATAATGAGGATACATCGGGTGACGTTATATAATGAGGGTACATCGGGTGACGCCATATAATGAGGGGACATCGGAGTGACGCTATATAATGAGGGGACATCGGGGTGACGCTATATAATGAGGGTACATCGGGGTGACGCTATATAATGAGGGTAGATCGGGGTGACGCTATATAATGAGGGTACATCGGGGTGACGCTATATAATGAGGGGACATCGGAGTGACGCTATATAATGAGGGGACATCGGGAGTGATGCTATATAATGAGGATACATCGGGGTGACGTTATATAATGAGGGTACATCGGAGTGACGCTATATAATGAGGGTACATCGGGGTGACGTTATATAATGAGGGTACATCGGGGTGATGCTATATAATGAGGGGACATCGGGGTGACGCTACATAATGAGGGGACATCGGGGTGACGCTATATAATGAGGGTACATCGGGGTGACGCTATATAATGAGGGTACATCAGGGTGACGCTACATAATGAGGATACATCGGGGTGACGCTATATAATGAGGATACATCGGGGTGACGCCATATAATGAGGGGACATCGGGGTGACGCTATATAATATGAGGATACATCGGGGTGACGTTATATAATGAGGGTACATCGGGGTGACGCTATATAATGAGGGGACATCGGGGTGACGCTATATAATGAGGGGACATCGGGGTGACGCTATATAATGAGGATACATCGGGGTGACGTTATATAATGAGGATACATCAGGGTGACGCTATATAATGAGGGTACATCGGGGTGACGCTATATAATGAGGATACATCGGGAGTGATGCTATATAATGAGGGTACATCGGGGTGACGCTATATAATGAGGGTACATCAGGGTGACGCTACATAATGAGGGTACATCGGGAGTGATGCTATATAATGAGGGTACATCAGGGTGACGCCATATAATGAGGGGACATCGGGGTGACGCTATATAATGAGGGTACATCGGGGTGACGCTATATAATGAGGGTACATCAGGGTGACGCTACATAATGAGGGTACATCGGGAGTGATGCTATATAATGAGGGTACATCGGGGTGACGTTATATAATATGAGGATACATCGGGGTGACGTTATATAATGAGGGTACATCGGGTTGACGTTATATAATGAGGGTACATCGGGGTGACGCCATATAATGAGGGGACATCGGGGTGACGCTATATAATGAGGATACATCGGGAGTGACGCTATATAATGAGGGTAGATCGGGGTGACACTATATAATGAGGGTACATCGGGGTGACGCTATATAATGAGGGGACATCGGGAGTAACGTTATATAATGAGGATACATCGGGGTGACGCTATATAATGAGGATACATCGGGGTGACGTTATATAATGAGGGTAGATCGGGGTGACGCTATATAATGAGGGGACATCGGGGTGACGCTATATAATGAGGGGACATCGGGAGTAACGTTATATAATGAGGATACATCGGGGTGACGCCATATAATGAGGGTACATCAGGGTGACGCTATATAATGAGGGTACATCGGGGTGACGCTATATAATGAGGGTACATCGGGTTGACGTTATATAATGAGGGTACATCGGGGTGACGCCATATAATGAGGGTACATCAGGGTGACGCTATATAATGAGGGTACATCGGGGTGACGCTATATAATGAGGATACATCGGGGTGACGCCATATAATGAGGGTACATCAGGGTGACGCCATATAATGAGGGGACATCGGGGTGACGCTATATAATGAGGGGACATCGGGGTGACGCTATATAATGAGGATACATCGGGGTGACGCTATATAATGAGGGTACATCGGGGTGACGCCATATAATGAGGGTATATCGGGGTGACGTTATATAATGAGGGTACATCGGGGTGACGCTATATAATGAGGGGACATCGGGGTGACGCTATATAATGAGGATACATCGGGGTGACGTTATATAATGAGGATACATCAGGGTGACGCTATATAATGAGGGGACATCGGGAGTGATGCTATATAATGAGGATACATCGGGGTGACGCTATATAATGAGGGTACATCGGGTTGACGTTATATAATGAGGGTACATCGGGGTGACGCTATATAATGAGGGTACATCGGGGTGACGCTATATAATGAGGGTACATCGGGTTGACGTTATATAATGAGGGTACATCGGGGTGACGCCATATAATGAGGGGACATCGGGGTGACGCTATATAATGAGGGGACATCGGGGTGACGCTATATAATGAGGGTAGATCGGGGTGACACTATATAATGAGGGTACATCGGGGTGACGCTATATAATGAGGGTAGATCGGGTGACGCTATATAATGAGGGGACATCGGGTGACGCTATATAATGAGGGACATCGGGAGTGATGCTATATAATGAGGGTACATCGGGTGACGCTATATAATGAGGATACATCGGGTGACGCCATATAATGAGGGTACATCAGGGTGACGCCATATAATGAGGGGACATCGGGGTGACGCTATATAATGAGGGGACATCGGGGTGACGCTATATAATGAGGATACATCGGGGTGACGCTATATAATGAGGGTACATCGGGGTGACGTCATATAATGAGGGTACATCGGGGTGACGCTATATAATGAGGGGACATCGGGGTGACGCTATATAATGAGGATACATCGGGGTGACGTTATATAATGAGGGTACATCGGGGTGACGCTATATAATGAGGGGACATCGGGTTGACGTTATATAATGAGGGTACATCGGGGTGACGCTATATAATATGAGGATACATCGGGGTGACGTTATATAATGAGGGGACATCGGGGTGACGCCATATAATGAGGGGACATCGGGGTGACGCTACATAATGAGGGTACATCGGGAGTGATGCTATATAATGAGGGTACATCGGCGTGACGCTATATAATGAGGATACATCGGGGTGACGTTATATAATGAGGATACATCGGGGTGACGCTATATAATGAGGATACATCGGGGTGACGCTATATAATGAGGGTACATCGGCGTGACGCTATATAATGAGGATACATCGGGGTGACGTTATATAATGAGGATACATCGGGGTGACGTTATATAATGAGGGGACATCGGGGTGACGCTATATAATGAGGATACATCGGGGTGACGCCATATAATGAGGGTACATCAGGGTGACGCTATATAATGAGGGTACATCGGGAGTGATGCTATATAATGAGGATACATCGGGGTGACGCTATATAATGAGGGTAGATCGGGGTGACGCTATATAATGAGGGTACATCGGGAGTGATGCTATATAATGAGGATACATCGGGTTGACGTTATATAATGAGGGTACATCGGGGTGACGCCATATAATGAGGGTACATCGGGGTGACGCTATATAATGAGGGTAGATCGGGGTGACGCTATATAATGAAGGTACATCGGGGTGACGCCATATAATGAGGGTACATCGGGAGTGATGCTATATAATGAGGGTACATCAGGGTGACGCCATATAATGAGGGGACATCGGGGTGACGCTATATAATGAGGGTACATCGGGGTGACGTTACATAATGAGGGTACATCGGGAGTGATGCTATATAATGAGGATACATCGGGGTGACGCTATATAATGAGGATACATCGGGGTGACGCTATATAATGAGGGTACATCGGGAGTGATGCTATATAATGAGGATACATCGGGGTGACGCTATATAATGAAGGTACATCGGGGTGACGCCATATAATGAGGGTACATCGGGAGTGATGCTATATAATGAGGGTACATCAGGGTGACGCCATATAATGAGGGGACATCGGGGTGACGCTATATAATGAGGGTACATCGGGGTGACGCTATATAATGAGGGGACATCGGCGTGACGCTATATAATGAGGATACATCGGGGTGACGTTATATAATGAGGATACATCGGGGTGACGTTATATAATGAGGGGACATCGGGGTGACGCTATATAATGAGGGTACATCGGGAGTGATGCTATATAATGAGGGTACATCGGGGTGACGCTATATAATGAGGGTACATCGGGGTGACGCCATATAATGAGGGTACATCGGGGTGACGTTATATAATGAGGGGACATCGGGTGACGCTATATAATGAGGGGACATCGGGGTGACGCTACATAATGAGGGGACATCGGGGTGACGCTATATAATGAGGGTACATCGGGGTGACGCTATATAATGAGGGTACATCAGGGTGACGCTACATAATGAGGGTACATCGGGAGTGATGCTATATAATGAGGGGACATCGGGGTGACGCTATATAATGAGGATACATCGGGGTGACGCCATATAATGAGGGTACATCGGGGTGACGTTATATAATGAGGGGACATCGGGGTGACGCTATATAATGAGGGGACATCGGGGTGACGCTACATAATGAGGGGACATCGGGGTGACGCTATATAATGAGGGTACATCGGGGTGACGCTATATAATGAGGGTACATCAGGGTGACGCTACATAATGAGGGTACATCAGGGTGACGCCATATAATGAGGGGACATCGGGGTGACGCTATATAATGAGGATACATCGGGGTGACGCTATATAATGAGGATACATCCGGGTGACGTTATATAATATGAGGATACATCGGGGTGACGTTATATAATGAGGGTACATCGGGTTGACGTTATATAATGAGGGTACATCGGGGTGACGCCATATAATGAGGATACATCGGGGTGACGTTATATAATATGAGGGTACATCGGGAGTGATGCTATATAATGAGGATACATCGGGGTGACGCCATATAATGAGGGTACATCAGGGTGACGCCATATAATGAGGGTACATCGGGAGTGATGCTATATAATGAGGGTACATCAGGGTGACGCCATATAATGAGGGGACATCGGGGTGACGCTATATAATGAGGGGACATCGGGGTGAAGCTATATAATGAGGGGACATCGGGGTGACGCTATATAATGAGAATACATCGGGGTGACGCTATATAATGAGGGTACATCGGGGTGACGCCATATAATGAGGGTATATCGGGGTGACGTTATATAATGAGCGTACATCGGGTGACGCTATATAATGAGGGTACATCGGGTGACGCCATATAATGAGGGTACATCGGGTGACGCTATATAATGAGGGGACATCGGGTGACGCTATATAATGAGGGACATCGGGTGACGCTACATAATGAGGGACATCGGGGTGACGCTACATAATGAGGATACATCGGGTGACGTTATATAATGAGGGTACATCGGGGTGACGCTATATAATGAGGGACATCGGGGTGACGCTATATAATGAGGATACATCGGGTGACGTTATATAATGAGGATACATCGGGGTGACGCTATATAATGAGGGGACATCGGGTGACGTTATATAATGAGGGTACATCGGGTGACGCTATATAATGAGGGACATCGGGGTGACGCTACATAATGAGGGGACATCGGGGTGACGCTATATAATGAGGGTACATCGGGGTGACGCTATATAATGAGGGTACATCAGGGTGACGCTACATAATGAGGGTACATCGGGAGTGATGCTATATAATGAGGGTACATCGGGGTGACGCTATATAATGAGGGGACATCGGGGTGACGCTATATAATGAGGATACATCGGGGTGACGTTATATAATGAGGGTACATCGGGGTGACGCCATATAATGAGGGGACATCGGAGTGACGCTATATAATGAGGGGACATCGGGGTGACGTTATATAATGAGGGTACATCGGAGTGACGCTATATAATGAGGGTACATCGGGGTGACGCTATATAATGAGGGGACATCGGAGTGACGTTATATAATGAGGGTACATCGGGGTGACGCTATATAATGAGGATACATCGGGGTGACGTTATATAATGAGGATACATCGGGGTGACGTTATATAATGAGGGTACATCGGGGTGACGCTATATAATGAGGGGACATCGGGGTGACGCTACATAATGAGGGGACATCGGGGTGACGCTATATAATGAGGGTACATCGGGGTGACGCTATATAATGAGGGTACATCAGGGTGACGCTACATAATGAGGGTACATCGGGAGTGATGCTATATAATGAGGGTACATCGGGGTGACGTTATATAATGAGGGGACATCGGGGTGACGCTATATAATGAGGGTACATCGGGGTGACGCCATATAATGAGGGTACATCGGGGTGACGCTATATAATGAGGGTACATCGGGGTGACGCCATATAATGAGGGTACATCAGGGTGACGCTACATAATGAGGGTACATCGGGAGTGATGCTATATAATGAGGGTACATCAGGGTGACGCCATATAATGAGGGGACATCGGGGTGACGCTATATAATGAGGGTACATCGGGGTGACGCTATATAATGAGGGTACATCAGGGTGACGCTACATAATGAGGGTACATCGGGAGTGATGCTATATAATGAGGGTACATCAGGGTGACGCCATATAATGAGGGGACATCGGGGTGACGCTATATAATGAGGATACATCGGGGTGACGTTATATAATATGAGGATACATCGGGGTGACGCCATATAATGAGGGGACATCGGGGTGACGCTATATAATGAGGATACATCGGGAGTGACGCTATATAATGAGGGTAGATCGGGGTGACACTATATAATGAGGGTACATCGGGTTGACGTTATATAATGAGGGTACATCGGGGTGACGCCATATAATGAGGGGACATCGGGGTGACGCTATATAATGAGGATACATCGGGGTGACGCTATATAATGAGGGTAGATCGGGGTGACACTATATAATGAGGGTACATCGGGGTGACGCTATATAATGAGGGTAGATCGGGGTGACGCTATATAATGAGGGGACATCGGGGTGACGCTATATAATGAGGGGACATCGGGAGTGATGCTATATAATGAGGGTACATCGGGGTGACGCTATATAATGAGGATACATCGGGGTGACGCCATATAATGAGGGTACATCAGGGTGACGCCATATAATGAGGGGACATCGGGGTGACGCTATATAATGAGGATACATCGGGGTGACGCTATATAATGAGGGTACATCGGGGTGACGCCATATAATGAGGGTATATCGGGGTGACGTTATATAATGAGGGTACATCGGGGTGACGCTATATAATGAGGGGACATCGGGGTGACGCTATATAATGAGGATACATCGGGGTGACGTTATATAATGAGGGTACATCGGGGTGACGCTATATAATGAGGGGACATCGGCGTGACGCTATATAATGAGGATACATCGGGGTGACGTTATATAATGAGGATACATCGGGGTGACGTTATATAATGAGGGTACATCGGGGTGACGCTATATAATGAGGGGACATCGGGGTGACGCTACATAATGAGGGGACATCGGGGTGACGCTATATAATGAGGGTACATCGGGGTGACGCTACATAATGAGGGTACATCGGGAGTGATGCTATATAATGAGGGTACATCAGGGTGACGCCATATAATGAGGGGACATCGGGGTGACGCTATATAATGAGGATACATCGGGGTGACGCTATATAATGAGGATACATCCGGGTGACGTTATATAATATGAGGATACATCGGGGTGACGTTATATAATGAGGGTACATCGGGTTGACGTTATATAATGAGGGGACATCGGGGTGACGCTATATAATGAGGGTAGATCGGGGTGACGCTATATAATGAGGGTAGATCGGGGTGACGCTATATAATGAGGGTACATCGGGGTGACGCTATATAATGAGGGGACATCGGGGTGACTCTACATAATGAGGGGACATCGGGGTGACGCTATATAATGAGGGTACATCGGGGTGACGCTATATAATGAGGGTACATCAGGGTGACGCTACATAATGAGGGTACATCGGGAGTGATGCTATATAATGAGGGTACATCAGGGTGACGCCATATAATGAGGGGACATCGGGGTGACGCTATATAATGAGGATACATCGGGGTGACGCTATATAATGAGGATACATCCGGGTGACGTTATATAATATGAGGATACATCGGGGTGACGTTATATAATGAGGGGACATCGGGGTGACGCTATATAATGAGGATACATCGGGGTGACGCTATATAATGAGGATACATCCGGGTGACGTTATATAATATGAGGATACATCGGGGTGACGTTATATAATGAGGGTACATCGGGTTGACGTTATATAATGAGGGTACATCGGGGTGACGCTATATAATGAGGGTACATCGGGTTGACGTTATATAATGAGGTACATCTGGGGTGATGCTATATAATGAGGGTACATCGGGGTGACGTTATATAATGAGGGTACATCGGGGTGACGTTACATAATGAGGATACATCGGGGTGACGCTATATAATGAGGGTACATCGGGGTGACGTTATATAATGAGGGTACATCGGGTTGACGTTATATAATGAGGTACATCTGGGGTGATGCTATATAATGAGGGTACATCTGGGGTGATGCTATATAATGAGGGTACATCTGGGGTGATGCTATATAATGAGGGTACATCGGGAGTGATGCTATATAATGAGGGTACATCTGGGGTGATGCTATATAATGAGGGTACATCTGGGGTGATGCTATATAATGAGGGTACATCTGGGGTGATGCTATATAATGAGGGTACATCTGGGGTGATGCTATATAATGAGGGTACATCTGGGGTGATGCTATATAATGAGGGTACATCTGGGGTGATGCTATATAATGAGGGTACATCTGGGGTGATGCTATATAATGAGGGTACATCTGGGGTGATGCTATATAATGAGGGTACATCTGGGGTGATGCTATATAATGAGGGTACATCGGGAGTGATGCTATATAATGAGGGTACATCCGGGTGACGTGCTATAATGAGGATACACCAAGGTGTGTGAGGACACATTGGGGTTCTGGGGTACCCATCGCCCTCACCTCAGCGTTGGTTTCGGGGTGCTGATGACACTGTCATTATCTTCTATGTCGAAGCCACTCTCGCTATTGTTGCACTCATCCAGACTGTCATATAGGAGGCCAAGCTCCTCGTCTTCCTCCTGCTCCCGACACGTATGTTCGGTGTCCAATGTCTGCTGGGATAAGAGGACAATGACCCAGGAGACACCAGAAGACACGTCTACCACCAATGAACAGATGTCCTTGTGGGTGCAGCGCCCTGGGGGGTCCCTGAGCTGAAGATGACCTACCATAGAGAGTCCTCTGAGGTCTATAGAGAAAAGACTTGTCCTAGACCTCAAAGTAACATATCATGGAGGAATGCTCTAGGAAAGCGATCAGCAACCTCTGGCTGTTCTGAAACTACATCTCCCAGTATCCTCCTATCACTTCTATGAGAGTTACAAGAACATAAGCATGCTGGGAGTTGTAGTTTACAAGGAGCCAAAGTGCCGAAGGTTGCTTATTCCTGCTCTAGGATCTATGTGGTGTGATGACACTGGATCTATAGGGATCACTGGGATCTAGGCTGTGTGATGACACTGGACCTATAGAGATTACTAGGATCTAGGTGTTATTATGACACTGGGTCTACAGAGATCACTGGGATCTAGGTGGTGTGATGACACTGGCTATATAGAGATTACTGTGATCTAGGTGATGTGATGATACTGGCTCTATAGAGATCACTGTGATCTAGGTGGTGTTATGTCACTTGCTCTATAGACCTCTCTGGGATCTCGGTGGTGCGACGATACTGGCTGTATAGAGATCACTGGGATCTAGGTGGTGTGACGATACTGGCTCTATAGAGATAACTGGGATCTCTAGGTGGTGTGATGATACTGTCTCTATAGAGATCACTGGAATCTAGGTGGTGTGACAATACTGGTTCTATAGAGAACACTGGGATCTAGGTGGTGTGACCATACTGGCTCTATAGAGATCACTGGGAACTAGGTGGTGTGATGACACTGGCTCTATAGAGATCACTGGGATCTAGGTGTTTTGAAAATACTGGCTCTATATAGATTTCTGGGATCTAGGTGGTGTGATGAAACTGGCTCTATAGAGATCACTAGGATCTCGTTGGTGTGACAATACTGGCTCTATAGAGATCAGTGGGATCTAGGTGGAGTGATGATACTGGCTCTATAGAGATCACTGGGAACTAGACGTTGTGACGATACTGGCTCTATAGAGATCAGTGGGATCTAGGTGGTGTGACAATATTGGCTCCATAGAGATCACTGGGATCTAGATGGTTGTGACGATACTGGCTCTATAGAGATCACTGGGATCTCTAGATGGTGTGATGATACTGTCTCTATAGAGATCACTGGGAACTAGGTGGTGTGATGACACTGGCTCTATAGAGATCTCTGGGATATAGGTGGTGTGGGGATACTGGCTCTATAAAGATCACTGGGATCTAGGTGGTTTGACAATACTGGCTCTATAGAGATTACTAGGATCTAGGTGGTGTGACAATATTGGCTCTATAGAGATCACTGGGATGTAGGTGGTGTGAATATACAGGATCTATAGAGATCACTGGGATCTAGGTGGTGTGATGATACTTTCTCTATAGAGATCACTGAGATCCCTAGGTGGTGTGATGACACTGGCTCTATAGAGATCACTGGGATCTCTAGGTGGTGTGATGATAATGGCTCTATAGAGATCACTGGGATCTCTAGGTGGTGTGATGATACTGTCTCTATAGAGATGACTGGGTTCTAGGTGGTGTGATGACACTGGCTCTATAGAGATCAGTGGGATCTAGGTGGAGTGACAATACTGGCTCTATAAAGAACATAGGGATCTAGGTGGTATGATGACACTGGCTCTATATAGATCTTTGGGATATAGGTGGTGTGGGGATAGTGGCTCTATAAAGATCACTAGGATCTAGGTGGTGTGACAATATTGGCTCTATAGAGTTCACTGGGATCCAGGTGCTGTGATGATACTGGCTCTATAGAGATCACTGGGATCTCTAGGTGGTGTGATGATATTGTCTCTATAGAGATCACTGAGATCCCTAGGTGGTGTGATGACACTGGCTCTATAGAGATCACTGGGATCTCTAGGTGGTGTGATGATAATGGCTCTATAGAGATCACTGGGATCTCTAGGTGGTGTGATGATACTGTCTCTATAGAGATGACTGGGTTCTAGGTGGTGTGATGACACTGGCTCTATAGAGATCAGTGGGATCTAGGTGGAGTGACAATACTGGCTCTATAAAGAACATAGGGATCTAGGTGGTATGATGACACTGGCTCTATATAGATCTTTGGGATATAGGTGGTGTGGGGATAGTGGCTCTATAAAGATCACTAGGATCTAGGTGGTGTGACAATATTGTCTCTATAGAGATCACTGAGATCCCTAGGTGGTGTGATGACACTGGCTCTATAGAGATCACTGGGATCTCTAGGTGGTGTGATGATAATGGCTCTATAGAGATCACTGGGATCTAGGGGGTGTGACGATACTGGCTCTATAGAGATCACTGGGATCTAGGTGGTGTGACAATACTGGCTCTATAGAGATCACTGGGATCTAGGTGGTGATATGAAATTGTCTCTATAGAGATCACTGGGATCTAGGTGGTGTGGCGATACTGGCTCTATAGAGATCACTGGGATCTCTAGGTGGTGTGATGACACTGTCTCTATAGATTACTGGGATCAAGGTGGTATGATGACACTGGATCTATTTAAATCACTGGGATCTAGGTGGTGTGAAAAAATGGCTCTATAGAGATCACTGGGATCTAGGTGGTGTTGCGATACTGGCTCTATAGAGATTACTGGGTTCTAGGTGGTGATATGAAATTATCTCTATAGAGATCACTGGGATCTAGGTGGTGTAATGACATTGGCTCTGTAGAGATCATTGGGATTTATGTGGTGTGATGACACTGGCTCTGTAGAGATCACAGGGGTCTAGGTAGTATGATGTCACTGAGTCTATTGAAATCACTGGGATCTATGTGGTGTGACGATACTGGCTCTATAGAGATAACTGGGATCTCTAGGATGTGTGGCGATACTGGCTCTATAGAGATCACTGGGATCTAGGTAGTATGATGTCACTGAGTCTATTGAAATCACTGGGATCTAGGTGGTGTGACAATACTGGCTCTATAGAGATAACTGGGATCTCTAGGATGTGTGGCCATACTGGCTCTATAGTGATCACTGGGATCTAGGTGGTTTGACAACACTGGCTTTATAGAGATCAGTGGGATCTAGGTGGAGTAACGATATTGGCTCTATAGAGATCACTGGGATGTAGGTGGTGTGACTATACAGGCTCTATAGAGATCACTGGGATCTATGTGGTTTGACAACAATGGCTCTATAGAGATCAGTGGGATCTAGGAGGAGTGACGAAACTGGCTCTATAGAGATTACTAGGATCTAGGTGGTGTGACAATATTGGCTCTATAGAGATCACTGGGATGTAGGTGGCGTGACTATACAGGCTCTATAGAGAACACTGGGATCTCTAGGTGGTGTGATGACACTGTCTCTATAGATTACTGGGATCTAGGTGGTATGATGACACTGGATCTATTTAAATCACTGGGATCTAGGTGGTGTGAAAATAATGGCTCTATACAGATCACTGGGATCTAGGTGGTGTTGCGATACTGGCTCTATAGAGATTACTGGGTTCTAGGTGGTGATATGAAATTATCTCTATAGAGACAACTGTAATATAGGGGGTGTAATTACACTGGCTCTGTAGAGATCACAGGGGTCTAGGTAGTATGATGTCACTGAGTCTATTGAAATCACTGGGATCTAGGTGGTGTGACGATACTGGCTCTATAGAGATAACTGGGATCTCTAGGATGTGTGGTAATACTGGCTCTATTGAGATCACTGGGATCTAGGAGGAGTGACAAAACTGGCTCTATAGAGATTACTAGGATCTAGGTGGTGTGACAATATTGGCTCTATAGAGATCACTGGGATGTAGGTGGCGTGACGATACTGGCTCTATAGAGATCACTGGGATGTAGGAGGTGTGACTATACAGGCTCTATAGAGATCACTGGGATCTAGGTAGTTTGACAACACTGGCTCTATAGAGATCAGTGGGATCTAGGAGGAGTGACGAAACTGGCTCTATAGAGATTACTAGGATCTAGGTGGTGTGACAATATTGGCTCTATAGAGATCACTGGGATGTAGGTGGCGTGACGATACTGGCTCTATAGAGATCACTGGGATCTAGGTAGTATGATGTCACTGAGTCTATTGAAATCACTGGGATCTAGGTTGTGTGACGATACTGGCTCTATAGAGATCACTGGGATCTAGCTGGCGTGATGATACTGGCTCTATAGAGATCACTGGGATCTCTAGGTGGTGTGATGATATTTTCTCTATAGAGATCACTGGGAACTAAGTGGTGTGATGACACTGGCTCTATAGAGATTACTGGGATCTCTAGGTGGTGTGATCACACTGTCTCTATGGAGATCACTGTGATCTAGGTGGTATGATGACACTGGATCTATTGAAATCACTGGGATCTAGGTGGTGTGATAATACTGGCTCTAAAGAGACCACGGGGATCTAGGTGGTGATATGAAATTGTCTCTATAGAGATCACTGGGATCTATGTGGCGATATAACACTGGCTCTATAGAGATCACTGGGATCTTGGTGGTGTGACGATATTGGCTCTATAGAGATCACTGTGATCTCTAGGTGGTGTGATGATAATGGTTCTATAGAGATCACTGGGAACTAGGTGGTGTGACCATACTGGCTCTATAGAGACCACTGGGATCTAGGTGGCGTGACGATACTGGCTCTATAGAGATCACTGGGATCTAGGTAGTATGATGTCACTGAGTCTATTGAAATCACTGGGATCTAGTTGTTGTGACGATACTGGCTCTATAGAGATAACTGGGATCTCTAGAATGTGTGGCGACACTGGCTCTATAGAGATCACTGGGATCTAGGTGGTTTGACAATACTGGCTCTTTATAGATCAGTGGGATCTAGGTGGAGTGACGAAACTGGCTCTATAGAGATTACTAGGATCTAGGTGGTGTGACCATACTGGCTCTATAAAGATCACTGGGATCTAGGTGGTGTGATGATACTGGCTCTATATAGATTACTTGTATCTAGGTGGTGTGATGATACTGGATCTATAGAGATCACTGGGATCTAGGTGGTGTGACAATAATGGCTCTATAGAGATCACTGGGATCTAGGTGGTGTGACTATACTGGCTCTATAGAGATCACTGGGATCTAGGTGGTGTGATGATACTGGCTCTATAGAGATCACTGGGATCTCTAGGTGGTGTGACTATACTGGCTCTAAAGAGATCACTGGGATTAGGTTGGTGTGATGACACTGGCTCTATAGAGTTTACTGGGATATAGATGGTGTGATGACACTGGCTCTATAGAGATTACTGGGATCTAGATGGTGTGATGACACTGGCTCTATAGAGATCACTGGGATCTAGGTGGTATGATGACATTGGCTCTATAGAGATCTCTGGGATATAGGTGGTGTGGCGATTCTAGCTCTATAGAGATAGGGGATCTGGGATCTATGTGGTGATATGAAATTGTCTCTATAGAAATCACTGGGATCTAGGTGGTGTGATATCACTTCCTCTATAGAGATCACTGGGATCTATGTGGTTTGATGACCCTGGCTCTATAGAGAACACAGGGGTCTAGGTGGTGTGATGACATTGGCTCTATAAAGATCACTGGAATCTAGGTGGTGTGCTGATAATGGCTCTATAGAGATCACTGGGATCTAGGTGGTGTGGCGATACTGGCTCTATAGAGATCACTGGGATCTCTAGGTGGTGTGATGACACTGTCTCTATAGAGATCACTGGGATCTAGGTGGTGTGACGATATTGGCTCTACAGAGATCACTGGGATCTAGGTGGTGTGACGATATTGGCTCTACAGAGATCACTGGGATCTAGGTGGTGTGACAATACTGGCTCTATAGAGATTACTGGGATGTAAGTGTTGGGACTATACTGGCTCTATAGAGATCACTGGGATCTAGGCGGCGTGACGACAATGGCTCTATAGAGATCATTGGGATCTCTAGGTGGTGTGATGACTCTGGCTCTATAGAGATCACTGGGTTCTAGGTGGTGCGATGATACTGGCTCTATATAGATCACTGGGATCTAGGTGGTGTGATGATACTGGCTCTATAAAGATCACTGGGATTCAGGTGGTATGATGACACTGGCTCTATATAGATCTCTGGGATCCAGGTGGTGTGGCGATACTGGCTCTATAGAGATCACTGATATCTCTAGGTGGTGTGATAACACTGTCTCTATGGAGATCACTGTGATCTAGGTGGTATGATGACACTGGATCTATTGAAATCACTGGGATCTAGGTGGTGTGACAATACTGGCTCTATATAGATCAGTGGGATCTAGGTGGTGTGACCATACTGGCTCTATAAAGATCACTGGGATCTAGGTGGTGTGATGATACTGGCTCTATATAGATCACTTGTATCTAGGTGGTGTGATGATACTGGATCTATAGAGATCACTGGGATCTAGGTGGTGTGACGATATTGGCTCTACAGAGATCACTGGGATCTAGGTGGTGTGACGATATTGGCTCTACAGAGATCCCTGGGATCTAGGTGGTGTGACAATACTGGCTCTATAGAGATCACTGGGATGTAGGTGTTGTGACTATACTGGCTCTATAGAGATCACTGGGATCTAGGCGACGTGACGATAATGGCTCTATAGAGATCATTGGGATCTCTAGGTGGTGTGAGGACTCTGGCTCTATAGAGATCACTGGGATCTAGGTGGTGTGATGATACTGGCTCTATAAAGATCACTGGGATCCAGGTGGTATGATGACACTGGCTCTATAGAGATCAGTGGGATCTAGGTGGTGTGACCATACTGACTCTATAAAGATCACTGCGAACTAGGTGGTGATATGAAATTGTCTCTTTAGAGATCACTGGGATCTAGGTGGTGTGATATCACTTCCAATATAGAGATCACTAGGATCTATGTTGTGTGATGACACTAGCTCTATAGAGATCACTGGGATCTAGGTGGTATGCTGATAATGGCTCTTTATAGATCACTGGGATCTAGGTGGTGATATGAAATTGTCTCTATAGAGATCACTGGGATCTTGGTGGTGTGATGATATTGGCCCTATAGAGATCACTGTGATCTCTAGGTGGAGTGATAATAATGGCTCTATAGAAATCACTGGGATCTAGGTGGTGTGACCATACTGGCTCTATAGAGACCACTGGGATCTAGGTTGTGTGATATCACTTCCTCTATAGAGATCACTGGGATCTCTAGGTGGTGTGATGATATTGTCTCTATAGAGATCACTGGGAACTAGGTGGTGTGATGACACTGGCTCTATAGAGATCACCGGGATCTAGGGGGTGTGACGATATTGGCTCTACAGAGTTCACTGGAATTTAGGTGGTGTGATGACACTGGCTCTATAGAGATCAATGGGATCTAGGGGGTGTAATGATACTGGCTCTATAGAGATCACTGGGATCTAGGTGGTATGACGATACTGGCTCTATAGAGATTACTGGGTTATAGGTGGAGTGACGATACTCGATCTATAGAGATCACTGGGATCTAGGTGGTGTGACAATACTGGCTCTATAGAGATCACTGGTATATAGGTGGTGATATGAAATTGTCTCTATAGAGATCACTGGGATCTATGTGCTGATATAACACTGGCTCTAAAGAGATCACTGGGATCTAGGTGGTGATATGAAATTGTCTCTTTAGAGATCACTGTGATCTAGGTGGTGTGATATCACTTCCTATATAGAGATCACTAGGATCTATGTTGTGTGATGACACTGGCTCTATAGAGATCACTGGGATCTAGTTGGTATGCTGATAATCACTCTTTAGAGATCACTGGGATCTAGGTGGTGTGACGATACTGGCTCTATAGATTTCACTGGGATCTAGGTGGTGTGGCAATACTAGCTCTATAGAGATCACTTGGATGTAGGTGGTGTGACTATACTGGCTCTATATAGATCTCTGGGATATAGGTGGTGTGGCGATACTGGCTCTATAGAGATCACTGATATCTCTAGGTTGTGTGATGATACTGTCTCTATAGAGATCACTGGGATCTAGGTGGTATGATGACACTGGATCTATTGAAATCACTGGGATCTAGGTGGTGTGACAATACTGGCTCTATAGAGATCAGTGGGATCTAGGTGGTGTGACCATACTGGCTCTATAAAGATCACTGGGATGTAGGTGGTGTGATGATACTGGCTCTATAGAGATCACTGGAATCTAGGTGGTGTGATGACACTGAGTCTATTTAAATCACTGGGATCTAGGTGGTGTAATGATACTGGCTCTATAGAGATCACTGGGATCTAGGTGGTGTGATTATACTGGCTCTATAGAGATCACTGGGATCTAGGTGGTGTGATGATATTGGCTCTACAGAGATCACTGGGATCTAGGTGGTGTAATGATACTGGCTCTATAGAGATCACTGGGATCTAGGTGTTGTAATGATACTGGCTCTATAGAGATCACTGGGATCTAGGTGGTGTGATGATATTGGCTCTACAGAGATCACTGGGATCTAGGTGGTGTGATGATATTGGCTCTACAGAGATCACTGGGATCTAGGTGGTGTGATGACAGTTGCTCTGTATAAGTCATAATATGATGATGAAGTGCAGTTTAAATCATAGACCTCACAGTAAGTAGATGAAAATAATGGTGAATTTCCTATGTGTGATGGCCGTGTCCTTCCTGAACCGCCCTGTGACATGGACACCATATTTGTCACATGAAGAGAAGGCGGCACACTGTAAGGGTGGCACCGTAGCTCGGTTATCTGCCACATAGGCTGTGGCTCATCACCGTATGTCACAGGCCTGGTCAGCAAGGACAATGGCTGCAGGTATCCACACATGAGAACCGGGGATGGTGGGGATGATGAGAGTGTTTGTTTTTAGGAAGACTCACATCATCATTAACTTTGAACCTCTTCAACAAAGACACAAACTTCTGTTTAAAATTTCGCTGAAAATGAAAGAGGAGAAAATTACAACTCAATATCGATGTACAACAAATGGACACAAGCAGCATGCACAACGCGGAGCAGGACCACTCCAAGCCTGGTAACAGGAGGAACCCACACCCCTGTCCATAAACTGCTCCACCCAACTCTGGTAACAGGAGGAACCCACACCCCTGTCCATAAACTGCTCCACCCAACTCTGGTCACAGGACGAACCCACACTCCTGTCCATAAACTGCTGCACCCAACTCTGGTCACAAGAGGTACCTTAACCCCTGTCCATAAACTGCTCTACCCAACTCTGGTCACAGGAGGTACCTAAACACTGTCCATAAACTGCTCCACCCAACTCTGGTCACAGGAGGTACCTAAACCCCTGTCCATAAACTGCTCCACCCAACTCTGGTCACAGGAGGAACCCACACTCCTGTCCATAAACTGCTGCACCCAACTCTGGTCACAAGAGGTACCTTAACCCCTGTCCATAAACTGCTCCACCCAACTCTGGTCACAAGAGGTACCTTAACCCCTGTCCATAAACTGCTGCACCCAACTCTGGTCACAAGAGGTACCTAAACCCCTGTCCATAAACTGCTCCACCCAACTCTGGTCACAAGAGGTACCTTAACCCCTGTCCATAAACTGCTCCACCCAACTCTGGTCACAGGAGGTACCTAAACCCCTGTCCATACACTGCTCCACCCAACTCTGGTCACAGGAGGAACCCACACTCCTGTCCATAAACTGCTCTACCCAACTCTGGTCACAAGAGGTACCTAAACCCCTGTCCATAAACTGCTGCACCCAACTCTGGTCACAGGAGGAACCCACACCCCTGTCCATAAACTGCTCCACCCAAACCTGGTCACAGGAGGAACCCACACCCCTGTCCATAAACTGCTCCACCCAAACCTGGTCACAGGAGGAACCCACACCCCTGTCCATAAACTGCTCCACCCAACTCTGGTCACAGGAGGAACCCACACCCCTGTCCATAAACTGCTCCACCCAAGCCTGGTCACAGGAGGAACCTAAACCCCTGTCCATAAACTGCTCCACCCAACTCTGGTCACAGGAGGAACTGCAGCGTCCCACTCATGTATGTGGATACTGCAAAGTTGTCATATCATATTTCATGTCATGCTGTACTGCACCTTTATGTAAACTCCCTGTTAACAGGCTGTTAGGTGCACTGCACATATTCCACCACTAGATGGGGATAGCACTACTATATATATATATAGCTCAGGTCAGGCCTAGTCAGTAGTTGTAGGAGTGAGAGTGCAGTTGCTAGTTGGTTATAAAACAATGTTATTTGAAGTCAGCTCAAGTGCGAAGGAGTGAGTAAAGTCACAGAGGACGACAGCCATTTTACCAGGCTTTAAGGACCTTTGGATTCAAGGTGAAGGACTTATTAGATCCCGGCAGCCTCACCATTAATAAGCTGGAGAAGGGACCAGATTCAGGACTAAATACCAGTGAGTACACAACCTCTAAGGGTCCATTCACACGTCCGCAATTCCATTCCGCATTTTGCGGAACGGAATTGCGGACCCATTAGTTTCAATGGGGACAGACGATGTCCCGGCCGGGTCCGCAATTGCGGATCCGCACTTCCGGGTCCGCAATTGCGTTCCCGAAAAAAATAAAACATGTCCTATTCTTGTCCGCAATTGCGGACAAGAAAAGGCATTTTCTATGAGAGTGCCGGCGATGTGCGGTCCGCAAATTGCGGAACGCACATCGCCGATGTCCGTGTTTTGCGGATCCGTGGATCCGCAAAACACAACGGACGTGTGAATGGACCCTAATACTGAGATATAGCCACATATACAGCCTGGTACCTGGATTTACAGCATTAAGCCTCCATATACACGGGAGACTGTTTATATCTGGATGAAAATGGCTGTCAAGACCCTGCGTACAGTAAAGTTCCTAGTTGGATTCGAACCCTTCTCATTCTTCGATTTCCATACTGCAACCACTCTCATGGTTTTACACCACCAAGGTGCTGGCGTCACGATACTACCTAATTCAGGGGCCCAGCCGCACAAGCACACAGAAATCCAATCACCACCAAGGGCACCTCAGTCACCACCTGGCCGGTGTCCCCTGTAATAGAGTGTGCCCCGGAGAATCTGGTGCTGTTCTCCCCTTCACTGCAGCCCGGCCCAGGGAGCGTCAGAACTGTGAGTGTCATTATTCCTCGAGACACCTTACAGGTAGGGTTGAGCGAACCAGAACTGTATAGTTCCGAATTTTGGGGTGTTCGGGACCCGGAGTCGGACCCGAACATTTGCATAAAAGTTCGGGTTCGGGTCCATTGTTCATCGATTCTTATCCACTTTCTGAAGCAAACGTTTTACTTCTTTGCCCTAAGAAGCCATCACAGCCATGCCTACTAATGGCATGGCTGTGATTGGCCGAGTGCAGCATGTGACCCAGCCTCTATATAAGCTGGAGTCACGGAGCGCCGCACGTCACTCTGCTGATGTTAGCCTAGGGAAAGGTTGCTGCCGGTGCTATCAGGGACAGGATAGGTCAGAAGTCTGTAGAACCTGTTGTACTTTAATCCAGAAGATACAACACATAGAGAGGGAGGGAGCTTCAGCAATCCTACATTTCTGTACCCAGCCACTGTCAAGAAATATTTTTTAAATTCATCTGTTACAGAGGTGGGGGTCGGAGGCCATTTTAGGCACTGCAGTGTACTGCCTGTCTGCCAGCCTGCCAGGGACATCAGCCTTATCCTGTTTGGTAGCTCAGTGAAGAAGAAAATGCTTTTTTCTGGCTGCTCAAGTCCCCTATATTACCTTTGGTATAATTAGGGGGAGACATAGTCCATTTGTCTAGTCTGGGACCTGTGGTGCCACAGAGCACTTGTGTATAACATGCACTAAACCGTATATTCCATTTCTGCAGTATTTTTGTGATAAAAAGCTGTGATCCTGGTCCCCAAAGCAGTTTGAAATACACCGCCCAAATACACATTTGACATTTCTGCAGTGAAATAGTAAATAATTTTTTTTTGTGGGAATATTCTTGCTTCACAAAACAGTTGTGCATACAGCGTACAAATACCTATTTAATATTTCTTCAGGGAAATAGGGCATCAGTGTGTTTCAGGGAAAAAACGTTATTCCTGGTCCACAAAACAGTTTGAAATACCCCGCCCAAATACACATTTGACATTTCTGCAGTGAAATAGTGAATACATTTTTTTTTTGTAGGAAAAAAGCAATATTCTTGCTTCACAAAGCAGTTGTGCATACAGCATAAAAATACCAAAGTTTTTCTGTGTTTTATTAAAAAAATCCTTGTTCTGGGTCCACAAACCACTTTGCATAAAGCGTAGAAATAGCTATGTTTTACTAATAGCAGTGAAATACTGATTTTCTGTGTTTTATTGAAAAAATCCTTGTTCTGGGTCCACAAACCACTTTGCATAAAGCGTAGAAGTACCAATGTTTTACTAATAGCAGTGAAATACTGATTTTCTGTCTTTTATTACAAAAATCCTTGTTGTTGGTCCACAAACCACTTGTGCATAAACTGTAGAAATACCAATTTTAAATTGCAGCACAAAAATAGTGCTTTACTGTGTTTTACTGGGAAAAAAACGTGTTCGGGGTTCACCAAACAGTCGTGCATACAGCGTACAAATACATTTTTTACATTTCTACAGTGAAATTGAGAATCAATGTGTTTTAGGCCCAAAAAAAATGTATTCTTGGTCCATAAAGCATTTTTATGACCCGGCGCTGCCTTACTGTTAGTGAGCTTTATTGTTGACTATTAACAGGTAAATTGACACCGGAGATAAACCATCGGTTAGTTTGGTGGGATAATGAGGAGGACATCAAATAAGAGACGTGGCCCTGGTCGTGGTGGTATTGGTGGAGCTCCTGTTGCTGGGAGAGGACGTGGCCGGCCGTTCAGCGCCAGCTACAGGTCCAAGTGAAACCCCTTCCTCAGGTGCGAGTAGGCGACAGAACCTGCAGCGTTATTTGTTAGGCCCGAATGCCGCTCTACGGATGGTGAGGCCAGAACACGTACAGGCGATAGTAGATTGGGTGGCCGACAGTGGCGCCAGTACCGTCACATTGTCTCCCACCCAGTCCTCTGCAGAAAGCTCAGAGTTGGCACCTGCAGCCCATGCCCATCAGTCTTCCACCTCACCCCCTTACAAATCAGGCAAGCAGTCAGAGCTCCAAGTCATGCAGCAGTCTCTTATGCTTTTTGATGACTCTGCTGGCAAGGTTTCCGTCGGCCATCCACCTAGCCCTGATCCAGAAGAGAAAGAGATTGAGTGCACCGAAGCCCAACCACTTATTATGAGAGACTATGGACTCTTTACTGTAAGAGCAGTGAGACTATGGACTCTTTACTGTAAGAGCAGTGAGACTATGGACTCTTTACTGTAAGAGCAGTGAGACTATAGACTCTATACTGTAAGAGCAGTGAGACTATGGACTCTTTACTGTAAGAGCAGTGAGACTATGGACTCTATACTGTAAGAGCAGTGAGACTATGGACTCTTTACTGTAAGAGCAGTGAGACTATGGACTCTTTACTGTAAGAGCAGTGAGACTGGACTCTTTACTGTAAGAGCAGTGAGACTATGGACTCTATACTGTAAGAGCAGTGAGACTATGGACTCTTTACTGTAAGAGCAGTGAGACTGTGGACTCTTTACTGTAAGAGCAGTGAGACTATGGACTATACTGTAAGAGCAGTGAGACTATGGACTATACTGTAAGAGCAGTGAGACTATGGACTCTTTACTGTAAGAGCAGTGAGACTATGGACTCTATACTGTAAGAGCAGTGAGACTATGGACTCTTTACTGTAAGAGCAGTGAGACTATGGACTATACTGTAAGAGCAGTGAGACTATGGACTCTATACTGTAAGAGCAGTGAGACTATGGACTCTTTACTGTAAGAGCAGTGAGACTATGGACTCTATACTGTAAGAGCAGTGAGACTATGGACTCTTTACTGTAAGAGCAGTGAGACTATGGACTATACTGTAAGAGCAGTGAGACTATGGACTCTTTACTGTAAGAGCAGTGAGACTATGGACTATACTGTAAGAGCAGTGAGACTATGGACTCTTTACTGTAAGAGCAGTGAGACTATGGACTCTATACTGTAAGAGCAGTGAGACTATAGACTCTATACTGTAAGAGCAGTGAGACTATGGACTCTTTACTGTAAGAGCAGTGAGACTATGGACTCTTTACTGTAAGAGCAGTGAGACTATGGACTCTTTACTGTAAGAGCAGTGAGACTATGGACTCTTTACTGTAAGAGCAGTGAGACTATGGACTCTTTACTGTAAGAGCAGTGAGACAATGGACTCTTTACAGTAAGAGCAGTGAGACTATGGACTCTATACTGTAAGAGCAGTGAGACTATGGACTCTTTACTGTAAGAGCAGTGAGACTATGGACTCTTTACTGCAAGAGCAGTGAGACTATGGACTCTTTACTGTAAGAGCAGTGAGACTATGGACTCTTTACTGTAAGAGCAGTGAGACTATGGACTCTTTACTGTAAGAGCAGTGAGACTATGGACTCTTTACTGTAAGAGCAGTGAGACTATGGACTCTTTACTTTAAGAGCAGTGAGACTATGGACTCTGTACTGTATGAGTAGTGAGACTATGGACTCTATACTGTAAGAGCAGTGAGACTATGGACTCTTTACTGTAAGAGCAGTGAGACTATGGACTCTTTACTGTAAGAGCAGTGAGACTATGGACTCTTTACTGTAAGAGCAGTGAGACTATGGACTATACTGTAAGAGCAGTGAGACTATGGACTCTTTACTGTAAGAGCAGTGAGACTATGGACTATACTGTAAGAGCAGTGAGACTATGGACTCTTTACTGTAAGAGCAGTGAGACTATGGACTATACTGTAAGAGCAGTGAGACTATAGACTCTATACTGTAAGAGCAGTGAGACTATGGACTCTTTACTGTAAGAGCAGTGAGACTATGGACTCTATACTGTAAGAACAGTGAGACTATGGACTATTTACTGTAAGAGCAGTGAGACTATGGACTCTATACTGTAAGAGCAGTGAGACTATGGACTCTTTACTGTAAGAGAAGTGAGACTATGGACTCTTTACTGTAAGAGCAGTGAGACTATGGACTCTTTACTGTAGGAGCAGTGAGACTATGGACTCTTTACTGTAAGAGCAGTGAGACTATGGACTCTTTACTGTAAGAGCAGTGAGACTATGGACTCTTTACTGTAAGAACAGTGAGTCTATGGACTCTTTACTGTAAGAGCAGTGAGACTATGGACTCTTTACTGTAAGAGCAGTGAGACTATGGACTCTTTACTGTAAGAGCAGTGAGACTATGGACTCTTTACTTTAAGAGCAGTGAGATATGAACTCTATACTGTAAAAGCAATGAGACTATGGACTCTTTACTGTAAGAGCAGTGAGACTATGGACTCTTTACTGTAAGAGCAGTGAGACTATGGACTCTTTACAGTAAGAGCAGTGAGACTATGGACTCTATACTGTAAGAGCAGTGAGACTATGGACTCTATACTGTAAGAGCAGTGAGACTATGGACTCTATACTGTAAGAGCAGTGAGACTATGGACTCTATACTGTAAGAGCAGTGAGACTATGGACTCTATACTGTAAGAGCAGTGAGACTATGGACTCTTTACTGTAAGAGCAGTGAGACTATGGACTCTATACTGTAAGAGCAGTAAGACTATGGACTCTTTACTGTAAGAGCAGTGAGAATATGGGCTCTATACTGTAAGAGCAGTGAGACTATAGACTCTTTACTGTAAGAGCGGTGAAACTATGGACTCTTTACTGTAAGAGCAATGAGACTATGGACTATTTACTGTAAGAGCAGTGAGACTATAGACTCTATACTGTAAGAGCAATGAGACTATGGACTCTTTACTGTAAGAGCAGTGAGACTATGGACTCTTTACTGTAAGAGCAATGAGACTATGGACTCTTTAATGTAAGAGCAGTGAGACTATGGACTCTTTACTGTAAGAGCAGTGAGACTATGGACTCTATACTGTAAGAGCAGCGAGACTATGGACTCTATACTGTAAGAGCAGTGAGACTATAAACTCTTTACTGTAAGAGCAGTGAGACTATGGACTCTATACTGTAAGAGCAGTGAGACTATGGACTCTTTACTGTAAGAGCAGTGAGACTATGGACTCTTTACTGTAAGAGCAGTGAGACTGGACTCTTTACTGTAAGAGCAGTGAGACTATGGACTCTATACTGTAAGAGCAGTGAGACTATGGACTCTATACTGTAAGAGCAGTGAGACTATGGACTCTATACTGTAAGAGCAGTGAGACTATGGACTCTTTACTGTAAGAGCAGTGAGACTATGGACTCTTTACTGTAAGAGCAGTGAGACTGGACTCTTTACTGTAAGAGCAGTGAGACTATGGACTCTATACTGTAAGAGCAGTGAGACTATGGACTCTTTACTGTAAGAGCAGTGAGACTGTGGACTCTTTACTGTAAGAGCAGTGAGACTATGGACTATACTGTAAGAGCAGTGAGACTATGGACTATACTGTAAGAGCAGTGAGACTATGGACTCTTTACTGTAAGAGCAGTGAGAATATGGACTCTATACTGTAAGAGCAGTGAGACTATGGACTCTTTACTGTAAGAGCAGTGAGACTATGGACTATACTGTAAGAGCAGTGAGACTATGGACTATACTGTAAGAGCAGTGAGACTATGGACTCTTTACTGTAAGAGCAGTGAGACTATGGACTCTATACTGTAAGAGCAGTGAGACTATGGACTCTTTACTGTAAGAGCAGTGAGACTATGGACTATACTGTAAGAGCAGTGAGACTATGGACTCTTTACTGTAAGAGCAGTGAGACTATGGACTATACTGTAAGAGCAGTGAGACTATGGACTCTTTACTGTAAGAGCAGTGAGACTATGGACTATACTGTAAGAGCAGTGAGACTATAGACTCTATACTGTAAGAGCAGTGAGACTATGGACTCTTTACTGTAAGAGCAGTGAGACTATGGACTCTTTACTGTAAGAGCAGTGAGACTATGGACTCTATACTGTAAGAGCAGTGAGACTATGGACTCTTTACTGTAAGAGCAGTGAGACTATGGACTCTATACTGTAAGAGCAGTGAGACTATGGACTCTTTACTGTAAGAGCAGTGAGACTATGGACTCTTTACTGTAAGAGCAGTGAGACTATGGACTCTTTACTGTAAGAGCAGTGAGACTATGGACTCTATACTGTAAGAGCAGTAAGACTATGGACTCTTTACTGTAAGAGCAGTGAGACTATGGACTATACTGTAAGAGCAGTGAGACTATGGACTCTTTACTGTAAGAGCAGTGAGACTATGGACTATACTGTAAGAGCAGTGAGACTATGGACTCTTTACTGTAAGAGCAGTGAGACTATAGACTCTATACTGTAAGAGCAGTGAGACTATGGACTCTATACTGTAAGAGCAGTGAGACTATAGACTCTATACTGTAAGAGCAGGGAGACTATGGACTCTTTACTGTAAGAGCAGTGAGACTATGGACTCTTTACTGTAAGAGCAGTGAGACTATGGACTCTTTACTGTAAGAACAGTGAGACTATGGACTCTTTACTGTAAGAGCAGTGAGACTATGGACTCTATACTGTAAGAGCAGTGAGACTATGGACTCTTTACTGTAAGAGCAGTGAGACTATGGACTCTTTACTGTAAGAGCAGTGAGACTATGGACTCTTTACTGTAAGAGCAGTGAGACTATGGACTCTTTACTGTAAGAGCAGTGAGACTATGGACTCTTTACTGTAAGAGCAGTGAGACTATGGACTCTTTACTGTAAGAACAGTGAGACTATGGACTCTTTACTGTAAGAGCAGTGAGACTATGGACTCTTTACTGTAAGAGCAGTGAGACTATGGACTCTTTACTGTAAGAACAGTGAGACTATGGACTCTTAACTTTAAGAGCAGTGAGATATGGACTCTATACTGTAAAAGCAATGAGACTATGGACTCTTTACTGTAAGAGCAGTGAGACTATGGACTCTTTACTGTAAGAGCAGTGAGACTATGGACTCTTTACTGTAAGAGCAGTGAGACTATGGACTCTATACTGTAAGAGCAGTGAGACTATGGACTCTTTACTGTAAGAGCAGTGAGACTATGGACTCTTTACTTTAAGAGCAGTGAGACTATGGACTCTGTACTGTAAGAGCAGTGAGACTATGGACTCTATACTGTAAGAGCAGTGAGACTGTGGACTCTTTACTGTAAGAGCAGTGAGACTATGGACTCCATACGGTAAGAGCAGTGAGACTATGGACTCTTTACTGTAAGAGCAGTTAGACTATGGACTCTTCACTGTAAGAGCAGTGAGACTGTGGACTCTTTACAGTAAGAGCAGTGAGACTATGGACTATACTGTAAGAGCAGTGAGACTATGGACTCTATACTGTAAGAGCAGTGAGACTATGGACTCTATACTGTAAGATCAGTGAGACTATGGACTCTTTACTGTAAGAGCAGTGAGACTATGGACTCTTTACTGTAAGAGCAGTTAGACTATGGACTCTTTACTGTAAGAGCAGTGAGACTATGGACTCTATACAGTAAGAGCAGTCAGACTATGGACTCTTTACTGTAAGAGCAGTTAGACTATGGACTCTTTACTGTAAGAGCAGTGAGACTGTGGACTCTTTACAGTAAGAGCAGTGAGACTATGGACTATACTGTAAGAGCAGTGAGACTATGGACTCTTTACAGTAAGAGCAGTGACACTATGGACTCTGTACTGTAAGAGCAGTGAGACTATGGACTCTATACTGTAAGAGAAGTGAGACTATAGACTCTTTACTGTAAGAGCCGTGAGACTATGGACTCTATACTGTAATAGCAGTGAGACTATGGACTCTTTACTGTAAGAGCAGTGAGACTATGGACTCTTTACTGTAAGAGCAGTGAGACTGTGGACTCTTTACTGTAAGAGCAGTGAGACTATGGACTATACTGTAAGAGCAGTGAGACTATGGACTATACTGTATGAGCAGTGAGACTATGGACTCTTTACTGTAAGAGCAGTGAGACTATGGACTCTATACTGTAAGAGCAGTGAGACTATGGACTCTTTACTGTAAGAGCAGTGAGACTATGGACTATACTGTAAGAGCAGTGAGACTATGGACTATACTGTAAGAGCAGTGAGACTATGGACTCTTTACTGTAAGAGCAGTGAGACTATGGACTCTATACTGTAAGAGCAGTGAGACTATGGACTCTTTACTGTAAGAGCAGTGAGACTATGGACTCTTTACTGTAAGAGCAGTGAGACTATGGACTCTTTACTTTAAGAGCAGTGAGACTATGGACTCTGTACTGTATGAGTAGTGAGACTATGGACTCTATACTGTAAGAGCAGTGAGACTATGGACTCTTTACTGTAAGAGCAGTGAGACTATGGACTCTTTACTGTAAGAGCAGTGAGACTATGGACTCTTTACTGTAAGAGCAGTGAGACTATGGACTATACTGTAAGAGCAGTGAGACTATGGACTCTTTACTGTAAGAGCAGTGAGACTATGGACTATACTGTAAGAGCAGTGAGACTATGGACTCTTTACTGTAAGAGCAGTGAGACTATGGACTATACTGTAAGAGCAGTGAGACTATAGACTCTATACTGTAAGAGCAGTGAGACTATGGACTCTTTACTGTAAGAGCAGTGAGACTATGGACTCTTTACTGTAAGAACAGTGAGACTATGGACTATTTACTGTAAGAGCAGTGAGACTATGGACTCTATACTGTAAGAGCAGTGAGACTATGGACTCTTTACTGTAAGAGAAGTGAGACTATGGACTCTTTACTGTAAGAGCAGTGAGACTATGGACTCTTTACTGTAGGAGCAGTGAGACTATGGACTCTTTACTGTAAGAGCAGTGAGACTATGGACTCTTTACTGTAAGAGCAGTGAGACTATGGACTCTTTACTGTAAGAACAGTGAGTCTATGGACTCTTTACTGTAAGAGCAGTGAGACTATGGACTCTTTACTGTAAGAGCAGTGAGACTATGGACTCTTTACTGTAAGAGCAGTGAGACTATGGACTCTTTACTTTAAGAGCAGTGAGATATGAACTCTATACTGTAAAAGCAATGAGACTATGGACTCTTTACTGTAAGAGCAGTGAGACTATGGACTCTTTACTGTAAGAGCAGTGAGACTATGGACTCTTTACTGTAAGAGCAGTGAGACTATGGACTCTATACTGTAAGAGCAGTGAGACTATGGACTCTTTACTGTAAGAGCAGTGAGACTATGGACTCTTTACTTTAAGAGCAGTGAGACTATGGACTCTGTACTGTAAGAGCAGTGAGACTATGGACTCTATACTGTAAGAGCAGTGAGACTGTGGACTCTTTACTGTAAGAGCAGTGAGACTATGGACTCCATACGGTAAGAGCAGTGAGACTATGGACTCTATACTGTAAGAGCAGTGAGACTATGGACTCTTTACTGTAAGAGCAGTGAGACTATGGACTATACTATAAGAGCAGTGAGACTATAGACTCCATACGGTAAGAGCAGTGAGACTATGGACTCTATACTGTAAGAGCAGTGAGACTATGGACTCTTTACTGTAAGAGCAGTGAGACTATGGACTCTTTACTGTAATAGCAGTGAGACTATGGACTCTTTACTGTAAGAGCAGTGAGACTATGGACTCTTTACTGTAAGAACAGTGAGACTATAGACTCTTTACTGTAAGAGCAGTGAGACTATGGACTCTTTACTGTCAGAGCAGTGAGACTATGGACTCTGTACTGTAGAAGCAGTGAGACTATGGAATCTTTACTGTAAGAGCAGTGAGACTATGGACTCTTTACTGTAAGAGCAGTGAGACTATGGACTCTATACTGTAAGAGCAGTGAGACTATGGACTATACTGTAAGAGCAGTGAGACTATGGACTCTTTACTGTAAGAGCAGTGAGACTATGGACTATACTGTAAGAGCAGTGAGACTATGGACTCTATACTGTAAGAGCAGTGAGACTATGGACTCTATACTGTAAGAGCAGTGAGACTATGGACTCTATACTGTAAGAGCAGTGAGACTATGGACTCTATACTGTAAGAGCAGTGAGACTATGGACTCTATACTGTAAGAGCAGTGAGACTATGGACTCTATACTGTAAGAGCAGTGAGACTATGGACTCTATACTGTAAGAGCAGTGAGACTAGGGACTCTATACTGTAAGAGCAGTGAGACTATGGACTCTTTACTGTAAGAGCAGTGAGACTATGGACTCTTTACTGTAAGAGCAGTGAGACTATGGACTCTATACGGTAAGAGCAGTCAGACTATGGACTCTTTACTGTAAGAGCAGTTAGACTATGGACTCTATACTGTAAGAGCAGTGAGACTATGGACTCTTTACAGTAAGAGCAGTGACACTATGGACTCTGTACTGTAAGAGCAGTGAGACTATGGACTCCATACTGTAAGAGAAGTGAGACTATAGACTCTTTACTGTAAGAGCTGTGAGACTATGGACTCTACTGTAAGAGCAGTGAGACTATAACTATTTACAATTACTGGAAAAAAATATATAAAATTATACTTCTGCTGTATAGGATTACCTAATACTTGATAAACTACTACGAGGAGTCTAGCACAGTTTACCATTGAGCTCCATAGCTCAGTGGTTAGTGTTCTTGCCTCTGATGTAAAATGTTGTGAGTTCAAAGCCTGGTGGCAATCTTTCAGAAATAGGGGCTAAATTAGATTAAAATACATTGGGTGTCCCCAAGCATACTGGCAATGCTTGGGGATACCCCCTTCATGTTCATAGCACTGACTCCATATATGGATACAACCATATATGGAGTCAGAGCTGGGACTCCTAAGCCGGGATTCCCTGTAGAGGAAAGTGCAGTGAATAAATTATCTTCTGCCGGCACCCAAGGCCACTGAGGTACTGTGTATACCTTGGTATTAGTTTTGGGTACTACATATTACTGTGTGTTATTGCATTTTACATTGATTAAGACGTGATTGTATTTTAAGTTATTTTATAATAAATCATTTCTTTTCTTGCATACACGCTTGTACCATGTTTTACTGATTCCACAATTTAATTAAAATAACTGATCAAACTCTTTTTGAGGTGTTTTATATGTCCACCTCTAGAATCAATTCCCTTTGAATTTTTTTTTTTATTCATTATTTTTTTTTATATAAAGCATTCGCTTTATATCCCTGACAGACCTCTCTAGCCGAAACCAAGCTGCGCGGCCTTCGTCAGGGTGATCGTTCCACTGAGATTTATTGCTCTGAGTTTAGGATGTGGGCTATGGATACGGAGTGGAGCAATCCTGCCCTCCATAGCCAGTTTTGTCAAGGGTTATCAGAGAGGCTGAAGGAGGCTTTGGCCTTTCATGAAACCCCAGTGTCTGTGGAGGCTGCTATGTCTCTGGCTATACGCATTGATAGACGCCTGAGAGAGAGATCTAGGGGCCCCTGC
This sequence comes from Bufotes viridis, assembly GCA_033119425.1. NCBI lineage: Eukaryota > Metazoa > Chordata > Amphibia > Anura > Bufonidae > Bufotes > Bufotes viridis. The sequence goes on from CM065592.1 coordinate 430,233,181, forward strand.
TCTCAGGACGTACTGTTAGCATGTTGTACCGTCCTCCTCTGACACTTTGGGTGAAGCTACTCCTGGGTTTATGGCTGGGGACGAACCCATGCAATTAGGGGGAGCTACTCCTGGATCTGCTTTTAAGCATACTGGTAATAGGAAGGGAGTGTGTTTTTTCTGCGGACAGAAGGGACATTTTATCAGAGTATGTCCATGCATTTAATGGCAAAAAGAAAAAAAGAGGGACATTTAATTCCCATCTGACTCTTGGAGGGGTGGGAGGAGAGTCAGAAAACGTGCATTTGTCTTTGAGTGGTAGTACCCGGTTTCTCCTGGCTGCTGAGGTGGCGCTAGAGTCCAAGACTGTGGGGATTGAGGTGTTTATCGACAGCGGGGCCGGGATAAACCCGATTGATGGTCAGTTCGTCCGTATGCACGGGTTGTCACCAAGTGCATTAGAAAAAGACATTTCCGTTTTTGCTATTGATTCTGCACCTCTAGCTCAGAAGTGTTGGTCTCAGATGGTGCATGATATCAGATTAAGGGTGGTGACTTTCATCAAGAATTTATCTCGTGTTTTGTGCTGGAGGGTCTCCCTGCCCCGGTGGTCCTGGGTTTACTGTGGTGAAGCAAGCACAATTTAACCATCGATTGGCAAGCTAGACAGATTCTGGATTGGGGTGATTATTGCGTTGATAATTGTCTGAATACATATTTATCTGTTTTAACATTACTCTTTTTTATATCTGATTTTGCCGATGTATTTTCTGAGAGTGGAAGCCAGGATTTACCTTGGCATCGGGAATATGATTGTCCTATCAACTTTATTTCCGGAGCCAAGTTGTCCAAATCTAGGTTGTATAACCTCTATGGACCCGAAATAACACCTATGAGAGAGTATATTACAGAGAGTTTGGCTAAAGGACACATAAGACCTTCCAAGTCTCCAGTGGCTGCAGGGCTCTTTTTTGTTAAAAAAAAAAAGGAGGGATGTCTTCGGCCATGTCTGCATTTCCGTGAACTCAATTGGATTACTGTCTGTGATCTTTACCCCGTTCCTTTGATTCATGATTTGTTTAACCAGATTATTGGTACCAAGGTGTACTCCTTAAATTGGACTTAAGGGGGGCATATAATCTAGTCAGGATCAAGGAAGGGGATGAATGGAAGACGGCTTTTAACCCTTTTAGGCCGGGAGTTCGTTTTTTTTCTTTTGCGTTTTCGTATTGCGCTCCCTGCCTTCCCAGAGCCATAACTTTTTTATTTGTCTGTTCACATGGCCATATGAGGGCTTGATTTCTGCGGGACAAGTTGTACTTTCTAACGCCACTATTTAATATTGCATATGATGTAGTAAGAAGCGGGAAAAAAATTCCAAATGGTGTGAAATTGCAAAAAGAAAGCAATTACACCACAGTTTTACAGGTTTTTTATTTACGTTTTAAGTTTGATGTGCGATAAAACTGACCAGTTACTGTCATTCTACAGGTCAGTATGAATCCGGCGATACCTTTATATGTATGGTTTTTCTTTCGTTTTGATAAATCTTTTTTTTTTGTCACCAAATTTTGACCCCTATAATTTTTTTGTAATTATTTGTACGGAGCTGTATGGGGGCTAATTTTGTGCGGGCCAATCTGAACTTTTCATTGATACCATTCTGGGGTGTGTATGACTTTTTTGATCACTTTTTATTTAATTTTTTGTAGAAAATGTAGCGATCAAAAACGGTGAATCGACCATTTGGATGCTTTTTTCCATTTTGCTGTTTGCTATGACATGTCGTAGTTTTATTCCGGCCGCCTCTCGGCATGTTTGCCATGCTGCCGCCCGAACTCTGGCCCGCCCCCATTAGAGTCAATGGGGCTGGAGCGGACCTCCGGCCCCATGCGTGCACTAGCGGCAGCACGGATCCGGCAGGCTGTTCACCTGCCGGAACAGCCTGCCGAAGCTCTTTGCCGCTAGTGTGAAAGTAGCCTAAGAGATAATAAATTGTACGCAAAATTAGAGAAGTGTGTTTTTGCTGTACACGAGGTGCAGTTTTTGGGCTACCTGCTGTTATCTTCAGGTTTTCGAATGGATCCAGAGAAAGTTCGTGCTGTATTGGACTGTGATCGACCCCAAAAATCTGAATGCTCTTATGCGCATTTTGGAGCTCACCAACTATTACCGAAAATGTATTCAGAACTATTCGACAATAGTAAAACCCTTAACGGACATGACTAAGAAAGGGACGGATGTCTGTGTGGTCTCATTCGGCGTTGTGAGCCTTTTCTGCGATTAAGGGATGCTTCTCTTCTGCCCCTCAATTGGTGCAGCTGGATGTATCACAACCTTTTTTCATTGTGGAAGTGGACGCGTCCGAGGTGGGGTAGGAGCACTCTTTCCGTCGCAGCACCCGTCACCTGGTAAATGGCGTCCATGTGTCTTTTTCTCTAAAAAAATCTCTTCCGCAGAGAGAAATTATGATGTGGGGAACAGAGAGTTACTGGTTATTGAAGTTGACTTTCGAGGAATGGTGTCATTGGTTGAAGGGGCGATTCATCCGATCACGGTGTTCACTGATCACAAAAACCTGGTTTACCTGGAGTCGGCTAAACGACTGAACCCGAGGCAGGCCAGATGGTCTTTGTTTTTTATCAGATTCAATTTCACTGTCTTATCGTCCCGGGGTTAAGAATGTCAAGGCAGATGCCTTGTCACTTAGTTTTCCTGGAAGTGGCCCTATACTGTCTGGGGGGTGGTGATATCTGCTCTATATCCTGACCTAGGGGTGAAGGTGTTAGAGGCTCAGGGAGACGCACCAGATTCGTGTCCCTCTAGTAAACTGTTTGTGCCATCAGAATTGCGTCACAAGGTGTCTGAGGAACATCACTGTATGGTTCTTATGGGACACACTGGGAGCAGATCCATGACCTTATCTCTCGTAGATTCTGGTGGCCGGAATTGCCTAAGTGTGTTGAGGACTATGTGTCGGCCTGTAGTACCTGTGCATGCGCTAAGGTGACACATACTCGGCCTTCCGGATCTCTACTTCCGTTGCCCATCCCGTACAGACCATGGACTCACTTATCCATGAATTTTATCACTGATCTACCTAATTCTTCAGGAAAGTCATTCTGGTGGTAGTTAATCGCTTTAGTAAAATGGTGCCCTTTATACCATTGCCCGGCCTACCTAATGCTAAAACACTTGCACAAGTGTTTGTTGACAATATTATGAAACTCCATGGCATTCCCTCTGACGTGGTCTCGGATCGTGGGACTCAGTTTGTTTCCGGATTCTGCTTTTCATCCTCAGACGAATAGACAGACGGAGCGCATTAACCAGAATCTGGAGACTTACTTGAGAGGTTTTGTCTTTGAGACCCAGGAGGAGTGGTCTTCGTTTTTGTCTTTGGCAGAGTTTGCCATAAATAATTATTGACAGGAGTCCACTGGTAAGTTGACATTTTTTGGGGAATATGGGTTTCACCCGTAGTTTTGCACTTTTTCTGGTTCTGATACTTCATCATTGTCATCTATATGGCGGAAAATTCAAGATAACTTGATGAATCTGGGCAACGAGTATAAACGTGTGGCTGACAGGAGACGTATATATGTAATGTGTTTCATAAATGTTTGTTGAAGAGATATGTTGAACCTTTGGAGCCGTCTTCCTTGCCATCCTGTCATGGTGGAATTTCAGATCGCCAAGATAATTGACTCTCGAGTTCTCCGTAGATCTTGTTGTTTGGTGAAAGATTTTTACAGGTCTCACCCAGATAAGGTCGGTCCTGGGTGTCCCGAGGTCACCCGTAGGGGGGGGGGGGGTACCATCATGGACGTTCCCGCGACAGGTGGCAGAAGATCGGTGAGACTGGCAACACATGGTTGGATCTGACATATTTTCCGTTTGGATCAAATGACGTCTGTGTTGTTTCTGGTGCTTGCCACATCTTCTTTCCCCAGGAGTGGCTATTAGGGTCATTTACCTTCTCTATTTATAGTTGCTTCTCCCACAATGCTGTGCGGTTTATAGCTTCTCTTTGGACCTTTGCATAGATTGTGGTTGGATCTCGGGTGAGTTCCTGGTGCTTCCATTGCTCCTTTGAAGTTAAGTTTTTCCTTTCCCTTTTGTATTTTGTTTGGGTTCTGTGTGTTGCATTTCCCTATTGTTTGTATTAGGCCTGAAGGAGACTCCTGTTTGTCCTTCCTTTTGGAGGAACAGGTAGTCTTGTCCAGGAGTGCAGCATCATTTGTGGTACCACGGCTGCTCCACAATCTGAAGAGGCTACTGAGGAGCCCCATTCCTTTGTGTCAGGGTAAATCTCGGGCATCAGATGCTGACTGTCTCTGTTCTAGGAGATTTATGGAATGGACTGTTCTGTTGGTGGGCAGTACCTTGTGGCACTCAGACGAAAGGTAGACAGTCAAAGCTTTCAAGTCATTTGATTGACTGTGGGTTTCAGACACATACAGACTCCAGAATGAGAACATATGCCATAGCAGCAGTATAAAACAAGCTTGGGAAAGGGTTAGCAAGATGTTACCTCATGTAATGTCGAATTTCTCTGAAATGTTGATAAGAAGAACTGTAAAAGTGCAGGAGATGGCGGAGAATCACTTCTGGACCAGCTTTCATAAGCCAGGAGGACTGGGAATGTGGCTGGCCAAATGACCGAACAGTGTGACCCCGGAGGTAGAGCTGTCACACACGAGACTCACCCGTATAGCCGTAATTACCTGGTGGCTCAGAGACGTGCTGTGCATCAGCTTCCTGCCAAACTTCTTCGGTCTCCTCATCTCATCATCTTCATCATCTACATCCTAGCCAGGAGAAATTGAACGATAATTTAGCACACCTCCACCCACACTGTCCTACAGACCAAGTCTAAGATAGTAGAGAGGACCTAACTCCAGTCAGTGCCTCCGACCCTCTGCTCTATCCATTAAACTGAATGTCTCACTGTGTAATAAGTGACGTCTATGGAGCCACCTTCGCTGGTCCTCTCCTATCCCTCCACTGTCTCCTATCATTTTAGCTCTGCTTCTGTAGGACACAGCCATGAACCACCTTCTGTCTCATCAGAGGCACAGACCTCAGTGTCTCCACTATGCTTTACACAGCTGTATAGAAGTGGATGAAGTGGCAACCATCCCAACACCTCACGTGATGCCAGGGGACATCTGCTTTTTTCAGACTCTCTGGTGATGTCCCTATGTGCCTAGAGTGAGGAGCCTATACTATGTTCTATAGGTGGCAGCCCTCACCTGTCCTTGTCCTTCATCACTGCCATCTGGCTCTGAGGAATAACTGTCCTCATCATCCTCTTCTTCCCAGTAAGGTTCAGCATCTGGAAAACAAGATGCGAGTCAAGACATGGCCCTGCAAAACACCTTCAGAAATGAAGCCCCCAGTACCAGAGGGACAGTCCCTGTTTTTGACCCAAGTCCCTCTGTCCCCCTTTTTGATCTGATGTATAGATTTGATTAGAGCCTTGTATAATATTTCATTATTTGATGCGATCAGAGTTTTAGAAATTTCTATATTCAAATAATTTGTGCGCTACTGTAAAAGAAGACCATCGAAGTGCAGGAAAAAACGATCTTGCATAATGAACCATAAGCGTCCCTCTTGGACTGTCCAAAAAGTTGAGAGAAATGCCCAATGCGTCCTCCGCCGCCCTGAGGGCATCCCCTGGCTGTAAAACGTAATCTATGATAGTGCAGGTCTGCGCGCACTCAGCGGGCCCTCAGCATGCACTTAGCGGACCCTCAGCATGCACTCAGCGGGCCCTCAGCATGCACTCAGCGGGCCCTCAGCATGCACTTAGCGGACCCTCAGCATGCACTTAGCGGGCCCTCAGCATGCACTTAGCGGGCCCTCAGCATGCACTCAGCAGGTCAGGAGCTCTGCATATCTAGAGGTCTCTGTGTTCCGCTCCCCAGTTGCGCCCACACACAGCTTTCTTACCCAGGCCCTTAACCTTTGGTCTGGTCACGGTGGTGACCTCTTCGTGATCGATGGGCTGGCTGGACAGTGAGAAAATGCTGATTTCTGCCACTCGGATGGCCGGATCTTTACGGTTACTGTGGAGGTCCAGAACCTTCATCCCCTCTGTAGGACGCTGCATCACCTGCGTTGTGTAGGACAGAAAGCTGCTGTAACTATTAGGAACCCACCGCTCTACCAGCTATCATGGCGGTGCCACCGCGCTGGGACAACCTTGTAGAGGGAGGAGGTGTCAGTCAGCCCATGACTGCGAGCGCTAAACTACTGCTAGCCGGGGACTAAGGAGCGTCCAGTGCAAAGAGAAGGAGTGAGCGCTTAGCTCATGACGTGCTAGAGACACCTGAGTCCTGCCTCCAAGGAAAAAACCAGTGGACTGAATGCTTGTGACATGTGGTAGTGGGAGGAGGGTGAGGCTATGGCGAGGGGGGGGGAGGCTATGGCGAGGAGGGTGAGGCTATGGCGAGGAGGGTGAGGCTATGGCGAGGAGGGTGAGGCTATGGCGAGGAGGGTGAGGCTATGGCGAGGAGGGTGAGGCTATGGCGAGGAGGGTGAGGCTATGGCGAGGAGGGTGAGGCTATGGCGAGGGGAGGCTATGGCGAGGAGGGTGAGGCTATGGCGAGGAGGGTGAGGCTATGGCGAGGAGGGTGAGGCTATGGCGAGGAGGGTGAGGCTATGGCGAGGGGGAGGCTATGGCGAGGAGGGTGAGGCTATGGCGAGGAGGGTGAGGCTATGGCGAGGAGGGTGAGGCTATGGCGAGGGGGAGGCTATGGCGAGGAGGGTGAGGCTATGGCGAGGAGGGTGAGGCTATGGCGAGGAGGGTGAGGCTATGGCGAGGGGGAGGCTATGGCGAGGAGGGTGAGGCTATGGCGAGGGGAGGCTATGGCGAGGAGGGTGAGGCTATGGCGAGGAGGGTGAGGCTATGGCGAGGGGAGAGGCTATGGCGAGGAGGGTGAGGCTATGGCGAGGAGGGTGAGGCTATGGCGAGGAGGGTGAGGCTATGGCGAGGAGGGTGAGGCTATGGCGAGGGGAGGCTATGGCGAGGAGGGTGAGGCTATGGCGAGGGGGAGGCTATGGCGAGGAGGGTGAGGCTATGGCGAGGGGGGGGAGGCTATGGCGAGGAGGGTGAGGCTATGGCGAGGGGGGGGAGGCTATGGCGAGGGGGGGGGGCTATGGCGAGGGGGGGGTGGTCAGAGATAACGGGAGTGATATATTGTGTGAGAGGGAGGCAGATTAGATTGTGAGCTCCTGGGGTTAGAGATGATGGGAGTGATATATTGTGTGGGAGGGAGGCAGATTACATTGTGAGCTCCTGGGGTGAGAGATGATGGGAGTGATATATTGTGTGAGAGGGAGGCAGATTAGATTGTGAGCTCCTGGGGTGAGAGATGATGGGAGTGATATATTGTGTGAGAGGGAGGCAGATTAGATTGTGAGCTCCTGGGGTGAGAGATGATGGGAGTGATATATTGTGTGAGAGGGAGGCAGATTAGATTGTGAGCTCCTGGGGTGAGAGATGATGGGAGTGATATATTGTGTGAGAGGGAGGCAGATTAGATTGTGAGCTCCTGGGGTTGGAGATGATAGGAGTGATATATTGTGTGAGAGGGAGGCAGATTAGATTGTGAGCTCCTGGGGTTGGAGATGATGGGAGTGATATATTGTGTGAGAGGGAGGCAGATTAGATTGTGAGCTCCTGGGGTGAGAGATGATGGGAGTGATATATTGTGTGAGAGGGAGGCAGATTAGACTGTGAGCTCCTGGGGTGAGAGATGATGGGAGTGATATATTGTGTGGGAGGGAGGCAGATTAGATTGTGAGCTCCTGGGGTTGGAGATGATGGGAGTGATATATTGTGTGAGAGGGAGGCAGATTGGATTGTGAGCTCCTGGGGTTAGAGATGATGGGAGTGATATATTGTGTGAGAGGGAGGCAGATTAGACTGTGAGCTCCTGGGGTTGGAGATGATGGGAGTGATATATTGTGTGAGAGGGAGGCAGATTAGATTGTGAGCTCCTGGGGTTGGAGATGATGGGAGTGATATATTGTGTGAGAGGGAGGCAGATTAGACTGTGAGCTCCTGGGGTTGGAGATGATGGGAGTGATATATTGTGTGAGAGGGAGGCAGATTAGACTGTGAGCTCCTGGGGTTGGAGATGATGGGAGTGATATATTGTGTGAGAGGGAGGCAGATTAGACTGTGAGCTCCTGGGGTTGGAGATGATGGGAGTGATATATTGTGTGAGAGGGAGGCAGATTAGACTGTGAGCTCCTGGGGTTGGAGATGATGGGAGTGATATATTGTGTGAGAGGGAGGCAGATTAGACTGTGAGCTCCTGTGTACAGCACCGTGGATTATTGTACTGCGATATAAACAGCAGGCAGTGAATAAAGGGGGCGTCACCTCTGCCATGTTAATGACCCCAATGGCCAGGGACTTGTAGCCCAGGATGGTGCGGTTCTTGTATCGCTTCCGGCGCTGTAACATGATCTGCAGGTTGTTGGCGTTTCTCTTCAGGAAATGTGGATACTGGAAGAGACGAGGAGCGCACAGTGAAGATCCACCACATGTATGTCCCCTGAAACAGGCAGCGTCCCCAATATGTCATATGTCCCCCAATGGACCTTCCAAGTAAAATACAGCACAATTTGCCATATATACCCCATAATCCACAGACATGCTCCATAATCTACACCTATATATACCCTATAATCTATAGACATGCTCCATAATCTACATATATACCCAATAGATCCTATCCATAGTAACATATACATGCATAATCTACACATATATACCCCATAATCCACAGACATGCTCCATAATCCACATATATACCCTATAATCTATAGACATGCTCCATAATCTACATATATACAATATAATCCACAGACAAGCTCCATAATCTACAGATATACCCCATAATCTATAGACATGCTCCACAATCTACATATATATACCCCATAATCTATAGACATGCTCCATAATCTACATATATACCCCATAATCTATAGACATGCTCCATAATCTACATATATACAATATAATCCACAGACAAGCTCCATAATCTACATATATACCCCATAATCTATAGACATGCTCCATAATCTACATATATACCCCATAATCTATAGACATGCTCCATAATCTACATATATACCCGATAATCTATAGACATGCTCCACAATCTACATAACTATACCCGATAATCTATAGACATGCTCCACAATCTACATATATATACCCCATAATCCACAGACAAGCTCCATAATCTACATATATACCCCATAATCTATAGACATGCTCCACAATCTACATAACTATACCCGATAATCTATAGACATGCTCCACAATCTACATAACTATACCCGATAATCTATAGACATGCTCCACAATCTACATATATATACCCCATAATCCACAGACAAGCTCCATAATCTACATATATACCCCATAATCTATAGACATGCTCCATAATCTACATATATATACCCCATAATCTATAGACATGCTCCACAATCTACAGATATATACCCCATAATCTATAGACATGCTCCATAATCTACATATATACCCCATAATCTATAGACATGCTCCATAATCTACATATATACTCATAATGTATAGACAAGCTCCATAATCTACATATATACCCCATAATCCATAGACATTCTGCATAATCCAAATATATACTCATAATGTATAGACATGCTCCATAATCCACATATATACCCTATAATCTATAGACATGCTCCATAATCCACTAATACACCTCATAATCTATAGACATGCTCCACAATCTACATATTTATACCCCATAATCGATAGACATACTCCATAATCTACATATTTACCCCATAATCTATAGACATTCCCCATAATCCACATATATACCCATAATCTATAGACATGCTCCATAATCTACATATACATCCTATAATATGTAGACATGCTTCATAATCTAAACATATACCCCATAATCTATAGACATGCTCTATAAACTACATATATAAACCCCATAATCTATAGACATTCCTTATAATCTACATATATACCCTATAATCTACAGACAAACTCCATAATCTACATATATATATACCTCATAATCAATAGACATTCCTTATAATCTACATAAATACCGCATAACCTATAGACAGGCTCCATAATCTACATATATAACCTATGATCTATAGACAGGCTCCATAATCTACACATATACCCCATAATCTATAGACATGCTCTATAAAATACATATATAAACCCCATAATCTATAGACATTCCTTATAATCTACATATATATACCCCATAATCTATAGACAGGCTCCATAATCTACATATATAACCGATAATCTATAGACAGGTTCCATAATCTACATATATAACCTATAATCTATAGACATGCTCCATAATCTACATATATATCCCGTAATCTATAGACATGCTCCATAATCTACATATATACCCCGTAATCTATAGACATTCCTTATAATCTACATATATACCCTATAATCTATAGACAGGCTCTATAATCTACATATATACCCTATAATCTACAGACATGCTCCATAATCTACATATATAACCTATAATCTATAGACATGCTCCATAATCTACATATATACCCTATAATCTATAGACAGGCTCCATAATCTACATATATAACCTATAATCTATAGACATGCTCCATAATCTACATATATACCCTATAATCTACAGACAAACTCCATAATCTACATATATATTCCCCATAATTTATAGACATGCTCTATAAACTACATATATAAACCCCATAATCTATAGACATTCCTTATAATCTACATATATACCCTATAATCTATAAACATGCTCCATAATCTGTCTAGTTCTCTGCTGGCCTACTCCAGGTTCAGCCCTGTCGGGGCGTCTCTCCATGTGTCATACATGTCAGGTGTCACATGTTCCAGAAATGACCGGGTTGAGTGGGGTCTCAGCCTTCAGTCCGCGGCTCCCATGTTTATTCCGTCACCTGCGGCTGTCATCACTCACCTGGAGGGAGAAGCTGAGCTCCAGCTCTGTCTCCATCACCCCACATGGAGGAAGTTGGTACTCATTGGAGCGGAGAACTCTCTTCGAGCCCTGGATGAAGAGAATAAGAAGCCGCATTCACTGTCAGTATAATACTCCACTCACTACATATACTCTACGATATAATACTACACTCACTGTATATACTCCACGGTATAATACTCCACTCACTGTATATACTCCAGGGTATAATACTCCACTCACTGTATATACTCCACGGTATAATACTCCACTCACTGTATATACTCCACGGTATAATACTCCACTCACTGTATATACCCCACGGTATAATACTCCACTCACTGTATATACTCCACGGTATAATACTCCACTCACTGTATATACCCACGGTATAATACTCCACTCACTGTATATACCCACGGTATAATACTCCACTCACTGTATATACTCCACGGTATAATACTCCACTCACTGTATATACTCCACGGTATAATACTCCACTCACTGTATATACTCACGGTATAATACTCCACTCACTGTATATACCCCACGGTATAATACTCCACTCACTGTATATACTCCACGGTATAATACTCCACTCACTGTATATACTCCACGGTATAATACTCCACTCACTGTATATACTCCACGGTATAATACTCCACTCACTGTATATACTCCACGGTATAATACTCCACTCACTGTATATACCCCACGGTATAATACTCCACTCACTGTATATACTCCACGGTATAATACTCCACTCACTGTATATACTCCACGGTATAATACTCCACTCACTGTATATACTCCACGGTATAATACTCCACTCACTGTATATACTCCACGGTATAATACTCCACTCACTGTATATACCCCACGGTATAATACTCCACTCACTGTATATACTCCATGGTATAATACTCCACTCACTGTATATACTCCACGGTATAATACTCCACTCACTGTATATACCCCATGATATAATACTCTACTCACTGTATATACTCCACGGTATAATACTCCACTCACTGTATATACTCCACGGTATAATACTCCACTCACTGTATATACTCCACGGTATAATACTCCACTCACTGTATATACTCCACGGTATAATACTCCATTCACTGTATATACTCCAAGATATAATACTCCACTCACTGTATATACTCCACGATATAATACTCCACTCACTGTATCTACTCGACGGTATAATACTCCACTCACTGTATATACTCCACGGTATAATACTCCACTCACTGTATATACTCCACGGTATAATACTCCACTCACTGTATATACTCCACGGTATAATACTCCACTCACTGTATATACTCCACGGTATAATACTCCACTCACTGTATATACTCCACGGTATAATACTCCACTCACTGTATATACCCCATGATATAATACTCTACTCACTGTATATACTCCACGGTATAATACTCCACTCACTGTATATACTCCACGGTATAATACTCCACTCACTGTATATACCCCACGGTATAATACTCCATTCACTGTATATACTCCACGGTATAATACTCCACTCACTGTATATACTCCACGGTATAATACTCCACTCACTGTATATACTCCACGGTATAATACTCCACTCACTGTATATACCCCACGGTATAATACTCCACTCACAGTATATACTCCACGATATATTACTCCACTCACTGTATATACTCCACGGTATAATACTCCACTCACTGTATATACTCCATGGTATAATACTCCACTCACTGTATATACTCCACGGTATAATACTCCACTCACTGTATATACTCCATGGTATAATACTCCACTCACTGTATATACTCCACGGTATAATACTCCACTCACTGTATATACTCCACGGTATAATACTCCACTCACTGTATATACCCCACGATATAATACTCCACTCACTGTATATACTCCACGGTATAATACTCCACTCACTGTATATACTCCACGGTATAATACTCCACTCACTGTATATACCCCACGATATAATACTCCACTCACTGTATATACTCCACGGTATAATACTCCACTCACTGTATATACTCCACGGTATAATACTCCACTCACTGTATATACTCCACGGTATAATACTCCACTCACTGTATATACTCCACGATATAATACTCCACTCACTGTATATACCCCACGGTATAATGCTCCACTCACTGTATATACTCCACGGTATAATACTCCACTCACTGTATATACCCCACGGTATAATACTCCACTCACTGTATATACCCCACGGTATAATACTCCACTCACTGTATATACTCCACGGTATAATACTCCATTCACTGTATATACTCCACGGTATAATACTCCACTCACTGTATATACTCCACGGTATAATACTCCACTCACTGTATATACCCCACGGTATAATACTCCACTCAATGTATATACCCCACGGTATAATACTCCACTCACAGTATATACTCCACGGTATATTACTCCACTCACTGCATATACTCCACGGTATAATACTCCACTCACTGTATATACTCCATGGTATAATACTCCACTCACTGTATATACTCCACGGTATAATACTCCACTCACTGTATATACTCCACGGTATAATACTCCACTCACTGTATATACCCCACGATATAATACTCCACTCACTGTATATACTCCACGGTATAATACTCCACTCACTGTATATACCCCACGGTATAATACTCCACTCACTGTATATACCCCACGATATAATACTCCACTCACTGTATATACTCCACGGTATAATACTCCACTCACTGTATATACCCCACGGTAAAATACTCCACTCACTGTATATACTCCACGGTATAATACTCCACTCACTGTATATACCCCACGGTATAATACTCCACTCACTGTATATACCCCACGGTAAAATACTCCACTCACTGTATATACTCCACGGTATAATACTCCACTCACTGTATATACTCCACGATATAATACTCCACTCACTGTATATACTCCACGGTATAATACTCCATTCCTTGTCAGCTATCAGAGCGGTATTATACTCCATTCCCTGTCAGCTATAAGAGCGGTTTAGTACTCCATTCACTGTCAGCTATCAGAGCGCTATAATACTCTATTCACTGTATATACTCCACGGTATAATATTCTATTCACTGTCAGCGGTTAGAGCGGTATAATACTCCTTTCGCTGTCAGCTATCAGAGCGGTATAATACTCCATTCACTGTCAGCTATAAGAGCGGATTAATACTCCCGTCACTGTCAGCTATAAGAGCGGTATAATACTCCATTCATTGTCAGCTATGAGAACAGTATAATACTCCATTCACTGTCAGCTATCAGAGTAGTACAATACTCCATTCACCGTCAGCTATCAGAGCAGTATTATACTCCATTCATTGTCAGCGTTCAGAGTGGTATAATACTCCATTCACTTTTAGCTATCAGAGCGGTTTAATACTCCATTCACTGTCAGCTATGAAAACAGTATAATACTCTATTCACTGTCAGCTATCCGAGCAGTATAATACTCCATTCACTGTCAGCTATAAGAGCTGTATCATACACTATTTACTGTCAGCTATAAGAAAAGTATAATACTAGATTCACTGTCAGCTATCAGCGAGGTGTAATACTCCATTCACTGACAGATATCAGACCTGCAACTTCACGGCAATGACGACTGAGCTCAAATCTCTGTCCAGTTCTCTCAACACCAGGAGTTTCTTGAGGGTCAAACTGCATAGTCTGAAAGGGAAAAGAAACAATCATCAGTCACATGACACAGCCCAAGATGGTGTAAAAGCCCCTATAGAGGAAAGAGAGGAGCCTATAGATAGGACATTATACTACAGAGGAAGGAGAGGAGCCTATAGATAGTGCATTGTACTACAGAGGATGGAGAGGAGCCTATAGATAGTGCATTATACTACAGAGGATGGAGAGGAGCCTATAGATAGTGCATTATACTACAGAGGAAGGAGAGGAGCCTATAGATAGTGCATTATACTACAGAGGATGGAGAGGAGCCTATAGATAGAACATTGTACTACAGAGGAAGGAGAGGAGCCTATAGATAGTGCATTATACTACAGAGGATGGAGAGGAGCCTATAGATAGGACATTATTCTACAGAGGATGAAGAGGAGCCTATAGATAGAACATTGTACTACAGAGGATGGAGAGGAGCCTATAGATAGAACATTGTACTACAGAGGATGGAGAGGATCCTATAGATAGGGCATTGTACTACAGAGGATGGAGAGGATCCTATAGATAGGACATTATACTATAGAGGAAGGAGAGGAGCATATAGATAGGACATTATACTGCAGAGGATGGAGAGGAGCCTATAGATAGGACATTATACTACAGAGGAAGGAGAGGAGCCTATAGATAGGACATTATACTACAGAGGAAAGAGAGGAGCCTATAGATAGGACATTATACTACAGAGGAAGGAGAGGAGCCTATAGATAGGACATTATACTACAGAGGATGGAGAGGATCCTATAGATAGGGCATTATACAACAGAGGATGGAGAGGAGCCTATAGATAGCACATTATACTACAGAGGATGGAGAGGGGCCTATAGATAGGACATTATACTACAGAGGATGGAGAGGAGCCTATAGATAGGATATTATACTACAGAGGATGGAGAGGAGCCTATAGATAGGACATTATACTACAGAGGATGGAGAGGAGCCTATAGATAGGACATTATACTACAGAGGATGGAGAGGAGCCTATAGATAGGACATTATACTAGAGAGGATGGAGAGGATCCTATAGATAGGACATTATACTACAGAGGATGGAGGGGAGCCTATAGATAGGGCATTATACACCAGAGGATGGAGAGGAGCCTATAGATAGGGCATTGTACTGCAGAGGATGGAGAGGATCCTATAGATAGGGCATTATACAACAGAGGATGGAGAGGAGACTATAGATAGGACATTATACTACAGAGAATAGAGAGGATCCTATAGATAGGGCATTGTACTACAGAGGATGGAGAGGAGCCTATAGATAGGGCATTGTACTACAGAGGATGGAGAGGATCCTATAGATAGGGCATTATACTACAGAGGATGGAGAGGAGCCTATAGATAGGGCATTATACAACAGAGGATGGAGAGAAGCCTATAGATAGAACATTATACTATAGATAATGGAGAGAAGCATATAGATGGGGCATTGTACTACAGAGGATGAAGGGGAGCCTATAGATAGGACATTATCCTACAGAGGATGGAGAGGAGCCTATAGATAGGACATTATACTACAGAGGATGGAGAGGAGCCTATAGATAGGACATTATACTACAGAGAATAGAGAGGAGCATATAGATAATTATACTACAGAGGATGGACAGTAGCCTATAGATAGGACATTATACTACAGAGGATGGAGAGAAGCCTATAGATTGGACGTTATACTACAGAGGATAGAGAGGAGCCTATATATAATTATACTACAGAGGATGGACAGGAGCCTATAGATAGGACATTGTAGTACAGAGGATGGAGAGGAGCCTATAGATAGTACATTATACTACAGAGGATGGAGAGGAGCCTATAGATAGTGCATTATACTACAGAGGAAGGAGAGGAGCCTAAAGATTGGACATTATACTACAGAGGATGGAGAGGAGACTATAGATAGGACATTATACTACAGAGGATGGAGAGGAGACTATAGATAGGGCATTGTACTACAGAGTAAGGAGAGGAGCCTATAGATAGGATATTATACTACAGAGTAAGGAGAGGAGCCTTTAGATAGGACATTATACTACAGAGGATGGAGAGAAGCCTATAGATTGGACATTATACTGTAGAGGATAGAGAGGAGCCTATAGATAAGTATACTACAGAGGATGGACAGGAGCCTATAGATAGGACATTGTACTACAGAGGATGGAGAGGAGACTATAGATAGAGAAATATACTACAGAGGATGGAGAGGAGCCTATAGATAGGACATTATACTTCAGAGGATGGGGAGGAGCCTATAGATAGATAATTATACTACAGAGGATGGAAAGGAGCCTATAGATAGGACATTATACTACAGAGGATGGACTGGAACGTATAGATAGGACATTATACTACAGAGGATTGAGAGGATACTATAGACAGGGCATTATACAACAGAGGATGGAGAGTAGCATATAGATAGGGCATTATACAACAGAGGATGGAGAGGAGCCTATAGATAGAGAATTATACTACAGAGGATGGAGAGAAGCCTATAGATAGGACATTATACTACCGAGGATGGGGAGGAGCCTATATACAGGGCATTATACTACAGAGGATGGAGGGGAGCCTATATACAGGGCATTATACTACAGAGGAAGAAGAGGAGCCTATAGATAGGACATTATACTACAGAGGATGGAGAGGAGCCTATAGATAGGACATTATACTACAGAGCAAGGAGAGGAGCCTATAGATAGAACATTGTACTACAGAGGATGGAGAGGAGCCTATAGATAGAACATTGTACTACAGAGGATGGAGAGGATCCTATAGATAGGGCATTATACTACAGAGGATGGAGAGGATCCTATAGATAGGACATTGTACTACAGAGGATGGAGAGGATCCTATAGATAGGACATTATACTGCAGAGGATGGAGAGGAGCCTATAGATAGGACATTATACTACAGAGGAAGGAGAGGAGCCTATAGATAGGACATTATACTACAGAGGAAGGAGAGGAGCCTATAGATAGGACATTATACTAGAGAGGATGGAGAGGAGACTATAGATAGGACATTATACTAGAGAGAATGGACAGAAGCCTATAGATATTGCATTATACTACAGAGGATGGAGAGGGGCCTATAGATAGGACATTATACTACAGAGGATGGAGAGGAGCCTATAGATAGGACATTATACTACAGAGGATGGAGAGGAGCCTATAGATAGGACATTATACTACAGAGGATGGAGAGGAGCCTATAGATAGGACATTATACTAGAGAGGATGGAGAGGATCCTATAGATAGCACATTATACTACAGAGGATGGAGGGGAGCCTATAGATAGGGCATTATACAACAGAGGATGGAGAGGAGCCTATAGATAGGGCATTGTACTACAGAGGATGGAGAGGATCCTATAGATAGGGCATTATACAACAGAGGATGGAGAGGAGACTATAGATAGGACATTATACTACAGAGAATAGAGAGGATCCTATAGATAGGGCATTATACTACAGAGAATGGAGAGGAGCCTATAGATAGAACATTGTACTACAGAGGATGGAGAGGATCCTATAGATAGGACATTGTACTACAGAGGATGGAGAGGATCCTATAGACAGGACATTATACTGCAGAGGATGGAGAGGAGCCTATAGATAGGACATTATACTACAGAGGAAGGAGAGGAGCCTATAGATAGGACATTATACTACAGAGGAAAGAGAGGATCCTATAGATAGGACATTATACTACAGAGGAAGGAGAGGAGCCTATAGATAGGACATTATACTACAGAGGATGGAGAGGATCCTATAGATAGGGCATTATACAACAGAGGATGGAGAGGATCCTATAGATAGGGCATTATACAACAGAGGATGGAGAGGAGCCTATAGATAGGACATTATACTACAGAGGATGGAGAGGAGCCTATAGATAGGGCATTATACTACAGAGGAAGGAGAGGAGCCTATAGATTGGACATTATACTACAGAGGATGGAGAGGAGCCTATAGATAGGGCATTATACTACAGAGGATGGAGAGGAGCCTATAGATAGGACATTATACTACAGAGGATGGAGAGGAGCCTATAGATAGAGAATTATACTACAGAGGATGGAGAGAAGCCTATAGATAGAACATTATACTATAGATGATGGAGAGAAGCATATAGATGGGGCATTGTACTACAGAGGATGAAGGGGAGCCTATAGATAGGACATTATCCTACAGAGGATGGAGAGGAGCCTATAGATAGGACATTATACTACAGAGGATGGAGAGGAGCCTATAGATAGGACATTATACTACAGAGAATAGAGAGGAGCATATAGATAATTATACTACAGAGGATGGACAGTAGCCTATAGATAGGACATTATACTACAGAGGATGGAGAGAAGCCTATAGATTGGACGTTATACTACAGAGGATAGAGAGGAGCCTATATATAATTATACTACAGAGGATGGACAGGAGCCTATAGATAGGACATTGTAGTACAGAGGATGGAGAGGAGCCTATAGATAGTACATTATACTACAGAGGATGGAGAGGAGCCTATAGATAGTGCATTATACTACAGAGGAAGGAGAGGAGCCTAAAGATTGGACATTATACTACAGAGGATGGAGAGGAGACTATAGATAGGACATTATACTACAGAGGATGGAGAGGAGACTATAGATAGGGCATTGTACTACAGAGTAAGGAGAGAAGCCTATAGATAGGACATTATACTACAGTGGGTAGAGAGGAGCCTATAGATAGGATATTATACTACAGAGTAAGGAGAGGAGCCTTTAGATAGGACATTATACTACAGAGGATGGAGAGAAGCCTATAGATTGGACATTATACTGTAGAGGATAGAGAGGAGCCTATAGATAAGTATACTACAGAGGATGGACAGGAGCCTATAGATAGGACATTGTACTACAGAGGATGGAGATGAGACTATAGATAGAGAAATATACTACAGAGGATGGAGAGGAGCCTATAGATAGGACATTATACTTCAGAGGATGGGGAGGAGCCTATAGATAGATAATTATACTACAGAGGATGGAAAGGAGCCTATAGATAGGACATTATACTACAGAGGATGGACTGGAACGTATAGATGGGACATTATACTACAGAGGATTGAGAGGATACTATAGACAGGGCATTATACAACAGAGGATGGAGAGTAGCATATAGATAGGGCATTATACAACAGAGGATGGAGAGGAGCCTATAGATAGAGAATTATACTACAGAGGATGGAGAGAAGCCTATAGATAGGACATTATACTACCGAGGATGGGGAGGAGCCTATATACAGGGCATTATACTACAGAGGATGGAGGGGAGCCTATATACAGGGCATTATACTACAGAGGAAGAAGAGGAGCCTATAGATAGGACATTATGCTACAGAGGATGGAGAGGAGCCTATAGATAGGACATTATACTACAGAGCAAGGAGAGGAGCCTATAGATAGGACATTATACTACAGAGGATGGAGAGGAGCCTATAGATAGTGCATTATACTACAGAGGAAGAGGCGGAGCCTATAGACAGGGCATTATACTACAGAGGATTGAGAGGAGTAGATAGATAGGGCATTATACTACAAAGGATGGAGAAGAGCCTATAGATAGGACATTATACTACAAAGGATGGAGAGGAGCCTATAGATAGGACATTATACTACAAAGGATGGAGAGGAGCCTATAGATAGTGCATTATACTACAGAGGATGGAGAGGAGCCTATAGATTGGACATTATACTACAGAGGATTGAGAGGAGACTATAGATAGGGCATTATACTACAGAGGATGGAGAGGAGCCTATAGATAGGACATTGTACTACAGAGGATGGAGAGGAGCCTATGGATAGGACATTATAGTACAGAGGATGGAGAGGAGCCTATAGATAGGACATTATAGTACAGAGGATGGAGAGAAGCCTATAGATAGGACATTATAGTACAGAGGATGGAGAGGAGCCTATAGATAGGACATTATACTACAGAGGATGGAGAGGAGCCTATAGATAGCACATTATAGTACAGAGGATGGAGAGGATCCTATAGATAGGACATTATACTACAGAGGAGGGAGAGGAGCCTATAGATAGTGCATTATACTACAGATATAAAGATTGGTGGAATTTCACTACGTGCTGTGAAACCTTGTAATTCACAGAGGGAATAGACCTGGCTGACAATAACTTCTGCTGCGGGGTGGAGATTGCCTTCTGTTGGGGATCTGCGTTTTGCATAAATACGAAGTGTCATTATCCTTGCTCTCACTTTGAAGCTTAGAAGTGTCAGGCAGCACAACCATCATTTGAAATGAACTGAGACTTATTGTGAAAATTATCCACTTCACATCGTTGGTTTGCAACGGCAAAAGAAGATCGACTCGCCACAGTGGTGACATATTTACATCTTTTTATGTGTTTTATTTATTGAAGAGGATGGAGGGGAGCCTATAGATAGGACCTTATACTACAGAGGATGGAGAGAATCCTATAGATAGGACCTTATACTACAGAGGAAAGAGAGGAGCCTATAGATAGGACCTTATACTACAGAGGATGGAGAGAATCCTATAGATAGGGCATTGTACTACAGAGGAAAGAGAGGAGCCTATAGATAGGACATTATACTATAGAGGATGGAGAGAATCCTATAGATAGGGCATTGTACTACAGAGAATGGAGAGGAGCCTATAGATAGGACCTTATACTACAGAGGATGGAGAGAATCCTATAGATAGGGCATTATACTACAGAGGAAAGAGAGGAGCCTATAGATAGGACATTATACTACAGAGAATGGAGGGGACCCTATAGATAGTACATTATTCTACAGAGAATGGAGAGGAGCCTATAGATTGGACATTATACTACAGAGGATGGAGAGGAGCCTATAGATAGGACATTATACTACAGAGGAAAGAGAGGAGCCTATAGATAGGACATTATACTACAGAGGAAAGAGAGGAGCCTATAGATAGGACATTATACTACAGGGAATGGAGGGGACCCTATAGATAGTACATTATTCTACAGAGAATGGAGAGGAGCCTATAGATTGGACATTATACTACAGAGGATGGAGAGGAGCCTATAGATAGGACATTATACTACAGAGGATGGAGAGGAGCCTATAGATAGGACATTATACAACAGAGGATTGAGAGGATCCTATAGATAGGGCATTATACAACAGAGGATGGAGTGGAGACTATAGATAGGACATTATACTACAGAGAATAGAGAGGATCCTATAGATAGGGCATTGTACTACAGAGGATGGAGAGGAGACTATAGATAG
Source organism: Bufotes viridis (assembly GCA_033119425.1). Lineage (NCBI taxonomy): Eukaryota > Metazoa > Chordata > Amphibia > Anura > Bufonidae > Bufotes > Bufotes viridis. The sequence goes on from CM065592.1 coordinate 430,255,236, forward strand.
GGCATTATAATAGAGAGGATGGAGAAGATCCTATAGATAGGGCATTATACAACAGAGGATGGAGAGGAGCCTATAGATAGCACATTATACTAGAGAGGATGGAGAGGAGCCTATAGATAGGGCATTGTACTACAGAGGATGGAGAGGAGCCTATAGATAAGGCATTGTACTACAGAGGATGGAGAGGATCCTATAGATAGGGCATTATACAACAGAGGATGGAGAGGAGCCTATAGATAGCACATTATACTACAGAGTATGGAGAGGAGCCTATAGATAGGGCATTGTACTACAGAGGATGGAGAGGATCCTATAGATAGGACATTATACAACAGAGGATGGAGAGGAGCCTATAGATAGCACATTATACTACAGAGGATGGAGAGGAGCCTATAGATAGGGCATTGTACTACAGAGGATGGAGAGGAGCCTATAGATAGGACATTATACTACAGAGGAAGGAGAGGAGCCTATAGATAGGACATTATACAACAGAGGATGGAGAGGAGCCTATAGATAGGACATTATACTAGAGAGGATGGAGAGGAGACTATAGATAGGGCATTATACTAGAGAGGATGGAGAGGATCCTATAAATAGGGCATTATACAACAGAGGATGGAGAGGAGCCTATAGATAGCACAATAACCATCCTACATAAGATAGCGATAATGTGGATGTGGAGAACAATCAAAAACATAACCATAGCAAAAGCAGGTGCATGACGCTTCCATTGTATGCATTTTTTGCTGTTGATTGCCCCTAGCAACGGACTACAAGTGCAGGATGTGCTCCCCTATATACATGCACAACTGCATATGGGTTGAGCATATCCTGCTTGTTAAACACCACACCACGTTTTCTAATGGTTTGTATAATATGTTTGGAGGTGTATAAACACCGATTTAAATGTGCCTGCTTTTCATCTACAGGCTACATTCAGGTGCACCTGGGAGGCTCTGGGCCATATCAGCCAGTCTCGGGTGGGCTCACAGGCACCTCCCAGCTCCCATTGCAAGCATGGTTCACATGCTGGAGGTCACTGGTGAGCCAGGCCTTACGCTCCCGTAATGCCCAACGGCTCCTGGTATCGCCCATACGGCACAGGTAGGTTGAGTGGTAGGGCCTCGGGCTACTTGAGAGACCTTGCCGTGGTGTCCGAGCTTAAGACATGTCCTCCTAGTGGGATATGTCGAACTAACCCCTCAATTTTATCAGTGTGAGGGTTTAGTATTGCCGCAGAGTGCACCTGCTTTTGCTATGGTTATGTTTTCAATATGAGTAGACCCAGAAGGTAGGAATGCTCATACACCAGAACCTTAGCCCTGGAGACCCTGGAAAGCCCCAGGAGTGGTGGCAGGGAATAAGATTACAAATCCTAAGTAGCCCCGACAGATAAGAACAGTTTTTTTCGGAACCAGACACACTAAGCAGGGATGAATTATGTATACTGTTCAGTGTTCACTTCAGATGCATGATGAAAAATTACGAATATTCGAAAAAACGAATATATAGCAATATATTTGAAATATTCGTGAATTATCAAAGTGGCACGAATCCTTGGCATGCGCACAAGTCTCACAGGCTGACACATAGCCCTCAATACATTTACGCAACCCTAGCCACCAGAATCTCCGGGAAATGAGATCAACCGTGGAGATCAACCTGCTCCCAGGGTGTCCCATAAGAACAGTACTGTGATGTTCCTGGAACACCTTGTGCCATAGATTCCGAAGGAAAAAACAACTTCTTGGGAGGACAAGAGTCAGGTGCATCTCCCTGGGCCTCCAACACCTCTGCCTCAAGTTCAGGATAAAGGGCGGATACATTCACCCCATCAGCTAATATCGGACCAGGATCCTCCGAAAGCTACGGGACAAATCATCTGCTTTGACGTTCTTAACCCATGGGGGATAGGTGACAGCGAAATTAAATCTGGTAAAAAACAACGACCATCTGGGCTGCCTTGGGTTCAGAGGTTTAGTTGACTCCAGATAAGCCAGATTTTTGTGATCAGTAATTACCGTAATGGGATGAATCGCACCTTCCAATCAATGACGCCATTCCTCAAAAGCCAACTTAATGGCCAGCCACTCTCTATTACCTACATCATAATTTATTTCAGCAATAGAGAGTTCTTTTGAGAAAAAAACACATGGGCGCCATTTGCTAGGAGAAGGACTCTGCAACAAGACTGCTCCAACCACTACCTCAAATGCGTCAACTTCCACAATGAATAGCTGTGACACAGCAGGTTGCACCAGTATAGGAGCGGAAGCAAAACATTCCTTTACCACTGAAAAGGCATGTAATGCCTCATCAGACCAGACTGAGAAATCCACACCTCTCTTAGTCATATCTGTTAATGGTTTATCAACAGTCGAGTATTTCAAGATAAATTTAATGTAGTTGTCGATGAACCCCAAAAATCGCATGAGCGCTTTCAGATTTTCGGGTTGATCCCAGTCTAACACAGCATGGACTTTTTCCGGATCCATATGAAAACCCGAAGATGAGAGTAGGTACCCCAGGAATTGCACTTCCGGAACCGAAAATACACACTTCTCCATCTTAGCATACAATTTATTCTCCCTTAGGATCTGTAAGACCTGTCTCACATGATCCTGATGCTTCTCCATGTCGGGGGAATACATTAAAATATCATCCAGATACACCACCACAAACCTGTCCACCAGATTATGAAAGATGTCATTGATGAAATGTTGAAAAACCGCAGGAGCATTGGTTAACCCAAAAGACATGACCATATTTTCAAAATGAATAACCCTCAGGGGTATTAAAGGCTGTCTTCCATTCGTTCCCCTCCTTGATCTTTATCAGATTATATGCCCCCCTCAAATCCAACTTCAAAAACACCTTGGCACTGACAATCTGATTAAAGAAATCCGGGATCAAAAGAAGGGGATAAGGATCACGGACAGTAATGTGATTAAGCTCACAGAAGTCTAAACATGGCCTAAGAGTTCCATCCTTTTTCTTAACAAAGAAGAACTCTGCAGCCACTGGGGATTTGGATGGTCTAACATGACCGTTGGCCAAACTCTCGGTGATATATTCTCGCATGGCGGCTCTTTCGTGTTCAGAAAGATTATACAACCTGGGCAACTTTGCTTCGAGAACAAGGTTGACGGGGCAATCATACTCCCGATATGGAGGCAACTCCTGGTCTCCACTTTTAGAGAATACATCAGAAAAATCAGAAATAAGCAAAGGTGCAACTTTAGTAGTTACACTAGAAAGCGATGTGCTAAGACAGTTGACTATGCAAAAATCATTCCAATCAAGAATCTGTCTCACTTGCCAATCGATGGTAGGGTTATGTTTGGATAACAACGGTAAACCTAGCAACAGAAGAGCAGGCAGACCCTCCAGCACAAAACATGAAATGGATTCTTGATGAGAATCTCCTACCTTTAGGCAAATGTCCTGCACTATTTGTGACAAATACTTTTGTGAGAGTGAAGTGGAATCAATTGCAAACACCAACATTTTTGTTTATTGCGCTTATTGTCAAACCATGCATACGTGCAAATTGACCATCCACTAGGTTAACCCCTGCCCCACTGTCAATAAATACTTCAATTCCCACAGTTTCAGGGTGTCTAGCGCTACCTTGGCAGGCAGGAGAACCGGGTACTACCGGTAAATGACAATAGTACATTCTCAGATATTCCACCCACACCACCCAAGAGTGAGAAGACGTTTAACATAAGGATATACATTAACAAAATGTCCCCTGTTACCACAGAAAAAGCAGAATCTTTTCTTAACCCTAACGTTTTAATTAGCAGGTCCAGGAGTGACTTCCCCCAAGTGCATTGGCTCATCATCAGACATGAGCTCAGAAGCCTACCTGCCCAAAATGTCGGAATAGGCCGCCTCCCCATATGATCGTGCGTCCCGAGCGAGAGAAACCTTATACATCTCCCTCAGGCGTCTATCAATATGTACAGTCAGAGACATGGCTGCCTCCAATTACTCTGGATATTCATGAAATGCCAATGTGTCCTTCAGGTTCTCAGATAACCCTTGAAAGAATTGACTATGGAGGGCTGGGTCATTCCACTCAGTATCAGTTGCCCATCTCCTAAATTCAGAGCAATGGGACTCAGCAGAATGTTCCCCCTGCCATAAACTATGCAACTTAGTCTCGGCCAGGGAGACCCGATCTGGGTCATCGTAGATAAGTCACAGAGCTCTGAAAAATTCATCTACCGACCAGAGGAATTGTGATCCGGTCGGCAAAGAAAAAGCCCAAGACTTAGCATCACCTTTTAGTAATGTGAGAGAGAGTTTTTTTATATATATATATATTGTGAACACCTTTTTGTCCACGAGATGGCAGCTAACCAGATGTGTGAGCCTTGTGTGCATTTCTTTGTCTTAAGGTCACTGGGGGGGTGGTGTTAGGTTGCAGTTTTCAAATCTACCTATGAACTCAGAGTTGAAGTTGCTGAAACCACTCCTATCAAGTTAAGGAGCCAATAGTCTTTTCTTAAGGAACACCCCTTTTGTGATGTCATGTCTGCTATTTAAGTGAATGTATCTTGAATAAAGCTCTCTTGCTCAGGGGATGAGAGGATCTTTCCATGAAACCAACTTGTGTGTCTGGTCTAATTATGAAAGCAGTATGATACGTACATATTTATACTTCTAATTTATTTGGCACCACACAAAGAAGATGAGAATCGCATGAATTGCGATAACAATTTGGGGTCCCTGGGTGGGCAGACAGCTTGCGTAGCTTCCGATTCAAACGTCACAAGAGGACTTGCGCAAAACCATCAGACGAGGTCACACACTGCAGCAAGGCAAGAAAACTTTATTTCTTACTTTCCTTCTCTGAGCCTTTTGCCCACATGGATTCTCAAGAGTTGAATTGGTGTTATCGCGATAGAAGGGTTCAAATTATAGCTGATCTGTCCTTTAGAATGAAAGAACTCATTTGAATATTCCTTCTCTGTATGGTAGGACTTGCTGAAACTAAGCGGGAGTTGATAGATGGCTGAGTCGGATATCCATGACATAGAATGGGATCCCAGCCAAGCTCTGATGACGAGAGTCTTGGAGATTTATTAACGCCGATTACAGGCATGAGTAGGATTAACGTCGATTACATGAATTGGACCCGGGGTCTTCACCAAAGGATTTGTGGATTCGATAGGGATTAGATAACGTTCGATCTATGTGTAACTACTCTTAGCTAGCAGGTTCGATAGTGATTAGATATTGTTTGATCTTTGTGTAACCACAAAAATGGGAAATTCTAAAGTTGCAGGACATAGTGAGGAGATGTCAACAGCAGATCAGCTGATGAGAAAAAGAGATGGGAAAGTTTCAGTTATTAAGTTAAAATCGTTCATGCATGAAATTGGTATCGCAGAAACCGGTAGATTAAATGAAAATTTATAGAAAAATAAAATGCAGGAAAAGAAGGTTTGGTTGAGAGATAATAATAGGCTGATGCAAGCAGTTATGGTGGAAGTTATCCACTCATGTGACGGATGGAAAGTTGAAAGAAGTTGAGAAAAATGGACAATATTTCTATTGTAAGATGGAGGATTTGGATGTGGTAGTGAACAAAGAACAGGACAGTCTGCCATGTGGCATCCCTTCCCCCATCACATCTGCTGTAACCTCCACTAGTAGTTCTGTGTCTTGTAGTTCCACAAAAACTCCTATTGTACCTCCTGTCAGCCCCTCCTCTGCACCCTGCTCTGGAATGTGCTCCTTTCCAACAGGAACACCTCCCACCGTGCTTTCTGCTCCTTCTATCCCTTCCCCATCACCCGAAACGCCCTCCTCAGGAAATGAACCCCCCCCCCTTATGTTGGGTGGGAGTGTGTTTGCAGGCACGTAAATGCTGTAGCCCACACTGGTTATTCTGTGTCTTTTAGTTCCACAATAACTTTTCCTGTCTTCTTTTTCCTCTGGAATGTGCTCCTCCAGAGGGAACCCCTCCCATCATGTATTCTGCTCCTTTCCTTTCCATTCCCCTATATTGTTCTAGTGAAGTCCCACCCTTAGGAATTCAACCGCTCTTATGGTGGGGGCTGGTAATTGGTAATGCATCTGCAGACTATGAAGATACCGACATGTGTGTTATCTAGAGATCTTCCGGAAAGGGCTCCAGTTATGTTATAGGTCCCAGTATTGGCTTAGATGTCTGCAAATAACCTTTCCAAATTGTATGTTCTACTAGTTAAAAATTATGCCAACTGAAAGTATCCCTGACCAATCCGGTCAATCTAAGGTTGCACCCATTCTAAGTCCCTATTCAGACATGAGTAGATTTCAGTCACAGGAAAATGTGAGATTTCTAGCATCACTTTATAATGTATGAAATCTGCTGCACCCAGTATCCCCAGTAGTACCATCAATTTTACTGATGAGTAGAATTCCCAATTCAGAGGACTTTCCTATGCTGTTTTGTAGAGAATTAGTTGAGATTTAGAAGATTTAGTCCAATGTAGAGCTGGGGATTCTTTCTCTCAAGATTGTAGCTTTAACAGTGGGTGGGGGAGGAAGCCTTTAGGTTAATAACCTGTCACATTGTCTGAATATGCATCAGGACAGGACAGAGAGTGTAGAGAAAGTTTGTACTAGACTTCAGAAAAGTTGGGTGAATTTGGGCTTTGAGCATACCTTAGATAAGCATGACAAAATCTTAAGTGCTTCCTTTGATGATGGTCTTAAGGATCATCTGGAAAGGTCTAGTATTAGCTAGGCCTGAGTGAAGTTCACGATAGCCCTCCATTTTGTTCCTCCATTTTGTTGAAGTCGAATTGAACAAAGGCCTAAGGTGGGCGTGGCTGCCTATCAGTCCTCCCCACAAGAAGAGGGAAGGAAAACTTTGTACGTACTGTGGGGAGTCGCTCTGGTAGTCAGCGGTGCGGGTGCAGTTTAGAGGCAAAACCAGGAGTCCAGATTGTGCAACAAACAGTGTTTTATTCCCACTTGCACACAAAATGAAAAACAGTCTCTTGGTGACAGTTCACACACAACGGAAATAACGTAGCCAAACAAAAACAGTCCAACACAGGTTCAGTCACCTGGGAGGTGTAGGTGCAGGTTCGCACCACGCTGTCGGCCCAGCCGCAGGAGAATCCAGCTTCAGGTAGCCAGGAACACAACACCTCCTTGCTGAGCGCTTTCCTCCAGGACAGAGAACTCCCAGCCCTGTTAGCAGCTCCAGGATAATCACACTCACAGCTGGTGGTGCTGGCTGAGTTTATAAACCCAGCCCAAAACTCGGACTGGACCGTGGGGAGCAGCCACCCACCCTACTCTTTAGCTGCTCCCAGTAAGAGCCGGCCCGGATCGGCTTTTCAGCCATGCTATTTAACAAAGTCAAACAGCACTAGCTGCTGCAGACAAAACCCGGCTCTCACCTCACCGAGGCCAGCAACCTCGGTGACACGTACCTGCCATCACATATGACACCTTGCACCTTACCACATACCCCCTTTGTTCAACCCTGAGGGGTGAACACACGTGAGGCAGTGGACGCGGGACAGGGCATCTGCGTTGCCCTGCAAGCGGCCTGCCCTGTGTTCCACGGAAAACTTGAAATTTTGAAGAGATAGGAACCACCTGGTGACCCGAGCATTCCTCTCCTTGGCCTGACTCATCCATTTGAGGGGGAATGGTCGGTCACCAGACGGAACCTCCTCCCTAACAGGTAGTAGCGGAGAGATTCGAGTGCCCACTTGATAGCCAGGCACTCCTCTCCACTATACTATACCTGGACTCGGCGGGACTGAGCTTACGGCTCAGGAAGACAACGGGATGTTCTTCCCCGTTGACCTCCTGCGACAGTACCGCACCGAGGCCTACCTCCGAGGCGTCGGTCTGTACGACAAACTCCTTGTTGAAGTCGGGTGTCACCAAAACCGGGACCCACACAGGGCCGACTTCAACGCGGAGAAAGCCTCCTCCGCCTTCTCACTCCAGCTAACCCTCCCAGACTTTCGCCCCTTCAACAGGTCTGTCAATGGCGCTGCTATTGTGGCAAAGTGGGGCACAAACCTCATGTAGTAACCTACAATCCCCAGGAACGACTTTACCTGCCTGGTGGTGACCGGTCGGGCCAGTTACGAATGGCCTCTACCTTAGTTACCTGAGGTTTGATGACTCCCGCCCAATTACATATCCCAGATATTTTGTCTCCTCTAACCCTATGGAGCACTTCTTTGGGTTAGCGGTCAGTCCGGCTTTCCTCAGGGCATCCACTACCGCCTGCACCTTGGGTAAATGGCTTTCCCAGTCGGTGCTGTGGATGACTACATCATCCAAGTAGGCCGAGGCGCACCGACGATGTGGTCGCAGCACTATGTCCATTAACCTTTGGAAAGTGGCGGGGGCGCCATGCAGGCCAAAGGGTAACACCTTGTAGTGATACAGGCCCTGCGGGGTAACAAATGCGGTTTTTCCTTAGCCGACTCCGTTAAGGGTACCTGCCAGTACCCTTTAGTGAGGTCCAGCACAGAAAAATAACGGGCTTGTCCTAAACTTTCAACCAGCTCGTCTACTCGGGGCATGGGATACGCGCCAAACTTGGATACTTCATTTAACTTGCGAAAGTCGTTGCAGAACCGCAACGTCCCATCCGGCTTGGGTATTAGGACTATGGGACTGGCCCACTCACTTTTCGACTCCTCAATGACCTCGAGCTTCAACATTAACTGTACTTCCTCCGCGATGGCCCGTCGCCGAGCCTCGGGTACCCGGTATGGTTTTAACCGGATCTTGGCCTGAGGCTCAGTGACGATGTCATGTTGGATGAGAGACGTGCGGCCAGGGAGGTCCGAGAACACATCCGTGTTCCGACTGATGAATTCCCTGACTTCCTGAACTTGTTTGGAAGACAGGCTGTCTGCAATTTTTACCGTGGTTACTGCTTCACAGGCCTCGAACTGTGGGGCTGGACCCTTTTCACCTAGAAGCCCTGGCCGGGGGCTGTGGTCGTCGGCTGTGTCCCTATCTTTCCACGGCTTTAGCAAATTCACATGGTACACCTGCTCCGGCTTGCGCCGCCCTGGCTGGTGTACTTTGTAATTTACTTCCCCTACCTTCTCGATCACCTCATAGGGGCCCTGCCACCTAGCTAGGAATTTGCTGTCAAGGGTGGGTACCAGAACCAAAACCCGATCTCCCGGATTGAAGTCCCGTACCCGAGCCTGACGATTGTACACCCTACTCTGGGCTTGTTGCGCTGCCTCCATATGCTCCCGGACCAAGGGCAACACCCTTTCCATCCGGTCCTGCATTTGGGCGACATACTCAATGACACTTTTGTGGGGGACAGGCTGTTGTTCCCACGCTTCCTTGGCGATATCCAACAGGCCCCGAGGGTGTCTGCCATAAAGCAGTTCGAAGGGCGAGAACCCAGTAGAGGCCTGGGGCACCTCTCGCACTGCGAACATGAGATAGGGCAGAAGCAGATCCCAGTCCTTCCCATCTCTAGGCACCACCCTCTTTAACATATTTTTTAGAGTTTGGTTAAACCTCTCCACAAGACCGTCTGTTTGCGGATGGTAAACGGACGTCCGTAACTGCTTTATACGCAACAATTTACACAGTTCCCTCATTACTTTGGACATAAAAGGGGTCCCTTGGTCTGTCAGAACCTCTTTTGGCAGGCCCACACGGGAAAACATCTCCATTAACTCTTTGGCAATGAGCTTAGCTGAGGTATGTCGCAGAGGCACCGCCTCCGGATACCGAGTGGCATAGTCGAGAACTACCAGAATGTGTTGGTGGCCCCTGGCAGACTTTGGTACAGGCCCACTAAATCCATCGCGATTCGCTCAAACGGTACTTCAATAATTGGCAGAGGTACCAGGGGACTACGGAAATGTGGCTGGGGCTAGTTATCTGACAGGTCGGACAGGACTTACAATAATTCTCTACCTCCTTGAACACACTGGGCCAATAAAATCGCTGCAGTATGCGGTCCTGGGTTTTCTGCCACCCCAGGTGTCCCCAAGAACATGTTGGTGGGCAAGCTCCATGACAAGCTTACGATACGCTGTGGGCACCACCAACTGTTCAACAGGTTCGCCTCGGATTTGGTTCACCCGATACAACATATCCTGCAGAACAATAAACCGTGGGAACATTAATTCAGCCCCTGGTTTCTGGGGTTTCCCATCAATTTCCAGCACATTCTCCCAGGCCCTGGTTAGGGTTTGGTCCCGGTGTTGTGCGGTCCCAAAATTTTCCCGGAGACATTGAGGTCTGCCAACTCAGGTCCCGGTGGCAAGTCCTCCGTGTCTCCCACCATTACACTCAGTGGGGTTGTCTCCCTCTACCGCTGGAGCAGTGGTCACCCCTACCGCCGGCCCTTCAGACTCGGGCTCCCAGGGTTCTGGCCTTCCAGCGGTATCAGGCCACTCTACTAGGGTCACCCCTGTCTCGGGTCCCTCAGATACCTTTATTGCCGGCCACAGCGCCGGAAAACCGGGAAGTCCCTCCCAAGTATTAGTTCGTGTGGGAGTTTAGTAGCGACAGCCACCTCGTGGGTCCACCTACCAGCCGCTGTGGACAAAGTCACTAGTGCAGTGGGATAGTCTTTCAGGTCTCCGTGGATGCACAGGACCCGACTTTACGGCCAGTATACTCCGCAGGCCGTACAAGTGCAGCCCTTACCAGGGAGACTAAACTCCCGGAGTCCAGCAGAGCCACCGCCAGAGAGTCTCCCACCTCTACCTGACACAGGTGGTTATGGTCCTGCACCTCACGGGTGCCAGTTGCGCACAGCTTCCGTGCATACAGGGAGTGACGACCCCGTAGTTCATATCCATTGGCTCATCCCGATGCGGACAGTCGGCCCTGATGTGGCCTGGCTCCTGACACCTCCAGCATACCACGGAGGCGGACTCGCAGGGGGTATATTCCGGGCAGGCCGCTCTGTCGCCGGACGCCGGAACTGGGGCAGAGGCCTCCGGGTTTGACTGACCCCTTCCCGCAAGAGTCCCCTGCAGGTTTCTGGTGGCCTCGTAGCGCTCCACCAGGTCGACCATCTCCAGGGCATTGGTGGGCGATACCTGGCCGATCCAGTGCTGGAGGGATAAGGCAGGGCCCTCCAAAAGATGTCCGCCAACAGTCGATCCAGCATGGCAGTGGGACTTAGTAGATCGGGCTGCAGCCACTTTTGCAGCCTGTGCAGCAGATCGTAGAACTGCGGCCTAGCGGGTTCAGTCGTTTTAAAGTCCCACTGGTGGACTCTTTGGGCGCGGACCAGCACGTTCACGCCCAGTCTGGCTAGGACCTCTCCTTTCACAGTGTCATAATCTGCCGCTTGGTCATCCGACAAGTCGAAAAACACCTGCTGGGGTCCGGAAGCCAGGAACGGAGCGACCACCTCAGCCCACTGGTCACGGGGTAACTTTTCCCTCACGGCGACCTTCTCAAAAACCGCCAGGTACGTCTCAACGCCGTCTGCGGGGGTCATTTTTGGGATCGCCGCACGGACCGCTTTCCGGGCATCTTGGACGTGGTGGGACGCTCCTGCCGCCTGTAACGCCATCACATGTTGTAGCAGTAGTTGGTTGGTCTCCCGCTGCTGCACGTTAGCCTCTATGAGAGCCTTCACAGCAGCCTCCATGTTGCCAGAAACTCCTGCTTGCAGCTTTGCTGGCTTAATATATTCCATACACTTTAGAAAAACAAAACTTCGGCGTTCACGCCAGCCTCACTGCGCATGCCCGCATCCTCCACCAAATGTGGGGAGTCGCTCTGGTAGTCAGCGGTGCGGGTGCAGTTTAGAGGCAAAACCAGGAGTCCAGATTGTGCAACAAACAGTGTTTTATTCACACTTGCACACAAAATGAAAAACAGTCTCTTGGTGACAGTTCACACACAACGGAAATAACGTAGCCAAACAAAAACAGTCCAACACAGGTTCAGTCACCTGGGAGGTGTAGGTGCAGGTTCGCACCACGCTGTCGGCCCAGCCGCAGGAGAATCCAGCTTCAGGTAGCCAGGAACACAACACCTCCTTGCTGAGCGCTTTCCTCCAGGACAGAGAACTCCCAGCCCTGTTAGCAGCTCCAGGATAATCACACTCACAGCTGGTGGTGCTGGCTGAGTTTATAAACCCAGCCCAAAACTCGGACTGGACCGTGGGGAGCAGCCACCCACCCTACTCTTTAGCTGCTCCCAGTAAGAGCCGGCCCGGATCGGCTTTTCAGCCATGCTATTTAACAAAGTCAAACAGCACTAGCTGCTGCAGACAAAAACCCGGCTCTCACCTCACCGAGGCCAGCAACCTCGGTGACACGTACCTGCCATCACATATGACACCTTGCACCTTACCACAGTACTTGCCAACTTCCTTGTCTGTGGGAGAAGCTACAAATGTTCAGCCTTTCAAGTGCAATGCCGATAGAGAATTAACAATCCAGAATCAAATTATGGATCCCTATCATCTATATAATCCTTAGGGTCTGCTTCCATTGCCTCACAGCAAACATGTTCCCTGATCTCTCATGGCTAAGGGTAGTATCACATGTGCAGGAGTAGATAGTAATGTAGTTCCTACTCATCGCACCAACTGTTCACCGCCTTAAAGGTGCACATATTTAGATCCGACTACTCTGCTGCCTCTGGAGGGGGGTGAGGGGGGAGTAGTAGTGCCTTCCCACCTAAAAATAAAAATTCACATGACTGTCTCCAATTAATAACCACATTTTTGAGTTTCTGGTAGATAATTTAAGGTTCTTGGAAGATGGATCATCTCGGACAGGATATGCTGTTCCGACTTAACCTGATGTTGTCAAGAAAGAACCACTCCCTCCAGCAATGTTAGTGCAGGAGACAGAGCTGAAGACACTCGCTGAGGTTTGTAAGATGGCCGAGAGTAAGACTGCTAACATCAATATTAATCCAGATAGGACTTCGGTATCCCTCATTATTATGGTCCAATATGGTGAAGCAGAGATTTTGTTTAATCCATGGGTAAGCCAATCAATAATGAATGCCGAGTGTATGAAAGATGTTTGATGCCCTGATGCTACCTGAGAAGGTAAAGGCTAAACTATTACCTGAAGTCTACGCTAAGTCGAAGTCTGTGTGATACAGGATGGCTGAGGGCCAGTAGACTTCCAAAAGTTTGTCTTTTTCAGATATAGGCTACAGAGGCTAAAAGGAAACATCAAAGGATAAAGGTAGAAGTGATGATTGAGAATGGACTTTGGAGGGTTTGTAAGAAACTCTTCCTTCAGAGGGCACTCTACCTAAAGAGGATGGATTTAGAACATGGGCAAATAAGAGAGAGAAGGTGTGATTGGGTTCTGTGGTGGATGGCTCCTGGGTTCAACAATACTGCCACTAGGTTAGTATGTGTGCTGTAATAATGATGGGAGAACGATGGGAGTTCCAGGAAGGCATATGCCAAGGTCATCTTTCCCATTTCAAAGACTGCGGATTGACTACATTCAGAACAAAGGTAGAACAGTGTGACTATGTCTGTGCCTATATTGATCTCTTTCCAGGATGTTCGGAGATTTGGCCTATAGCAAAGGCTATAGCTAAATGATACGGACTGAGGTGAGAGTACTTACCCCTGGGGCTTTTCTCCATCCGGTACACACCTAACCGGAAGATAAAGATAAAGTACTCTCTGGGAATGCCCCTAGATTAGTTCTCTATTTTCCCCAACAGCTCCAGATGCAGCATAGTAGTTTTTCAAATGATGTTGTCTGTTGCACAAACTGATTGTCTAATGTGTATTTCCAAGTTTAAGTTGTTTTCCAGAATCCAGACTGTATAGAAGCTATTCATTCTTTACAATCAGGAGATTGGGTAGTGGTGAAACGAGAGATGCGCGGAAAGTCCTAGAGCTAAGGTTTGAAGATCTACATCAAGTCCTCATAACCACCGCCACTGCTGTCGAATTGGAAGGAGAGCCTGATTGGATCTACTTGTCATATTGCAATCAACTGCCAGGACTATAAGAGCCATAATGTTTTTGCATGTTGTGTTGTTTTTTTCATATTGTACAAGGGGGAAATCACAGTCAAATCAAATTCCAACAGTGTTGTATTATTAAGATGAGTCAGGAACAACTAAGTTGACTTTTTCAGTATAGTGGACTGTAAGACAGATGACAGATAAGACACTTGGTTTTGGCCTGATAAGTACATCTGTGTGACTGGAACTGACCCAGTGTATGGTAATTATGTTTAGATATGACTAGTGATAAGCGAGCATTCTCGGCCGAGTACCGGTTCAACTTGAGCATAGCTATGCTCTGAATGTGGCGGTACTCAGCCGAATACCACATGTGCTTGTCGCATTGCTCGAGTCTCCTCCCCGCATGTTTGGCGCCTCCTAAAAAGCCAATCAACGTTCAGGTAAGTAATTCCCTTCAGTGTAAGGCCATAGCCATGTTAGCTATTAGCCTAACACTGATTGGCTGGCCGGAACACGTGATACCTGTTTATATAGGAACCGATGTCCCGCGCTCGGATCATTCAGCATCAGGGAGAGCAAACAGTAGGCAAGGACAGATAGCGCTTTGCTGGAAATTCACAGATTTAACTCCAAAAAAACTATTGAAACGCCAAACAGTCCTCTTAAGGACTACAGTGTGTGTTTGACAGCAGTGCAGCACTTTTTTTTTTTTACCAGGGGCTAATTTCAGCACTATCAGGGACAGGCGTCTTCAGGAAGGGACAGATAATGCAGGGCTGGAAAATCGCTTTAAGTACCCAAAAGCTTTTAAAAGACTGAAAGATTTGATATTAGTGAGATCTACAGTACGCCATCAGAAAGCAGTGTGTTTAGCAGACATTATAAAAAGGGGCTTATTCACTAGAGTGTGTCTGCAAGTGAGATCTACAGTACACCATCAGAAAGCAGTGTGTTTAGCAGACATTTTAAAAAGGGGCTTATTCACTAGAGTGTGCCTGCTAGTGAGATATACACCGCGGCATCAGAGAAATCTTTTATTCTGGGGAAATTAACCTAATTTGTGCCACATCTGTGTATGTGTTCAGTCCGAAACCGTTATATTCATTACTCCAGCAGAGAATTATTTATATTTTGGGCAAATCTAACTAGTTTTGGGCACATCTGTGTGTGCGTTTAGGCCGCAACCATATATACAGTATTCCAGCATAGAATTATTTGTATTTGGGACAAATGTAACTAGTTTGGGGCAAATCTTTGTATGCGTTCAATCCGCAACCGTTATATTCATTACTCCAGCAGAGAATCATTTATATTTTGGGCAAATCTAACTAGTTTTGGGCACATCTGTGTGTGTGTTTAGGCCGCAACCGTATGTACAGTATTCACAGCCAGCCTCACACTGAGCAGGAGTCTTGACCAATCACAGCCAGCCTCACACTCAGCCTGATTATTCACCAGAGAGAGGAGCTGAACAGACACACAGTTCCAGTCAGAATTCAGTTTTATGGAAGCAAAGAGGCCAAAATAGGTATTTAGAACAGTTATATAATGTTCCTATGGTTAGTATTGTGTTCAGAACTGTATACTGAACCAGTTATGTATGGTACTTACAGTTCCACCAAATTGCGACCAAATTGCATGAAAGCATTCAATCTGCGAACTGCACATAACAGACCAATCTGCAATTATATAGAACAAACCGCTCAAAGCAATTGTATAGAACAAACTGCAAACCAAGTTGAGCTAGTAGAACTATTGGTTAAACCTTAGATATACCTCTCAGAGAGATCATAAAGTGCTTAAATAACTTAAAGTGAGAGTACAGATACTGAAGAGAGAAATATATCCACCATTTTATGTTGAATGACAAGATTGAACAGTTGAACCACCACTTTGTGATACTTTATTCAACACGTGTTTTGTACATGGACTATCTGTTACGGGGTGGCAGTGTTATATATGAAGAAAAGTTGAAGTTAATAAAGAAGTTATCTTAAGCATTTGGTGTGCTCTTTAAGCCTACTGCTTCCATACAACGGCACTAGAGGAATTACAGCGTAATAGACAGTCTGGTTAGACAAAAATGTCAGAGATACTAAAATTCCTCTAATGCCACAGCACAAAAAGCACTTTATAGTGCTGCGCATGCCACAACCCCCCCTGCCGTGCTAAACACACGGACGATGCACTGGACGCAGGACAGGCCAGCACCTCCAAGGCGTAAAGGGCAAGCTCAGGCCAATTTGGAGACCCAGACGTTGAATGGGGCAGAACCATCAGTAAGTACGTTTAGGCGTGTGCACACATACTGTTCCACCATTTTGCTGAAACGCTGCCTCCTGCCAAGACAGTCCTTATCAGATGGTGGTGCTGGATATTGTGGCGTGCTGACAAAGCTTTTCCACATTTCGGCCATTTTAACCCTCCCTTCTGAGGTGCTGACGGTGCCCCTGCTGCATTGGCAACTTTCTCCTCCACCTTATGCTTCCACTGAGCCCCCGCAGTCAGGTGGGAATGCCATCAACAGCGCGTCTACCAGCGTTTGATTGTACTCGCGCATCTTCCGTTCATGCTCCAGTGATGGAAGTAAGGACGGCATGCTGCCCTTGTAGCAGGGATCCAACAGGGTGGCTACTACTCCAAAATCACTGTTCCTGACTGCTACTCCAAAATCAGTACCCCTGTATCATGACTGCTACTCCAAAATCACTGCTCCAGCATCTATAACTGCATCTGTGTTACCACTCCTACACCCTGCTACTATTAATGGTCTTACATAAAGTCATCTATGAATTATGTTTTAGATCTACTGTTGATCGAGCATGCTCAGCCAAACATCACATGTACCGCATGTGCTCAAGCGCAATGCTCGAGTCTCCTCCCCACACGCCAATAAACGTGCAGGTAGGTACTGCCATCACTGTAATGCCGTAGCCATGTTGGCTTCTGGCATTACAGTGTTTGGCTGTCCGAAACGCGTCATCGGGTGCTATATAGCACCCGATGACACGTGTTCGGCTCAGTATTAGTCAGGGAGAGCTGAGCATAGGAAGAAACAGACAATGTATGGAGTGATATTGGAGCTAAATAGCGTCTAATTGTCTGCTGTGGACAGTTAAATTATCTGCTGAACATCTCCTGTGTAAAATGTGCGCATCCCTAAAATATCAGTGACATCCAGTGTACTTTTTCCATAGACGGTGTCCTATGCGGACAGTGACATTAGCCGCGCCACATCTCCTGTGTAAAGTATGCGCATCCCTAAAATATCTGTGACATACAGGGTACTTTTTCCATAGACGGTGTCCTCTGCGGACGGTGACATTAGCTGTGCGACATCTCCTGTGTAAAGTATGCGCATCCCTAAAATATCTGTGACATACAGGGTACTTTTTCAATACACGGTGTCCGCTGCGGACAGTGACATTACCAGTGCCACATCTAAAGTGTAACGTGTGCGTTTAAAATTTTTATCTGTGACATGCAGTGTACTTTTTCCGTAGACGCTGCGGACAGTGACATTACCGGTGGTACCTCTCCTGTATAACGTTTCCTCATTCCAATACCTGTGACATTCCCTGTAATTTTTTATTAGCCGCTGGTGACAGCATTGACATTGTCTGCGGGATATCTCCTGTGAGACGTTTCCACATCCCAAATACCTTTTTACATTTTTTTGCGCATGCACTTCCAAATCCTGCTCTAGTGTACGTGAGACAGATTTTCAAGCATATATGACATTTAATATGATGAAGGCGAGCAGTAAGACGAGCTGATGGTGCACGCAGAGGCTGTGGCCCTGGACGCGGTGAAACTGTGCCTGCTGCCAGAGCACAAGAAAAACATTAATCCACGTTACCTAGCTTCATGTCCCAGTTTACAGGGAGGTGCAAAACACCACTCTTAAAGTCAGACCAGTGCGACCAGGTGGTCGGTTGGATTTCAGCAGATAATGCTTCCAGTTGGTTAAGCACTAGTGATGAGTGGCAGGAGCAATATTCGAATTCGCAATATTTTGTAAATATTTGGAAGACTTTTTGTCATATATTCGAGAATTTGGGAATTCACAAATATGGTCTTGATTGCAAAAATTGGCAATGTAATATACGCATAATGCGTGCACAATACTGGCGTCAGTCACTGTAACGGACCGTTGCTGCAGACAAGGGGTAAAAACCGTTTAGGCGATCGGCCCCCTTTACAGAGATATAGGCCCAGCTACTGCAGAACACCAAACTCCCGAACTGGATACAAAATAGCACTCCAACTCCCGTACTGGAACCTCCCAAATAGCTGCTAGCAGACGAACAGGAAAAGCAGACAATCAGCTTACACTCCTGGCAATCAGTCTCTAACAGCATACAGTGAATCCCCCCAAGAACGAGACGAGGCTCCGTATTGAGGGTAAACAGGAATTCTCTCATTTATTAACGGCTACCTGCCTGGTATTTATCCAGGTCTCCCACCTGGTGGACACTCCCCTAGAGGACCAGAAGGAAGACTGCGACACGGGATACAGCAGCCAATCACACACATTGGGACAATACAGACACCCCCAGCATATCCCTCCCCTCTGCCTGTGATACCATCACCCTACATGGGTAATGCAATCATCACAGGCAGACGAATACACAATGTCTTCTGTCCTGGAGACAATTGAGGAGTCATTCAATTATCTCTCAGGACAAAGGGAAATCGCCAATACACATGTGGGGACAATAGGACAGACATCACTATTCAATACACAATGTCCCACCCTTTACAATACACACAGACATTTCAGAGACAAGACTCCATTATGCACATGGGGACACAGAACAAGCATTACTGTTAAAATACACCAGGTAAGACACATTACATTAAAACTATACATTTAACATATCCCCAGATAGCTCAGGTCTGAGCGCACATTATTAAGTGAATGGCGCTCAGACCACACGAACTACAGTTTAATCGCCATGGAGCCAAAGTCTTTACAGTCAGTTTCATACGAATGGGCTCCATGGGATTCCTATCTGGGGTATAACACATTCAACCAAAACTACCGAACCCCAGGCAGAAAAGCACGAATTAAGCTTTTCTGCAGGTAAAAGATGTCTTTTAACAGGGGGCCATAGTCCAAAGGCAGCAGGCGAGCAACCAGGTTTCTCCAATGCAATGTGGCGAGATTGGTCTCGTCACATCTCTCCCCTTTTCCAAACAGACTAACAGGGTATCTGACCTCCTGCCGGTCAGTGCCCTTGTTAGTCCAGCAGCCCACCCACAAAACACAATCAACAGCACAGCCCACCCACAATAAATAGTTACTGCAACTGGGTAGAGGAGAAGCTTGTCCATGTCCAGGTGCCTCACCACGGCTGTGCTGGAGTACGGGTACGCTGACTTGGTGGGGTGCTGCATGGGCAGAGACCCGCGTCACTCTGCCCTGTTGCCAGCGCTACTGGGAGGGTAGCCTGGTTGAAGCCTGGTTGTTGGAGGGGAGACCGACTGTCTCCCCTTTAGATATACCGTCCTGCTGCTGGAGACCGACTGTCTCCCCTTCGGTTACACAGCTCTGCTGCTGGGGAAAGGAGACTGAGCTCTCTATTCCCTGCCCATTAATGATCCGCCGCTGGGGAGAGGTGGTAGTAAGCTCCTCTCCCATACATACCTTCCTCCTCAGTGGAGGGAGACCGACTGTCTCTCCTCCCAATACAGAGTCCTGCTGCTGGAGAAAGGAGACTGGGCTCTCTATTCCCTGCTGGTTACTCTGCCGCTGGGGACTGGAGACCGGGCTCCCAATTCCCAACAAATAATACTGCCACTGGGGAATGGAGACCGGGCTCCCAATTCCCGAAAAATCACGCTGCTGCTGTGGGGCAGGAACAACTACCTCTGCCCCCTGTAGCTCAGCCTGCCGCTGGGGAATGGAGCTCAGGCTCCCAATTCCCTGTAATATCTCCCGCTGGGGAATGGAGCTCAGGCTCCCAATTCCCTGCAATATCTCCCGCTGGGGAATGGAGCTCAGGCTCCCAATTCCCTGCAATACCGGTGGAGAGACCTCGGTCCCATCTCCACCTCCCGCCTGGGGTTCCTCCCAGTAAATTTCAATAATATCTTCCCAGCGGAATGGGTCTGGAACTGGATCTGTCACCTTGCTGTCCTGCTGAGCCTTCCCAATGGAGTGGAAGAGATCTCGGTAGTCCTGCTCCAGTTCCCACTCCAGGGTTGCTAGGTGAGCCAGGTCTTGCTCTACCTCATGGGGGTCATCCCCGTCATGCCTAGCCTCCCTCTCGTAGAAAATGTCCTGAAGTCTGTTCTGCGCAGGACTCCCGAAGTCAGGCTCTGCAAAGGACTCCCATAACAAGCCAGAACCATCAAACTCCTCTCCCTCTGGCTTGTCATGCTCGGCTGTCCAGGGTATATACTGTGCCATATACCACCAGAGCGCCTGGTAGGCATTCTCCAGCCATAGCTCCTGCCATACCCGGTGCTCTAGTTCCTTCACCCATTCATCCAGGGGCTGCTCTCCCAGAAAGGGCATCCGCAGGGCCACTTGCTTCTGCCACCGCTGCTCTTCACTGGGGAGACTCTCACCCCGCTGGTATTGTACATTGTCCAGGGCCTGGTACCAGATGCCTTTCCTTAATGCATCCCGGCCATCCAGGTCCTCCTCCTCGTATGACACTGCTGGTTCCATTCTGGTGCTTTTAGGATCGCTGTACTGGGACATGCGTTGCCCCCACTTGTAAATCCAAGGAAATGGTGTCTCCTGTAGCTGTCCTTCTGGCTGTAGGAAAGATCCCACTGCTGCCACCAATTGTAACGGACCGTTGCTGCAGACAAGGGGTAAAAACCGTTTAGGCGATCGGCCCCCTTTACAGAGATATAGGCCCAGCTACTGCAGAACACCAAACTCCCGAACTGGATACAAAATAGCACTCCAACTCCCGTACTGGAACCTCCCAAATAGCTGCTAGCAGACGAACAGGAAAAGCAGACAATCAGCTTACACTCCTGGCAATCAGTCTCTAACAGCATACAGTGAATCCCCCCAAGAACGAGACGAGGCTCCGTATTGAGGGTAAACAGGAATTCTCTCATTTATTAACGGCTACCTGCCTGGTATTTATCCAGGTCTCCCACCTGGTGGACACTCCCCTAGAGGACCAGAAGGAAGACTGCGACACGGGATACAGCAGCCAATCACACACATTGGGACAATACAGACACCCCCAGCATATCCCTCCCCTCTGCCTGTGATACCATCACCCTACATGGGTAATGCAATCATCACAGGCAGACGAATACACAATGTCTTCTGTCCTGGAGACAATTGAGGAGTCATTCAATTATCTCTCAGGACAAAGGGAAATCGCCAATACACATGTGGGGACAATAGGACAGACATCACTATTCAATACACAATGTCCCACCCTTTACAATACACACAGACATTTCAGAGACAAGACTCCATTATGCACATGGGGACACAGAACAAGCATTACTGTTAAAATACACCAGGTAAGACACATTACATTAAAACTATACATTTAACATATCCCCAGATAGCTCAGGTCTGAGCGCACATTATTAAGTGAATGGCGCTCAGACCACACGAATACAGTTTAATCGCCATGGAGCCAAAGTCTTTACAGTCAGTTTCATACGAATGGGCTCCATGGGATTCCTATCTGGGGTATAACACATTCAACCAAAACTACCGAACCCCAGGCAGAAAAGCACGAATTAAGCTTTTCTGCAGGTAAAAAAAGATGTCTTTTAACAGGGGGCCATAGTCCAAAGGCAGCAGGCGAGCAACCAGGTTTCTCCAATGCAATGTGGCGAGATTGGTCTCGTCACAGTCACTATTGCTACATTTTCCAAGCTGCTAGAAGTTTCTTGAGACTGGAAAAAATGGTTGGCACGGCAGAACATTAAAAATGGCTTTATATGCAATTAGAGTACTCCAATATATCCGATTGCGATAATCGGCACTAATGATGCGAATATTTTGGCGCAATACGTGACACTTCACATTTTTGGAGGTCTACATGTATGTATGGACAGCAGAACCTATCACACTACCTAACACCCTGCACTAAAACAGCTACACTATATCACTATCTATCCTGCACTGACTATCTCCCCCACTATCTGTATTATATATATAAGATAACTAACTATCTAATGTAATGTGACATCACAGCACTATGTCTGTAGCATGTATGTATGGACAGCAGAACCTATCACACTACCTAACACCCTGCACTGGAACCTATCAGCTACACTATATCACTATCTAACCTACACTGACTATCTCCCCCACTATCTGTATTATATATATAAGATAACTAACTATCTAATGTAATGTGACATCACAGCACTATGTCTGTAGCATGTATGTGTGGACAGCAGGACCTATCACACTACCTAACACCCTGCACTGCAACCTATCAGCTACACTATATCACTATCTAACCTACACTGACTATCTCCCCCACTATCTGTATTATATATATAAGATAACTAACTATCTAATGTAATGTGACATCACAGCACTATGTCTGTAGCATGTATGTATGGACAGCAGAACCCATCACACTACCTAACACCCTGCACTGGAACCCATCAGCTACACTATATCACTATCTAACCTACACTGACTATCTCCCACTAACTATCTGTATTATATATATAAGATAACTAACTATCTAATGTAATGTGACATCACAGCACTATGTCTGTAGCATGTATGTATGGACAGCAGAACCCATCACACTACCTAACACCCTGCACTGGAACCTATCAGCTACACTATATCACTATCTAACCTACACTGACTATCTCCCACTAACTATCTGTATTATATATATCAGATAACTAACTATCTACTGTAATGTGACATCACAGCACTATGTCTGTAGCATGTATGTATGGACAGCAGAACCTATCACACTACCTAACACCCTGCACTGGAACCTATCAGCTACACTATATCACTATCTAACCTACACTGACTATCTCCCACTAACTATCTGTATTATATATATATAACTAACTATCTAATGTAATGTGACATCACAGCACTATGTCTGTAGCCTGTATGTACGGACAGCAGAGCCTTTCACACTACCTAACACCCTGCACTGGAACCTATCAGCTGCACTATATCACTATCTAACCTACACTGACTATCTCCCACTAACTATCTGTATTATATATATAAGATAACTAACTAACTATCTAATGTAATGTGACATTACAGCACTATGTCTGTAGCATGTATGTATGGACAGCAGAACCTATCACACTACCTAACACCCTGCACTGGAGCCTATCAGCTACACTATATCACTATCTAACCTACACTGACTATCTCCCACTAACTATCTGTATTATATATATAAGATAACTAACTATCTAATGTAATGTGACATCACAGCACTATGTCTGTAGCCTGTATGTATGGACAGCAGAACCTATCACACTACCTAACACCCTGCACTGGAACCTATCAGCTACACTATATCACTATCTAACCTACACTGACTATCTCCCACTAACTATCTGTATTATATATATAAGATAACTAACTATCTAATGTAATGTGACATCACAGCACTATGTCTGTAGCATGTATGTATGGACAGCAGAACCTATCACACTACCTAACACCCTGCACTGGAACCTATCAGCTACACTATATCACTATCTAACCTACACTGACTATCTCCCACTAACTATCTGTATTATATATATAAGATAACTAACTAACTATCTAATGTAATGTGACATCACAGCACTATGTCTGTAGCATGTATGTATGGACAGCAGAACCTATCACACTACCTAACACCCTGCACTGGAACCTATCAGCTACACTATATCACTATCTAACCTACACTGACTATCTCCCACTAACTATCTGTATTATATATATAGATAACTAACTATCTAATGTAATGTGACATCACAGCACTATGTCTGTAGCCTGTATGTATGGACAGCAGAACCTATCACACTACCTAACACCCTGCACTGGAACCTATCAGCTACACTATATCACTATCTAACCTACACTGACTATCTCCCACTAACTATCTGTATTATATATATAAGATAACTAACTAACTATCTAATGTAATGTGACATCACAGCACTATGTCTGTAGCATGTATGTATGGACAGCAGAACCTATCACACTACCTAACACCCTGCACTGGAGCCTATCAGCTACACTATATCACTATCTAACCTACACTGACTATCTCCCACTAACTATCTGTATTATATATAATATAACTAACTAACTATCTAATGTAATGTGACATCACAGCACTATGTCTGTAGCATGTATGTATGGACAGCAGAACCTATCACACTACCTAATATCCTGCACTGGAACCTGTCAGCTACACTATATCACTATCTAACCTACACTGACTATCTCCCACTAACTATCTGTATTATATATAGAAGATAACTAACTATCTAATGTAATGTGACATCACAGCACTATGTCTGTAGCATGTATGTATGGACAGCAGAACCTATCACACTACCTAACACCCTGCACTGGAACCGGTCAGCTACATTATATCACTATTAAACCTACACTGACTATATCCCACTAACTATCTGTATTATATATATAAGATAACTAACTATCTAATGTAATGTGATATCACAGCACTATGTCTGTAGCATGTATGTATGGACAGCAGAACCTATCACACTACCTAACACCCTGCACTGGAGCCTATCAGCTACACTATATTAATATCTAACCTACACTGACTATCTCTCACTAACTATCTGTATTATATATATTTAAGACAACTAACTATTTAATGTAATGTGAAATCACAGCACTATGTCTGTAGCCTGTATGTATGGACAGCAGAACCTATCACACTACCTAACACCATGCACTGGAACCTATCAGCTACACTATATCACTATCTAACCTACACTGACTATCTCCCACTAACTATCTGTATTATATATATAAGATAACTATCTAATGTAATGTGACATCACAGCACTATGTCTGTAGCATGTATGAATGGACAGCAGGACCTATCACACTACCTAACACCCTGCACTGGAGCCTATCAGCTACACTATATCACTATCTAACGTACACTGACTATCTCCTACTAACTATCTGTATTATATATAGAAGATAACTAACTATCTAATGTAATGTGACATCACAGCAATGTGTCTGTAGCATGTATGTCTAGACAGCAGAACCTATCACACTACCTAACACCCTGCACTGGAACCTATCAGCTACACTATATCACTATCTAACCTATACTGACTATCTCCCACTAACTATCTGTATTATATATAGAAGATAACTAACTATCTAATGTAATGTGACATCACAGCACTATGTCTGTAGCCTGTATGTATGGACAGCAGAACCTATCACACTACCTAACACCCTGCACTGGAACCTATCAGCTACACTATATCACTATCTAACCTACACTGACTATCTCCCACTAACTATCTGTATTATATATATAAGATAACTAACTATCTAATGTAATGTGACATCACAGCACTATGTCTGTAGCCTGTATGTATGGACAGCAGAACCTATCACACTACCTAACACCCTGCACTGGAGCCTATCAGCTACACTATATCACTATCTAACCTACACTGACTATCTCCCACTAACTATCTGTATTATATATATGAAGATAACTAACTATCTAATGTAATGTGACATCACAGCACTATGTCTGTAGCATGTATGTATGGACAGCAGAACCTATCACACTACCTAACACCCTGCACTGGAACCTGTCAGCTACACTATATCACTCTCTAACCTACACTGACTATCTCCCACTAACTATCTGTATTATATATATATGATAACTAACTATCTAATGTAATGTGACATCACAGCACTATGTCTGTAGCATGTATGTATGGACAGCAGAACCCATCACACTACCTAACACCCGGCACTGGAACCTATCAGCTACACTATATCACTATCTAACCTACACTGACTATCTCCCACTAACTATCTGTATTATATATATAAGATAACTAACCATCTAATGTAATGTGACATCACAGCACTATGTCTGTAGCATGTATGTATGGACAGCAGAGCCTATCACAATACCTAACACCCTGCACTGGAACCTATCAGCTACACTATATCACTATCTAACCTACTCTGACTATCTTCCACTAACTATCTGTATTATATATATAAGATAACTAACTATCTAATGTAATGTGACATCACAGCTCTATGTCTGTAGCATGTATCTATGGGCAGCAGAACCTATCACACTACCTAACACCCTGCACTGGAGCCTATCAGCTACACTATATCACTATCTAACCTACACTGACTATCTACCACTAACTATCTGTATTATATATATATATAAGATAACTCACTATCTAATGTAATGTGACATCACAGCACTATGTCTGTAGGCTGTATGTATGGACAGCAGAACCTATCACACTACCTAACACCCTGCACTGGAACCTGTCAGCTACACTATATCACTCTCTAACCTACACTGACTATCTCCCACTAACTATCTGTATTATATATAGAAGATAACCAACTATCTAATGTAATGTGACATCACAGCACTATGTCTGTAGCATGTATGTATGGACAGAAGAACCTATCACGCTACCTAACACACTGCACTACACTATATCACTATCTATCCTGCACTGACTATCTCCCCCACTATCTGTACTATATATATAAGACAACTAACTATCTAATGTAATGTGACATCACAGCACTATGTCTGTAGCCTGTATGTATGGACAGCAGAACCTATCACACTACCTAACACCCTGCACTGGAACCAATCAGCTACACTATATCACTATCTAACCTACACTGACTATCTCCCACTAACTATCTGTATTATATATATAAGATAACTAACTATCTAATGTAATGTGACATCACAGCACTATGTCTGTAGCATGTATGTACGGACAGCAAAACCTATCACACTACCTAACACCCTGCACTGGAACCTATCAGCTACACTATATCTCTATTTAACCTACACTGACTATCTCGCCCACTATCTATATTATATATAGAAGATAACTAACTATCTAATGTAATGTGACATAACAGCACTATGTCTGTAGCATGTATGTATGGACAGCAGGACCTATCACACTACCTAACACCCTGCACTGGAGCCTATCAGCTACACTATATCACTATCTAATCTACACTGACTATCTCCCACTGACTATCTGTATTATATATATAAGATAACTAACTATCTAATGCAATGTGACATCACAGCACTATGTCTGTAGCCTGTATGTATGGACAGCAGAACCTATCACACTACCTAACACCCTGCACTGGAGCCTATCAGCTACACTATATCCCTATTTAACCTACACTGACTATCTCCTACTAACTATCTGTATTATATATATAGGATAACTAACTATCTAATGTAATGTGACATCACAGTACTCTGTCTGTAGCATGTATGTATGGACAGCAGAACCTATCACACTACCTAACACCCTGCACTGGAGCCTATCAGCGACACTATATCACTATCTAACCTACATTGACTATCTCCCACTAACTATCTGTATTATATATAGAAGATAACTAACTATCTAATGTAATGTGACATCACAGCAATGTGTCTGTAGCATGTATGTATGGACAGCAGAACCTATCACACTACCTAACACCCTGCACTGGAACCTATCAGCTACATTATATCAGGATATAACCTACACTGACTATCTCCCACTAACTATCTGTATTATATATATATATAATAACTAACTATCTAATGTAATGTGACATCACAGCACTATGTCTGTAGCCTGTATGTATGGACAGCAGAACCTATCACACTACCTAACACCCTGCACTGGAACCTATCAGCTACATTATATCAGGATATAACCTACACTGACTATCTCCCACTAACTATCTGTATTATATATATATATAATAACTAACTATCTAATGTAATGTGACATCACAGCACTTTGTCTGTAGCCTGTATGTATGGACAGCAGAACCTATCACACTACCTAACACCCTGCACTGGAACCTATCAGCTACACTATATCACTATCTAACCTACACTGACTATCTCCCACTAACTATCTGTATTATATATAGTAGATAACTAACTATCTAATGTAATGTGACATCACAGCACTATGTCTGTAGCATGTATGTATGGACAGCAGAACCTATCACACTACCTAACACCCTGCACTGGAACCTATCAGCTACACTATATCACTATCTAACCTACACTGACTATCTCCCACTAACTATCTGTATTATATATATAAGATAACTAACTATCTAATGTAATGTGACATCACAGCACTATGTCTGTAGCATGTATGTATGGACAGCAGAACCTATCACACTACCTAACACCCTGCACTGGAGCCTATCAGCTACACTATATCACTATCTAACCTACACTGACTATCTCCCACTAACTATCTGTATTATATATATAAGATAACTAACTATCTAATGTAATGTGACATCACAGCACTATGTCTGTAGCATGTATGTATGGACAGCAGAACCTATCACACTACCTAACACCCTGCACTGGAACCTATCAGCTACACTATATCACTATCTAACCTACACTGACTATCTCCCACTAACTATCTGTATTATATATAGAAGATAACTAACTATCTAATGTAATGTGACATCACAGCACTATGTCTGTAGCATGTATGTATGGACAGCAGAACCTATCACACTACCTAACACCCTGCACTGGAACCTATCAGCTACACTATATCACTATCTAACCTACACTGACTATCTCCCACTAACTATCTGTATTATATATATAAGATAACTAACTATCTAATGTAATGTGACATCACAGCACTATGTCTGTAGCCTGTATGTATGGACAGCAGAACCTATCACACTACCTAACACCCTGCACTGGAACCTATCAGCTACACTATATCACTATCTAACCTACACTGACTATCTCCCACTAACTATCTGTATTATATATAGAAGATAACTAACTATCTAATGTAATGTGACATCACAGCACTATGTCTGTAGCATGTATGTATGGACAGCAGAACCTATCACACTACCTAACACCCTGCACTGGAACCTATCAGCTACACTATATCACTATCTAACCTACACTGACTATCTCCCACTAACTATCTGTATTATATATATAAGATAACTAACTATCTAATGTAATGTGACATCACAGCACTATGTCTGTAGCATGTATGTATGGACAGCAGAACCTATCACACTACCTAACACCCTGCACTGGAACCTATCAGCTACACTATATCACTATCTAACCTACACTGACTATCTCCCACTAACTATCTGTATTATATATAGATAGACTAACTAACTATCTAATGTAATGTGACATCACAGCACTATGTCTGTAGCATGTATGTATGGACAGCAGAACCTATCACACTACCTAACACCCTGCACTGGAACCTATCAGCTACACTATATCACTATCTAACCTACACTGACTATCTCCCACTAACTATCTGTATTATATATATATAAGATAACTAACTATCTAATGTAATGTGACATCACAGCACTATGTCTGTAGCATGTATGTATGGACAGCAGAACCTATCACACTACCTAACACCCTGCACTGGAACCTATCAGCTACACTATATCACTATCTAACCTACACTGACTATCTCCCACTAACTATCTGTATTATATATATAAGATAACTAACTATCTAATGTAATGTGACATCACAGCACTATGTCTGTAACATGTATGTATGGACAGCAGAGCCTATCACACTACCTAACACCCTGCACTGGAACCTATCAGCTACACTATATCACTATCTAACCTACACTGACTATCTCCCACTAACTATCTGTATTATATATATATAAGATAACTAACTATCTAATGTAATGTGACATCACAGCACTATGTCTGTAGCCTGTATGCATGGACAGCAGAACCTTTCACGCTACCTAACACCCTGCACTGGAACCTATCAGCGACACTATATCACTATCTAACCTACATTGACTATCTCCCACTAACTATCTGTATTATATATAGAAGATAACTAACTATCTAATGTAATGTGACATCACAGCACTATGTCTGTAGCATGTATGTCTAGACAGCAGAACCTATCACACTACCTAACACCCTGCACTGGAACCTATCAGCTACACTATATCAGGATATAACCTACACTGACTATCTCCCACTAACTATCTGTATTATATATATATATAATAACTAACTATCTAATGTAATGTGACATCACAGCACTATGTCTGTAGCCTGTATGTATGGACAGCAGGACCTATCACACTACCTAACACCCTGCACTGGAACCTATCAGCGACACTATATCACTATCTAACCTACATTGACTATCTCCTACTAACTATCTGTATTATATATAGTAGATAACTAACTATCTAATGCAATGTGACATCACAGCAATGTGTCTGTAGCATGTATGTCTAGACAGCAGAACCTATCACACTACCTAACACTCTGCACTGGAACCTATCAGCTACACTATATCACTATATAACCTACACTGACTATCTCCCACTAACTATCTGTATTATATATATAAGATAACTAACTATCTAATGTAATGTGACATCACAGCACTTTGTCTGTAGCATGTATGTATGGACAGCAGAACCTATCACACTACCTAACACCCTGCACTGGAACCTATCAGCTACATTATATCAGGATATAACCTACACTGACTATCTCACACTAACTATCTGTATTATATATAGAAGATAACTAACTATCTAATGTAATGTGACATCACAGCACTATGTCTGTAGCATGTATGTATGGACAGCAGAACCTATCGCACTACCTAACACCCTGCACTGGAACCTATCAGCTACACTATATCACTATCTAACCTAAACTGACTATCTCCCACTAACTATCTGTATTTATATATAAGATAACTAACTAACTATCTAATGTAATGTGACATCACAGCACTTTGTCTGTAGCATGTATGTATGGAAAGCAGAACCCATCACCCTTCCTAACACCCTGCACTGGAACCTATCAGCTACACTATATCACTATCTAACCTACATTGACTATCTCCCACTAACTATCTGCATTATATATATATATAAGATAACTAACTATCTAATGTAATATGACATCACAGCACTATGTCTGTAGCCTGTATGTATGGACTGCAGAACCTATCACACTACCTAACACCCTGCACTGGAGCCTATCAGCTACACTATATCACTATCTAACCTACACTGACTATCTCCCACTAACTATCTGTATTATATATATAAGATAACTAACTATCTAATGTAATGTGACATCACAGCACTATGTCTGTAGCATGTATGTATGGACAGCAGAACCTATCACACTACCTAACACCCTGCACTGGAACCTATCAGCTACACTATATCACTATCTAACCTACACTGACTATCTCCACTAACTATCTGTATTATATATATAAGATAACTAACTATCTAATGTAATATGACATCACAGCACTATGTCTGTAGCCTGTATGTATGGACTGCAGAACCTATCACACTACCTAACACCCTGCACTGGAGCCTATCAGCTACACCATATAACTATCTAACCTACACTGATTATCTCCCACTAACTATCTGTATTATATATATAAGATAACTAACTATCTAATGTAATGTGACATCACAGCACTATGTCTGTAGCATGTATGTATGGACAGCAGAACCTATCACACTACCCAACACCCTGCACTGGAACCTATCAGCTACACCATATCACTATCTGACCTACACTGACTATCTCCCACTAACTATCTGTATTATATATATAACTAACTATCTAATGTAATGTGACATCACAGCACGATGTCTGTAGCATGTATGTATGGACAGCAGAACCTATCACACTACCTAACACCCTGCACTGGAGCCTATCAGCTACACTATATCACTATCTAACCTACACTGACTATCTCCACTAACTATCTGTATTATATATATAAGATAACTATCTAATGTAATGTAATGTAACATCACAGCGCTATGTCTGTAACATGTATGTATGGACAGCAGAACCTATCACACTACCTAACACCCTGCACTGGAACCTATCAGCTACACTATATCACTATCTAACCTACACTGACTATCTCCCACTAACTATCTGTATTATATATATCTAACTATCTAATGTAATGTGACATCACAGCACTATGTCTGTAGCATGTATGTATGGACAGCAGAACCTATCACACTACCTAACACCCTGCACTGGAACCTATCAGCTACACTATATCACTATCTAACCTACACTGACTATCTCCCACTAACTATCTGTATTATATATAAGATAACTAACTATCTAATGTAATGTGACATCACAGCACTATGTCTGTAGCATGTATGTACGGACAGCAGAACCTATCACACTACCTAACACCCTGCACTGGAACCTATCATCTACACTATATCAGGATATAACCTACACTGACTATCTCCCACTAACTATCTGTATTATATATATAAGATAACTAACTATCTAATGTAATGTGACATCACAGCACTATGTCTGTAGTATGTATGTATGGACAGCAGAACCTATCACACTACCTAACACCCTGCACTGGGACCTATCAGCTACACTATATCACAATCTAACCTACACTGACTATCTCCCACTAACTATCTGTATTATATATATATAAGATAACTAACTATCTAATGTAATGTGACATCACAGCACTATGTCTGTAGAATGTATGTATGGACAGCAGAACCTATCACACTACCTAACACCCTGCACTGAAACCTATCATCTACACTATATCAGGATATAACCTACACTGACTATCTCCCACTAACTATCTGCATTATATATATAAGATAACTAACTATCTAATGTAGTGTGAAAAGCACAGAGCACAGCAATGACGCTGCTCTCTCTCTCAGAACTTTAAAAAACAGTAAAAAATGGCTGCTGGGGAGTTTCTTATATAGTCAGGGGGAGGCAACTTTCCTATTGGTTGCTAGGGATGTTACTAAGCTCAGACAAAGACACTGCAGCCTTCCTATTGGCCCACAAGCAAAAAGTGAGGTTACTGATGAAAAAAAAAATAATGTACAATATTCGAAGTTACTAATGTATATCACTATATTCAAAATATTTGCAAATTCTCAAAGTGGCGATATTTGCGTTTAAAATTCGCAATTCGAATATTTGTGCCCATAACTTTTAAGCACCCTCCTGTCTTCCACCAAGTCCAGTCTCAGTTGCCAGGAGTCTGGTCAACACAATCCTCACCCTGATCCTCCTTCCTTCCACCATTGAGAGTCTGGGCAAACAAGTTATCCCACACTCGGATATTCCGAGGACCTCTTTTCATCGCCATTCCTTAATTTGGCCCTCTCGCCAAGTCCACTCGAAGAGGGACACGAGGAGATCTTGTGCACTGATTCCCAACCTCCTGAGCATCCACAGTCAGAAGAAGATGAGGATGAGACACAGTTGTCAATCACTGAGGTTGTGGTTAGGTCAATAAGTCAGGAGGATGAGCAGAGTGAGGAAGTGGAAGAGGAGGTGGTGGACGATGAAGTCACTGACCCAACCTGGGAAGGTGGAAAGCAGATCGAGGACAGCAGTACAGAGGGGGAGGGATCTGCAGCATTGCAACAGGCTGGAAGAGGCAGTGGGGTGGAAAAGGGGAGAAAAAGGACCACACCAAACAAGCCTGCAACTGTTTTACGGAGCACCCCCTCGCGGAAGTCTCCCTTACCAAAAGGTAGGGGTTCCACAGTATGGCGGTTTTTTGAGGAAAGTGTGGACGACAAAAGAATAGCACTTTGCAACCTGTGCCGTACCAAAATAAGCCGGGGCATGAACACCAGCAACCTCACCACGACCAGCATGATCTGCCACATGGCATCCAAGCACCTTAATAAGTGGGACGAACACCTGGGTCCACAATCTGTGTCTGCGGGTCACATCACTGCCTCCTCTTCCCCTATGTTACGTGCTGCTGGCCAATCCCCTGTCGAAGGCGCACTCCAGGATGCATCCCGCCCTGGACCTGGACCTTCGGATGCACCATCAGCGACCACATCCACTTCCCTGTCCCAGCACAGCATCCATTTGTCCTTACCCCAGGCATTTGAACGCAAGCTCAAATACCCAGCCACCCACCCACAGGCCATAGCACTAAATGCGCAGCTTTCCAAATTACTGGCCCTGGAAATGTTGCCATTTAGTCTTGTGGACACTGAGGCCTTCCGCAGCCTGATGGCGTCCCTCACGCCTTACGCAGTCAGTGCCGCCACTATTTTTCACGTTGTGCCGTGCCTGTCTTACACCAACATCTGTCCCGTAACATCACACGTGCCCTGACCAATCAAGTTAAAGGATTTAATAGGGTACTCATTCCAATAACAGGGTCCCTTAAGGGTCCTGTATTGTTATTTATCGTCACTACCTACCCGAATCGGGAGTGGGTAATTGGCGCGCCTGCTGCCTTCCTTGGATGTGGTAGCCATTTCTCAGGCTCCCTCTCCGGAATCAAACCCTGATTCAAAGTACCATCGAAAGTTGAAAGGCAGACATCCAAATGGATCGTCGACGTCACAGAGACGTGCGATCAGCCAGAAGTTATCTAGAGTCAACAAAGAGGCAGCAGGCCCTCGCCCACAATGTTTTTGATGGTCAGCTCACCTGCAGGCCCTCGCATATAATGTCCTACAGGGTAAGCTCACCTGCAGGCCCTCGCATATAATGTTTACAGGGTCAGCTCACCTGCAGGCCCTCGCATATAATGTTTACAGGGTCAGCTCACCTGCAGGCCCTCGCATATAATGTTTTACAGGGTCAGCTCACCTGCAGACCCTTGCATATAATGTTTTAGAGTGTCAGCTCACCTGCAGGCCCTCAACCATAATGTTTTATATGGTCAGCTCAGCTGCAGGCCCTCACCCATAATTTTTTCGATGGCTTTATGATTGTAGGAGTCCCACTACCTGAACAATTGTACCACAATGTGACTGAGGCCCTCCTTTATGTGATATACAGGCTGTATCAGAGTGCCTGTTCCCTGTAATTTTTGGCAGCACTTGCACTTTATATACAAGTAAATATACAGGAAAGAATGTTTCCTAACTATTTTTCCTCTAAAATTAAATCTAAAGATTTTATCTTTGGTTTTGTGCGTATTATTGTCAGTCTGTAAAAGTGGCGTACTACTCGGACAACATCGTTCCCAGAAGCAACCTGGGAGTCCAAGATGCATCCAGACATCCTCCCCATGCTGTTCCTGATCCATTTCAGTGGTGTTTCCATCAATTTCTGACCTTTTCCTATGACCCAGACACCCTCCCCTCCTCAGAGCAGGGGGTGCCTGGTTTAATGCTCGGGTTCTCCCGTTGACTTCCATTATGCTCTGGTGCTCGGTAGAGCATCCCAGCATCCCGAGGTGTTCGGCCCGAGCACTTTGGTGCTCATCAACACGTATTCACGTCCTCTCCATAACGTGCATCTATAATAATGTTTGTAACTGTTTATAACATGTAATATGCCTGGTTCACCAGCAGGTGGCAGAAAACCCAGCAGAGTTGTAATTATGTACAATGGAGCTAATCATTCCATTCTAACCCTCCTCTGGAGAGAAGTGGGCGAGTACTGTTTCCTGCAGGAAGGGTAGGGACCAGTTAGACCTGGTCCTAGTGCTAGAGGAAGTGTGTGTGCTGGGAGGGACTCCATGTTGGTGCTCACCGGATTCTACCACATCCCTCCGCTGACCATAAACCCGACCAAAGAGTGAAGCACACCATCACGAAGAAAGCAAAGACACTAATTAAGCTTGTCAGGACAGCAGAGTCAGATATAGCAG
This sequence comes from Bufotes viridis, assembly GCA_033119425.1. Taxonomy (NCBI): domain Eukaryota; kingdom Metazoa; phylum Chordata; class Amphibia; order Anura; family Bufonidae; genus Bufotes; species Bufotes viridis. The sequence continues at coordinate 430,291,112 of CM065592.1, forward strand.
AGTTGAGTTTGCCTGCTGGAACGAAGATAAAGCCTGAAATCTGTTTTGGAAAAACTTTTACTCAAGTAAAGCTGCCACTAAACTTCATCTCAAGGACTGGACTCAAGTTCTTCCTTAATCCCTCAATTATTCCCTTTATTTATTGCTTCGGAGCCAAATCCTGGGGTCCAGCGGTATCCAGGTAGGAGCACCGTGACACACATAAAGAGACATTTTAGGCCGCACTATACCACTCAGCATTTCCTACACCTGGGACACAATATACAGAGGGTCCTGGGGGGAGGCCGCCTGTTGCACATCATCACTGCTACTACCTTTGAGCTCATACAGACTGTAATATCTTCCTCTCTGGTGACATGTTCATGAAGTGTCACAGGACGGTTGACTATAGTCCTCATCTGCAGGGAATAAAAGCCTCCATGTGCAGGGTAACACCCGTCATGTCTGAACGAGGGCAGTGTCCAGGGTAACACCCGTCATGTCTGAACGCAGGCAGTGTCCAGGGTAACACCTGTCATGTCTAAACGCAGGCAGTGTCCAGGGTAACACCCGTCATGTGTGAACGCAGTCAGTGTCCAGGGTAACACCCGTCATGTCTGAACGCAGGCAGTGTCCAGGGTAACACCCATCATGTGTGAACATGGGCAGTGTCCAGGGTAACACCCATCATGTCTAAACGAGGGCAGTGTCCAGGGTAACACCCATCATGTGTGAACGCAGGCAGTGTCCAGGGTAACACCCATCATGTCTGAACGCAGTCGGTATCCAGGTTAACACCCATCATGCCTGAATGCGGGCAGTGTCCAGGGTAACAACCATCATGTCTGAAAGCAGGCAGTGTCCAGGGTAACACCCATCATGTCTGAACGCAGTCAGTGTCCAGGGTAACACCCATCATGTCTGAACACAGTCAGTGTCCAGGGTAATACCCATCATGTCTGAACGCGGGCAGTGTCCAGGGTAACACCCATCATGTCTAAACGAGGGCAGTGTCCAGGGTAACACCCATCAGTTATTATGTGGGAGACAATTATGAGCTGCGGATGTGATGGTAGAATGCAGTGAGTGGTGACATACCTGGGAACACAGCTGGGAGAACATCTGTCCACTTCCCACGTGGCAAAGAGGTTCATGGGGACAGGCACAGGGCCGGGCCCCTCGGGCCTCATTATTGTCACTCCACTGAAGTTGGGTCCAGCTTCTAATCCCCGGCCCAGACACAACGATGTATTTCCTCCATTGCTGAGGAGAAGTCCTCCACCTCTGTCCATCATCACCCGTTCTGAGGACATACAGAACCTGGAACGAGACAAAAGAACATATTGGCTGCAGACAGAGTTCCACAGAATCCTCCAACAAGAAGTGCTTGTTCCTCCCACAACTGGAGGGTCAGATCTGGTGGAAACCACTCAACCTACAGCGATGAGAGCGCCGGACTGCTGGAAACCGCCCAACCTACAGTAATGTGAGCGCCGGACTGCTGGAAACCACCCAACCTACAGCGATGAGAGCGCCAGAGTGCTGGAAACTGCCCAACCTACAGAGATGAGAGCGCCGGACTGCTGGAAACTGCCCAACCTACATAGATGAGAGCACCGGACTGCTGGAAACCACCCAACCTACAGCGATGAGAGCGCCAGACTGCTGGAAACTGCCCAACCTACAGAGATGAGAGCGCCGGACTGCTGGAAACCGCCCAACCTACAGCGATGAGAGAGCCGGACTGCTGGAAACTGCCCAACCTACAGTGTTGAGAGCGCCGGACAGCTGGAAACCGCCCAACCTACAGCGATGAGAGTGCTGGACTGCTGGAAACCCCCCAACCTACATCGATGAGAGTGCTGGACTGCTGGAAACCGCCTAATCTACAGAGCTGAGAGTCGAAAACATGCCAGGGTTATGAAAAGATCTACAGAGAATGCAGTCGAAATATGTCATTCTTTACGCTTATTTTAGCTATAAAACTTAGACTAGCTATAAAATTAAAACTTCCCAACTGTTTGGGTCACAAAAATAAACGTGGCCTAAATGGGTGGGACTGCTCCAGACCCCAAACACTGTGGCGTGTTTCTAACTGGGGGGGGCAGTTCCTCCGCATGTGGTTCGCAGCGAACGGCTATCCCCAGCAAAAATTGCATACAATGGAGGATGCCGGCGCGAACCACAAGCACCACACAAACATCCAACACAAAATAAAACATGTGCGGATGAAAATATATAAACACATAACTCACAGAAAAAAGATGCACCACATGGATAAGCAACTGACAACACTGGCTAATCCCTCACTCTGGTGTTAAAAGCTGAGAGATTCGCCAATATTTCCAATCAGGAACATATCGGAGCCCCTTTAGGCACCACTACACGGTATCTCAGCATGACATGGGGTCCTACCACTAGACTACCTATGGTGTGTGAACAAGGTCTGAACAGGTATTAAGTAGCCTACAGCCCCATCCCACTCACCTGCACTGCAGGACCAACAATGCAATGGGGAACACATGAGGCCGCAAGCTACACCTACAACAGACCATGTGACACCGGCTTCCAGGTGCAACAGAATGTTTACCAGCCATATGCAATGGCACATTCAATACATATAAAACAAGAATCACAAAAATAAACGTGGCCTAAATGGGTGGGACTGCTCCAGACCCCAAACACTGTGGCGTGTTTCTAACTGGGGGCAGTTCCTCCGCATGTGGTTCGCAGCGAACGGCTATCCCCAGCAAAAATTGCATACAATGGAGGATGCCGGCGCGAACCACAAGCACCACACAAACATCCAACACAAAATAAAACATGTGCGGATGAAAATATATAAACACATAACTCACAGAAAAAAGATGCACCACATGGATAAGCACCTGACAACACTGGCCAATCCCTCACTCTGGTGTTAAAAGCTGAGAGATTCGCCAATATTTCCAATCAGGAACATATCGGAGCCCCTTTAGGCACCACTACACGGTATCTCAGCATGACATGGGGTCCTACCACTAGACTACCTATGGTGTGTGAACAAGGTCTGAACAGGTATTAAGTAGCCTACAGCCCCATCCCACTCACCTGCACTGGAGGAAAGCCGGTGTCACATGGTCTGTTGTAGGTGTAGCTTGCGGCCTCATGTGTTCCCCATTGCATTGTTGGTCCTGCAGTGCAGGTGAGTGGGATGGGGCTGTAGGCTACTTAATACCTGTTCAGACCTTGTTCACACACCATAGGTAGTCTAGTGGTAGGACCCCATGTCATGCTGAGATACCGTGTAGTGGTGCCTAAAGGGGCTCCGATATGTTCCTGATTGGAAATATTGGCGAATCTCTCAGCTTTTAACACCAGAGTGAGGGATTAGCCAGTGTTGTCAGTTGCTTATCCATGTGGTGCATCTTTTTTCTGTGAGTTATTCCCAACTGTTTGGACTAATTTATGTAGCATAGATACAGAACACATAATGTTTCCAACTCTATGGTATGGTCCCATTTATATGGAGAAGATGTTTTCAATTGTTTGACATAAAGATGCAGAACCAAAAACTCTAACCGTATCCTTATGTCTTGATAAAAAAATAATCCAAATCTTTTCCAAAAGCCTAAACCCAATTTAGATAGAGTAGATGTAGAATCCAAGCTCCTGCACCTACCTCTGTACCTAGCTGTTACAACCATGGCTTCTTCAATTGTAGAGTAATACATAATCCAAAACCTAAGTTTAAGGAAATACTATGGTCACCATCTGGAACTACAGCCAGCAAAATCAGAAACTGCTACCATTCTTCCGATCTACTCTGGTTGGTAGGAAGCTAAGGCTACCCTAAGGTTCTTCATCAGAGCCCACCGCAAGTGCAAATGGGATAGGCTACTAGGGACCCAAGTTAAAGGGGTTTTGCCAACACATACAATGGGGGCAAATCGCTAGGATATGCCCCCATTGTCTGATAGGTGCAGATCCCACCTCTAGGACCAGCACCTACAATGAGAATGGAGCGAGGAAACTAATAAAGGGTGCACTGTGCATGCGCAGCCACCCTCCATTCATTGCCCTATAGAAATTAATGGGAGCAGGGGCCGCGCGTGCGCCGTGCGCTTCCATTCACATGTATGGGTGCAGGGGGAAGAAGAGCTGGGTGGTGGACAGAACCCGGGAAACCCATGGTCCTCCAGCCACAGCTCTCCCTGCTCAGTTTTCCTTGTAGGTGCGGGTCCCAGAGGTGGGACCCGCACCTATCAGATAGATGGGAAATCCCCTTTAAATCTACAGAGTAAGCAAGTAGAAAACTGGCGCGAGTTCAAGTCTGCTCCAACTACAGCCACCTATAAATCCTACATGTAGACTGCTCCAACTACTGGTCCTACCTCTGCTCCAACTAATTGTCCAACCTCTGCATATAAATCCTCCATGTAGAGGTCAAGTCTGCTCCAACTACCAGTCCTACCTCCACCTATACATCCTCCATATGGAGTTCAAGTATTCTCCAACTACCAGTCCTACCTCCGCCTATAAATCCTCCATGTAGCGCTTAAGACTGCTCAAACTACCTCCACTTATAAATCCTACATGTAAAGCTTGTCTACTCAAACTACTAGTCCTACCTCTGCCTATAAATCCTCCATGTAGAGGTCAAGTCTGCTGAAACTACCCCCACCTCATAAATCTTACATGTAGAGCTTGTCTGCTCCAACTACTAGTCCTACCTCGTCCTATAAATCCTCCATGTGGAGCTCAAGTCTGCTCCAACTATCCCACCTATAAATCCTACATGTAGAGCTTGTCTGCTCCAAGTACTAGTCCTACCTCCGCCTATAAATCCTCCATGTAGAGGTCAAGTCTGCTCCAACTAGCAGTCCTACCTCCGCCTATAAATCCTCCATGTGGAGTTCAGGTCTGCTCCAACTGCCAGTCCTAACTCCGCCTATAAATCCTCCATGTGGAGCTCAAGTCTGCTCCAACTACCTCCACCTATAAATCTTACATGTAGAGCTTGTCTGCTCCAACTACTAGTCCTACCTCCACCTATAGGTCCTCGATGTAGAGGTCAAGTCTACTCCAACTACCAGTCCTACCTCGGCCTATAAATCCACCATGTGGAGCTCAAGTCTGCTCCAACTACCTCCGCCTATAAATCCTCCATGTAGAGGTCAAGATTGCTCCTACTACCTGTCCTACCTCGTCCTATAAATCCTCCATGTGGAGCTCAAGTCTGCTCCAATTAACAGTCCTAACTCTGCCTAGAAATCCTCTATGTGGAGCTCAAGTCTGCTCCAACTACCAGTCCTACCTCCATGTATAAATCCTACATGTAGAGCTCAAGTCTGCTCCAACTACCTCCAACTATGAATCCTACATGTAGAGCTTGTCTGCTCCAACTACTAGTCCTACTTCCACCTATAAGTCCCCCATGTAGAGGTCAAGTCTGCTCCAACTACCAGTCCTACCTCGTCCTATAAATACTCCATGTGGAACTCAAGTCTGCTCCACTACCTCCACCTTAAATCCTACATGTAGAGCTTGTCTGCTCCAACTACTAGTCCTACATCTGCCTATAAATCCTCCATGTAGTAGTCAAGTCTGCTCCAACTACCAGTCCTACCTCCGCCTTTAAATTCTACATGTAGAGCTTGTCTGCTCCAACTACCAGTTCAACCTCCACCCATAAATCCTCCATGTAGAGCTCAAGTCTGCTCCAACTACCAGTCCTACCTCCACCTCTAAATCCTACATGTAGAGCTTGTCTGCTCCAACTACTAGTCCTACTTTCATCTATAAATCCTCCATGTAGAGGTGAAGTCTGCTCCAACTACCAGTCCTACCCTGTCCTATAAATCCTCAATGTGGAGCTCAAGACTGCTCCAACTACCTCCACCTATAGGTCCTAGATGTAGAGGTCACGTCTACTCCAACTACCTGTCCTACCTCGGCCTATAAATCCACCATGTAAAGGTCAAGTCTTCTCCAACTAGCAGTCCTACCTCGGCCTATAAATCCTCCATGTAGGGGTCAAGTCTGCCACAACTACCTGTCCTACCTCCGCCTATAAATCCTCCATGTGAAGCTCAAGTCTGCTCCAACTTCCAGTCCTACCTCCGACTATAAATCCTATATGTAGAGCTCAAGTCTGCTCCAACTACCTCCACCTATAAATCCTACATGTAGAGCTTGTCTGCTCCAACTACTAGTCCTACTCCACCTATAAATCCTACATGTAGAGCGCAAGTCTGCTCCAACTACCAGTCCTACCTCCACCTAAAAATCCTACATGTAGAGCTTGTCTGCTCCAACTACCAGTACTACCTCCGTCTATAAATCCTCAATATGAAACTCAAGTCTGCTCCAACTTCCAGTCCTACCTCTGCCTAGAAATCCTCCATGTGGAGCTCAAGTCTGTGGAGCACCTCCACCTATAAATCCTACATGTAGAGCGCAAGTCTGCTTCAACTACCAGTCCTACCTCGTCCTATAAATACTCCATGTGGATCTCAAGTCTGCTCCACTACCTCCACCTTAAATCCTACATGTAGAGCTTGTCTGTTCCAACTACTAGTCCTACATCTGCCTATAAATCCTCCATGTAGTAGTCAAGTCTGCTCCAACTACCAGTCCTACAACGGCCTATAAATCCTCCATGTGGAGTTCAAGACTGCTCCAACTACCTCCACCTATAAATCCTACATGTAGAGCTTGTCTGCTCCAACTACTAGTCCTACTCCACCTATAAATCTTAGGTGTAGAGCGCAAGTCTGCTCCAACTACCAGTCCTACCTCCACCTAAAAATCCTACATGTAGAGCTTGTCTGCTCCAACTACCAGTTCAACCTCCACCCACAAATCCTCCATGTAGAGCTCAAGTCTGCTCCAACTACCAGTCCTACCTCCACCTATAAATCCTACATGTACAGCTTTTCTGCTCCAACTACTAGTCCTACTTTCACGTATAAATCCTCCCTGTAGAGGTGAAGTCTGCTCCAACTACCAGTCCTACCCCGTCCTATAAATACTCGATGTGGATCTCAAGACTGCTCCAACTACCTCCACCTATAAATCCTACATGTAGAGCTTTTCTGCTCCAACTTCTAGTCCTACCTCCGTCTATAAATCCTCCATGTAGGGGTCAAGTCTCCTACAACTACCTGTCCTACCTCCGCCTATAAATCCTCCATGTGTAGCTCAAGTCTGCTCCAACTTCCAGTCCTACCTCTGCCTAGAAATCCTCCATGTGGAGCTCAAGTCTGCTCCAACTACCAGTCCTACCTCCGACTATAAATCCTATATGTAGAGCTCAAGTCTGCTCCAACTACCTCCACCTATAAATCCTACATGTAGAGCTTGTCTGCTCCAACTACTAGTCCTACTCCACCTATAAATCCTACATGTAGAGGTCAAGTCTGCTCCAACTACCAGTCCTATCTCCACCGAAAAATCCTACATGTAGAGCTTGTCTGCAATAACTTCCAGTCCTACCTCCACCTATAAATCCTCCATGTAGAGCTCAAGTCTGCTCCAACTACCTCCACCTATAAATCCTACATGTAGAGCTTGTCTGCTCCAACTACTAGTCCTACTCCACCTCTAAATCCTACATGTAGAGCTCAAGTCTGCTGCAACTACCAGTCCTACCTCCACCTATAAATCCTACATGTAGAGCTTGTCTGCTCCAACTACCAGTCCTACCTCCACCTCTAAACCCTACATGTAGAGCTTGTCTGCTCCAACTACCAGTTCAACCTCCACCCATAAATCCTCCATGTAGAGCTCAAGTCTGCTCAAACTACCAGTCCTACCTCCACCTATAAATCCTACATGTAGAGCTTGTCTGCTCCAACTACCAGTCCAACCTTCACCTATAAATCCTCCATGTAGAGGTCAAGTCTGCTCCAACTACCAGTCCTACCTCCGTCTATAAATCCTCCATGTAGGTGTCAAGTCTGCTACAACTACATGTCCTACCTCCGCCTATAAATCCTCCATGTGAAACTCAAGTCTGCTCCAACTTCCAGTCCTACCTCTGCCTAGAAATCCTCCATGTGGAGCTCAAGTCTGTGGAGCACCTCCACCTATAAATCCTACATGTAGAGCGCAAGTCTGCTTCAACTACCAGTAATACCTCGTCCTATAAATACTCCATGTGGATCTCAAGTCTGCTCCACTACCTCCACCTTAAATCCTACATGTAGAGCTTGTCTGTTCCAACTACTAGTCCTACATCTGCCTATAAATCCTCCATGTAGTAGTCAAGTCTGCTCCAACTACCAGTCCTACAACGGCTTATAAATCCTCCATGTGGAGCTCAAGACTGCTCCAACTACCTCCACCTATAAATCCTACATGTAGAGCTTGTCTGCTCCAACTACTAGTCCTACTCCACCTATAAATCTTAGGTGTAGAGCGCAAGTCTGCTCCAACTACCAGTCCTACCTCCACCTAAAAATCCTACATGTAGAGCTTGTCTGCTCCAACTACCAGTTCAACCTCTACCCATAAATCCTCCATGTAGAGCTCAAGTCTGCTCCAACTACCAGTCCTACAGCCGCCTTTTCTGCTCCAACTACTAGTCCTACTTTCACGTATAAATCCTCCATGTAGAGGTGAAGTCTGCTCCAACTACCAGTCCTACCCCGTCCTATAAATCCTCGATGTGGAGCTCAAGACTGCTCCAACTACCTCCACCTATAAATCCTACATGTAGAGCTTTTCTGCTCCAACTTCTAGTCCTACCTCCGTCTATAAATCCTCCATGTAGGGGTCAAGTCTGCTACAAACTACCTGTCCTACCTCCGCCTATAAATCCTCCATGTGAAGCTCACGTCTGCTCCAACTTCCAGTCCTACCTCTGCCTAGAAATCCTCCATGTGGAGCTCAAGTCTGCTCCAACTACCAGTCCTACCTCCGACTATAAATCCTATATGTAGAGCTCAAGTCTGCTCCAACTACCTCCACCTATAAATCCTACATGTAGAGCTTGTCTGCTCCAACTACTTGTCCTACTCCACCTATAAATCCTACATGAAGAGGTCAAGTCTGCTCCAACTACCAGTCCTATCTCCACCGAAAAATCCTACATGTAGAGCTTGTCTGCACTAACTTCCAGTCCTACCTCCACCTATAAATCCTCCATGTAGAGCTCAAGTCTGCTCCAACTACCTCCACCTATAAATCCTACATGTAGAGCTTGTCTGCTCCAACTACTAGTCCTACTCCACCTCTAAATCCTACATGTAGAGCTCAAGTCTGCTGCAACTACCAGTCCTACCTCCACCTATAAATCCTACATGTAGAGCTTGTCTGCTCCAACTACCAGTGCTACCTCCACCTCTAAACCCTACATGTAGAGCTTGTCTGGTCCAACTACCAGTTCAACCTCCACCCATAAATCCTCCATGTAGAGCTCAAGTCTGCTCCAACTACCAGTCCTACCTCCACCTATAAATCCTACATGTAGAGCTTGTCTGCTCCAACTACTAGTCCTACTTTCACCTATAAATCCTCCATGTAGAGGTGAAGTCTGCTCCAACTACCAGTCCTACCCCGTCCTATAAATCCTCGATGTGGAGCTCAAGACTGCTCCAACTACCTCCACCTATAAATGCTACATGTAGAGCTTTTCTGCTCCAACTTCTAATCCTACCTCTGTCTATAAATCCTCCATGTAGGGGTCGAGGCTGCTACAACTACCTGTCCTACCTCCGCCTATAAATCCTCCATGTGAAGCTCAAGTCTGCTCCAACTTCCAGTCCTACCTCTGCCTAGAAATCCTCCATGTGGAGCTCAAGTCTGCTCCAACTACCAGTCCTACCTCCGACTATAAATCCTATATGTAGAGCTCAAGTCTGCTCCAACTACCTCCACCTATAAATCCTACATGTAGAGCTTGTCTGCTCCAACTACTTGTCCTACTCCACCTATAAATCCTACATGTAGAGCGCAAGTCTGCTCCAACTACCAGTCCTATCTCCACCGAAAAATCCTACATGTAGAGCTTGTCTGCACTAACTTCCAGTCCTACCTCCACCTATAAATCCTCCATGTAGAGCTCAAGTCTGCTCCAACTACCTCCACCTATAAATCCTACATGTAGAGCTTGTCTGCTCCAACTACTAGTCCTACTCCACCTCTAAATCCTACATGTAGAGCTCAAGTCTGCTGCAACTACCAGTCCTACCTCCACCTATAAATCCTACATGTAGAGCTTGTCTGCTCCAACTACCAGTCCTACCTCCACCTCTAAACCCTACATGTAGAGCTTGTCTGCTCCAACTACCAGTTCAACCTCCACCCATAAATCCTCCATGTAGAGCTCAAGTCTGCTCCAACTACCAGTCCTACCTCCACCTATAAATCCTACATGTAGAGCTTTTCTGCTCCAACTACTAGTGCTACTTTCACCTATAAATCCTCCATGTAAAGGTGAAGTCTGCTCCAACTACCAGTCCTACCCCGTCCTATAAATCCTCGATGTGGAGCTCAAGACTGCTCCAACTACCTCCACCTATAAATCCTACATGTAGAGCTTTTCTGCTCCAATTTCTAATCCTACCTCTGTCTATAAATCCTCCATGTAGAGGTCAAGTCTGCTCCAACTACCAGTCCTATCTCCACCGAAAAATCCTACATGTAGAGCTTGTCTGCACTAACTTCCAGTCCTACCTCCACCGATAAATCCTCCATGTAGAGCTCAAGTCTGCTCCAACTACCTCCACCTATAAATCCTACATGTAGAGCTTGTCTGCTCCAACTACTAGTCCTACTCCACCTCTAAATCCTACATGTAGAGCTCAAGTCTGCTGCAACTACCAGTCCTACCTCCACCTATAAATCCTACATGTAGAGCTTGTCTGCTCCAACTACCAGTCCTACCTCCACCTCTAAACCCTACATGTAGAGCTTGTCTGGTCCAACTACCAGTTCAACCTCCACCCATAAATCCTCCATGTAGAGCTCAAGTCTGCTCCAACTACCAGTCCTACCTCCACCTATAAATCCTACATGTAGAGCTTGTCTGCTCCAACTACTAGTCCTACTTTCACCTATAAATCCTCCATGTAGAGGTGAAGTCTGCTCCAACTACCAGTCCTACCCCGTCCTATAAATCCTCGATGTGGAGCTCAAGACTGCTCCAACTACCTCCACCTATAAATGCTACATGTAGAGCTTTTCTGCTCCAACTTCTAATCCTACCTCTGTCTATAAATCCTCCATGTAGGGGTCAAGGCTGCTACAACTACCTGTCCTACCTCCGCCTATAAATCCTCCATGTGAAGCTCAAGTCTGCTCCAACTTCCAGTCCTACCTCTGCCTAGAAATCCTCTATGTGGAGCTCAAGTCTGCTCCAACTACCAGTCCTACCTCCGACTATAAATCCGATATGTAGAGCTCAAGTCTGCTCCAACTACCTCCACCTATAAATCCTACATGCAGAGCTTGTCTGCTCCAACTACTAGTCCTACTCCACCTATAAATCCTACATGTAGAGCGCAAGTCTGCTCCAACTACAAGTCCTACCTCCACCTAAAAATCCTACATGTAGAGCTTGTCTGCTCCAACTACCAGTCCTACCTCCGTCTATAAATCCTCTATGTAGGGGTCAAGTCTTCTACAACTACCTGTCCTACCTCCGCCTATAAATCCTCCATGTGAAACTCAAGTCTGCTCCAACTTCCAGTCCTACCTCTGCATAGAAATCCTCCATGTGGAGCTCAAGTCTGCTCCAACTACCTCCACCTATAAATCCTACATGTAGAGCGCAAGTCTGCTCCAACTACTAGTCCTACCTCCACCTGAAAATACTACATGTAGAGCTTGTCTGCTCCAACTACCAGTCCTACCTCCGCCTATAAATCCTCCATGTAGAGGTCAATTCTGCTCCAACTACCAGTCCTACATCCACCTTTAAATCCTACATGTAGAGCTTGTCTGCTCCAACTACCAGTTCAACCTCCACCCATAAATCCTCCATGTAGAGCTCAAGTCTGCTCCAACTACCAGTCCTACCTCCACCTTTAAATCCTACATGTAGAGCTTGTCTGCTCCAACTACTAGTCCTACTTTCACCTATAAATCCTCCATGTAGATGTGAAGTCTGCTCCAACTACCAGTCCTACCCCGTCCTATAAATCCTCCATGTGGAGCTCATGACTGCTCCAACTACCTCCACCTATAAATCCTACATGTAGAGCTTTTCTGCTCCAACTTCTAGTCCTACCTCCGTCTATAAATCCTCCATGTAGGGGTCAAGTCTCCTACAACTACCTGTCCTACCTCCGCCTATAAATCCTCCATGTGAAGCTCAAGTCTGCTCCAACTTCCAGTCCTACCTCTGCCTAGAAATCCTCCATGTGGAGCTCAAGTCTGCTCCAACTACCAGTCCTATCTCCACCGAAAAATCCTACATGTAGAGCTTGTCTGCACTAACTTCCAGTCCTACCTCCACCTATAAATCCTCCATGTAGAGCTCAAGTCTGCTCCAACTACCTCCACCTATAAATCCTACATGTTTAGCTTGTCTGCTCCAACTACTAGTCCTTCTCCACCGAAAAATCCTACATGTAGAGCTCAAGTCTGCTGCAACTACCAGTCCTACCTCCACCTATAAATCCTTCATGTAGAGCTTGTCTGCTCCAACTACCAGTTCTACCTCCACCTATAAATCCTCTATGTAGAGGTCAAGTCTACTCGAACTACCAGTCCTACCTCCACCTCTAAATCCTACATGTAGAGCTTGTCTGCTCCAACTACCAGTCCAACCTTCACCTATAAATCCTCCATGTAGAGGTCAAGTCTGCTCCAACTACCAGTCCTACCTCCACCTCTAAATCCTACATGTAGAGCTTGTCTGCTCCAACTACCAGTCCTACCTCCACCTATAAATCCGACATGAAGAGCTAAAGTTGATCTCTAACTACGAGTCCAACCTCCACCTATAAATCCTACTTGCAGAGCTCAAGTCTGCTCTAACTACCAGTCCTACCTCCACCTATAAATCCTACATGTAGAGCTCAAGTCTGCTCCAACTAACAGTCCTACCTCCGCCTATAAATCCTCCATGTAGAGGTCAAGTCTGCTCCAACTACCAGTCCTACTTCCACCTATAAATCCTCCATGTACCGCTCAAGTCTGCTCAAACTACCTCCACCTATAAATCCTACATGTAGAGCTCAAGTCTGCTCCAACTACCAGTCCTACCTCCGCCTATAAATCCTCCATGTAGAGGTCAAGTCTGCTCCAACTACCAGTCCTACCTCCGCCTATAAATCCTACATTTAGAGCTTGTCTGCTCCAAATACCAGTCCTACCTCGACCTATAAATCCTACATGTAGCTCTCAAGTCTGCTCAAACTACCTCCACCTATAAATCCTACATGGAGAGCTTGTCTGCTCCAACTACTAGTCCTACCTCCGCCTATAAATCCTCCATGTAGAGGTCAAGTCTTCTCCAACTACCAGTCCTACCTCCGCCTATAAATCCTACATGTAAAGCTTGTCTGCACCAACTACCAGTCCTACCTCCGCCTATAAATCCTCCATGTAGAGGTCAAGTCTGCTCCAACTACCAGTCCTACCTCCACCTATAAATCCTACATGTAGAGCTTAAATGGGTTCTCTCACTTTAGCAAGTGGCATTTATCCTGTACAGAAAGTTAATACAAAGCATTTCCTAATGTATTGTTATTCTCCACATTGTCTTCTTTGCTGGCTAGACTCATTTTTCCATCACATTATACACTTCTCATTTCCATGGTTATGACTAGAGATGAGCGAATCAAATCAAACGAAGTGGAATTCGATCTGAATTTCAGGAAAAATTCAATTCGCAACGAATGCTAATTTCCTTGCGCTTCGTGGTAACAAATCACAATTTTTCCTAACATGGTGGCCACAGGTGTGAGGACTGAGGACATGGGGCAAGTAACTCTGGGAAGGCGGGATCACACAGATTGACATGCATGCAGCCAATCAGTAGCCAGCCAGCCCCGTGATGTCACAACCCTATAAATACAGTGGCCATCTTAGAATCAGACATTTTCCACCGTTCTAAGTGCAGGGACAGACGTGAGAAGGCACTAGGGACAGCAATTGGAAAAACCTAATTGTGAAAAAAAAACTGAAAAAATGATTTATAAGTGCAGGGAAAGGATAGGGAGGAATCTTTTCACAGCATCTTAGTGCAGGAAGAGACATCAGAAGGCACTAGGGACATTGATAGGAAATTGATTTACAAGTGTCATTAGACAGCTCTGTCATTCCAGCAATTTGTTCTTGGGGTGCAAGTGCTATGTTGAAAAGCCTTTAGTGGCTTCTATCTGCGGAAAAAGAAAAATATATATTCAGTTTACTTATGCAGCTATATGTGGTGAAAGCATTTAGTGGCGTATTTCAGTAGAAAAAGAAAAATATATACGCAGTTCACTTCTGCAGCTATATGTGGTCAAAGCGTTCAGTGGCGTATTTCAGTAGTAAAAGAAAAATATATACGCATTTCACTGGTGCAGTTATTTGAGGTAAAAGCGTTTAGTGGCCTATTTTAGTAAAGAAATAAAAATATATACACACTTCACTGGAGCATTTAATTCTGGTAAAAGCGTTTAGTTTCCTATTTCAGTACAAAAAGGAAAAAAAATGTACGCACATCACTGTTGCATTTATTTGTGGTGAAAGAGTTTAAGTGGCCTATTTCATTACAAAACGAAAAATATATACGAATTATTATTTCAGTACAAAAACAAATTTTATTCAGCGTTCAGTGCTGCAGTTATATGTGGCAAAATCGTTATTGAACAACGAACTAAGCTGTAAAAACCAGTGTCAGGCAGCTGCTGCCAAGGCCAATAAGATAATGGGTTGCATCAAAATGGGCATAGATGGCGGTGAGGAGAACATAGTCCTACCACTGTACACATCACTGGTCAGACCACACATGGAGGACTGTGTACAGTTCTGGGCTCCTGTGAACAAGGCAGACATAGCAGAGCTGGAGAGGGTCCAGAGGAGGGCAACTAAAGTAATCACTAGAATGGGCAACGACAGGACCCTGAAAGATTATCAAAATTAGGGTTATTCACCTTAGAAAAAAAGACGACTGAGGGGAAATCTAATAACTATGTATAAATATATCAGGGGTCAGTACAGAGATCTCTCCCATCATCTATTTATCCCCAGGACTGTGACTGTGACGAGGGGACATCCTCTGCATCTGGAGGAAAGAAGGTTTGTACACAAACATAGAAGAGAATTCTTCACGGTAAGAGCAGTGAGACTATAGACTCTTCACGGTAAGAGCAGTGAGACTATGGACTCTATACTGTAAGAGCAGTGAGACTATGGACTCTATACTGTAAGAGCAGGGAGACTATGGACTCTTTACTGTAAGAGCAGTGAGACTATGGACTCTATACTGTAAGAGCAGTGAGACTATGGACTCTATACTGTAAGAGCAGTGAGACTATGGACTCTATACTGTAAGAGCAGTGAGACTATGGACTCTATACTGTAAGAGCAGTGAGACTATGGACTATTTACTGTAAGAGCGGTGAGACTATGAACTCTATACTGTAAGAGCAGTGAGACTATAGACTCTACACTGTAAGAGCAGTGAGACTATGGACTCTTTACTGTAAGAGCAGTGAGACTATGGACTCTATACTGTAAGAGCAGTGAGATTATGGACTCTATACTGTAAGAGCAGTGAGACTATGGACTCTTTACTGTAAGAGCAGTGAGACTATGGACTCTTTACTGTAAGAGCAGTGAGACTATGGACTCTATACTGTAAGAGCAGTGAGACTATAGACTCTTTACTGTAAGAGCAGTGAGACTATGGACTCAATGCTGAATGAGCAGTGAGACTATGGGACTCTTTACTGTAAGAGCAGTGAGACTATGGGCTCTTTACTGTAAGAGCAGTGAGACTATGGAATCTTTACAGTAAGAGCAGTGAGACTATGGACTCAATGCTGTAAGAGCAGTGAGACTATGGATACTTTACTGTAAGAGCAGTGAGACTATGGACTCTTTACTGTAAGAGCAGTGAGACTATGGACTCTTTACTGTAAGAGCAGTGAGACTATGGGACTCTTTACTGTAAGAGCAGTGAGACTATGGACTCTATACTGTAAGAGCAGTGAGACTAAGGACTGTATACTGTAAGTGCAGTGAGACTATGGAATCTTTACTGTAAGAGCAGTGAGACTATGGACTCTTTACTGTAAGAGCAGTGAGACTATGGACTCTATACTGTAAGAGCAGTGAGACTATGGACTCTATACTGTAAGAGCAGTGAGACTATGAACTGTATACTGTAAGAGCAGTAAGACTATGCACTCTTTATTGTAAGAGCAGTGAGACTATGGACTCTTTACAGTAAGAGCAGTGAGACTATGGACTCTGTACTGTAAGAACAGTGAGACTTTGGACTCTTTACTGTAAGAGCAGTAAGACTATGGACTCTTTACTGTAAGAGCAGTGAGACTATGGACTCTATACTGTAAGAGCATTGAGACTATGGACTCTTTACTGTAAGAGCAGTGAGACTGTGGACTCTGTACCGTAAGAGCAGTGAGACTATGGACTCTACTGTAGGAGCAGTGAGACTGTGGACTTTTTACTGTAAGAGCAGTGAGACTATGGACTCTATTCTGTAAGAGCAGTGAGACTATGGACTCTTTACTGTAAGAGCAGTGAGACTATGGACTCTTTACAGTAAGAGC
Source organism: Bufotes viridis (assembly GCA_033119425.1). Taxonomy (NCBI): domain Eukaryota; kingdom Metazoa; phylum Chordata; class Amphibia; order Anura; family Bufonidae; genus Bufotes; species Bufotes viridis. The sequence continues at coordinate 430,307,806 of CM065592.1, forward strand.
AGTGAAACTATGGACTCTATACTGTAAGATTAGTGAGACTATGGACTCTATACTGTAAGAGCAGTGAGACTATGGACTCTTTACGGTAAGAGCAGTGAGACTATGGACTCTTTACGGTAAGAGCAGTGAAACTATGGACTCTTTACTGTAAGAGCAGTGAGACTATGGGACTCTCTGCCTGAGGAGGTGGTGATGGTGAGTTAACTAAAAGAGTTCAAGAGGGGCCTGGATGTATTTCTGGAGTGTAATAATATTACAGGCCATAGCTACTAGAGAGGGGTCGTTGATCCAGGGAGTTATTCTGATGCCTGATTGGAGTCGGGAAAGAAATTTTTTTCCCCCTTAAGTGGGCTTAATTGGCTTCTACCTCACAGGGTTGTTTTTTTTTTTTGCCTTCCTCTGGATCAACTTGCAAGGATAACAGGCCAAACTGGATGGACGGAGGGCTTTTTTCAGCCTAATAAACTATGTTACTATGTTAGAGCATGTTCACACTTCAGTTATTTGATCAGTTACTTCCATTATTGTGAGCCAAAACTAGATTTGGGTCAAAAACACGTCACAGGTGCAGATCTTTCCATTAACCCTTCTCTGAGTAGGCTTCACTATTGGTTTTGGCTCACAATAACTGATCGAAGCAACTGATCAAATAACTAAAGTGTGAACTCACCCTAACTATGTATTTTGGTGGAAAAACGAATTTTATTCAGCATTCAGCGCTGCAGTTATGTGTGCTAAAACCTTTAGTGACATATTTTGGTAGAAACGAAAATAGATTCAGCGGTCAGCGCTGCAGTTATATGTAGCAAAACCTTTAGTGATGTATTTCGGTCGAAAAACAAATTTTATTCAGCGTTCAGCGCTATAATAATATGTGGTAAAATCTTTATTGAAGTATGTCGGTCAAAAAACAAAATTAATTCAGTGGTCAGCGCTGCGGTTATATGCAGTAAAAACTTTAGTGACGTATCTTCATGAACTTCACGTCTCTTCCAGGCTCAAAACTATCTTGACGCTTTGTCTTCTCATTGTCTGTAGCTACTAGAGACCTGTTCATGCCAGGCAGGTTCCTCCAGAAGAATCTTGGTCGATCAGCACTCTGTGAATGTGCAATTCTGTAGCTTTCTCATGCTGCTGCCACCTCTATACTCTGTGATTGTGCCACTCTGTGGCTTCCTCATGCTGCTGCCAACTCCAGACTCTGTCATCGTGCCATTCTGTGGCTTCCTCATGCTGCAGCCACCTCCAGACTCGGCCGTTGTGCCACTCTCTGGCCTACTCATGCTGCTGCCAACTCCACACTCGGTCATTGTGCCATTCTATGGCCTACTCATGCTGCTGCAACCTACACACTCGGTCATTGTGTCATTCTGTGGCCTCCTCTTGATGCTGCTGCTGCTGACACCTCCAGAGTTTGTCATTGTGCCACTCTTTGGCCTACTTATGTTGCTGCCACCTCCACACTATGTCATTGTGCCACTCTGTGGTCTCCTCATGCTGCTGCCACCTACAGACTCTGTCATTGTGGTGTTCTGTGGTCTCTTAATGCTGCTGCTGCTGCTGCCGACACCTCCAGACTCTGTAATTATGCCACTCTGTGGCCTACACATGCTGCTGACGCCTCCAGACTCGGTCATTGTGCCACTCTGTGTGGCCTACTCATGCTGCTGTCACCTCCACACTCTGTCATTGTTCCACTCTGTGGCCTACTCATGTTGCTGCAATCTCCACACTCGGTCATTGAGCCACTCTGTGGCCTACACATGCTTCTGAAACCTCCAGACTCTGCCATTGTGCCACTCTGTGGCCTACACATCCTGCCGAAACCTCCAGACTCTGTCATTGTGCCACTTTGTGGTCTCCTCCTGCTGCCCCCAACTTCAGACTCCGTAAGGTTGCCACTCTGTGGTCTCCTCATGCTGCCGCCACCTCCAGACTCGGTCATTGTGCCACTATGTGGCTTCCTCCTGATGCTGCTGCTTTCTACACCTCCAGACTCTGTCATTGTGCCACTCTGTGGCCTACTCATGCAGCCAACACCTCCAGACTCTGTGATCGTGCCACTCTTTGGTCTCCTCATGTTGCCGCCACATCCAGACTCATTTATTGTGCCATTCTGTGGCCTTCTCCTGAAGCTGCTGCTGAAGCCTCCAGACTTTGTCATTGTGCCGCTCTGTGGTCTCATCATTCTGCTGCCACCTCCTCACTCAGTCATTGTGCAACTCTGTGGCCTCCTCCTGATGCTGCCAGCGCCACCTCCAGACTCTGTCATCGTGCCATTCTATGGCTTTGTTCATGCTGCCGACACCTCCAGATTCTGTCATTGTGCTACTCTGTGGCCTACTCATGCAGCTGCCACCTCCAGACTCTGTCATTGTGCCACTCTGTAGTATCCTCCTAATGCTACTGCTGCCACCTACAGACTCTGTCATTGTGCTGCTCTGTGGTCTCTTCATGCTACTGCTGCTGCCGACACCTCCAGACTCTGTAATTGTGCCACTCTGTGGCCTATTCATGCTGCCGACACCTCCAGATTCAGTCATTGTGCCACTCTGTGGCCTACTCATGCTGCTGCCACCTCCAGACTCGTTCATTGTGCCATTCTGTGGCCTCCTCCTGATGCTGCTGCTGACACCTCCAGACTCTGTAATTGTGCCACTCTGTGGCCTACTTATGCTGCCGACACCTTCAGACTCGGTCATTGTGCCACTCTGTGGCCTACTCATGCTGCTGCCACCTCCACACTCTGTCATTGTTCCACTCTGTGGCCTATTCATGCTGCTGCAACCTCCATACTCGGTTATTGTGCCATTCTGTGGCCTCCTCCTGATGCTGCTGCTGCTGACACCTCCAGCCTCTGTCATTGTGCAGCTCTGTGGTCTCCTCATGCTGCTGCCACCTCCACACTCTGTCATTGTTCCACTCTGTGGCCTACTCATGCTGCTGCAACCTCCATACTCGGTTATTGTGCCATTCTGTGGCCTCCTCCTGATGCTGCTGCTGCTGACACCTCCAGCCTCTGTCATTGTGCTGCACTGTGGTCTCTTCATGCTACTGCTGCTGCCGACACCTCCAGACTCTGTCATTCTGTCACTCTGTGGTCTCCTCATGCTGCCGCCACCTCCAGACTCGGTCATTGTGCCACTCTGTGGCCTACTCATGCTGCTGCCACCTCCACATTCTGTCATTGTTCCACTCTGTGGCCTACTCATGTTGCTGACACCTCCACATTCTGTCATTGTTCCACTCTGTGGCCTACTCATGCTGCTGCAACCTCCATACTCGGTTATTGTGCCATTCTGTGGCCTCCTCCTGATGCTGCTGCTGCTGACACCTCAAGCCTCTGTCATTGTGCAGCTCTGTGGTCTACTCATGCTGCCAACACCTCCAGATTCTGTCATTGTGCCACTCTTTGGCCTACTTATGTTGCTGCCACCTACACATTATGTCATTGTGCTGCTCTGTGGTCTCCTCCTGATGCTGCTGCCACCTCCAGACTCTGTCATTGTGTCACTCTGTGGTCTCCTCATGCTGCCGCCACCTCCAGACTCTGTCATTGTACCACTTTGTTACCTACTCATGCTGCCAACACCTCCAGATTCTGTCATTGTGCCAAACTCTGGCCTACTCATGCTATCAACACCTCCAGACTCTGTCATCGTGCCACTCTATGGCCTACTCATGCTGCCAAAACCTCTAAACTCAGTCATTGTGCTGCTCTGTGGTCTCCTCATGCTGCTGCCACCTCCTCACTCGGTCTTTGCGCCACTCTGTGGCCTCCTTCTGATGCTGATGCCACCTCCAGACTCTGTTATTGTGCCGCTCTGTGGTCTCCTCATGCTGTCGCCAACTCAAGGCCTCCTCCTGATGCTGCTGATGCTGACACCTCCAAAATTGTTCATTGTGCCACTCTTTGGCCTACTCATGTTGCTGTCACCTCCACCCTTTGTCATTGTGCCACTCTGTGGCCTACTGATTCTGCCACCACCTCTAGACTCTGTCATTGTGCCGTTCTGTGGTCTCCTCATGCTGCCGCCACCTGCAGACTCGGTCATTGTGCCACTCGGTGGCCTTCTCCTATTGCTGCTGGTGCTGCCGCCATCTCCAGACTCGGTCATTGTGCTACTCTGTGGCCTATTCATGCTGCTGCCACCTCCAGACTTTGTCATTGTGCAACTCTTTGGTCTCCTCATGCTGCTGCCACCTCCTCATCGGTCATTGTGCCACTCTGTGGCTCCTCCTGATGCTGCTGCTGCCGACACCTCCAGACTCTTTCATTGTGCCACTCTGTGGTCTCCTCATGCTGCCGCCACCTCCAGACTCAGTCATTGTGCCACTCTGTGGCCTACTTATGCTGCTGCCACCTCCACCCTTTGTCATTGTGCCACTCTGTGGCCTCCTGATTCTGCCACCACCTCTAGACTCTGTCATTGTGCCGTTCTGTGGTCTCCTCATGCTGCTGCCACCTACAAACTCGGTCATTGTGCCACTCGGTGGCCTCCTCATATTGCCGCCAGCTCCAGACTCTGTCATTGTGCCTCTCGGTGGCCTTCTCCTATTGCTGCTGGTGCTGCCGCCACCTTTAGACTCGGTCATTGTGCTACTCTGTGGCCTACTTATGCTGCTGCCACCTCCACACTCTGTCATTGTGCCACTTTGGGGCCTCCTCCTGATGCTGCTGCTGACACCTCCAGATTTGTTTATTGTGCCACTCTTTGGCCTACTCATGTTGCTGTCACCTCCACACTCTGTCATTGTGCCACTCTGTGGCCTACTCATGCTGCTGCCACCTCTAGACTCAGTCATTGTGCCACTCTGTGGCCTACTCATGTTGCTGCCACCTTCACACTCTGTCATTGTGCCACTCTGTGGCCTACTCATGCTTCTAACACCTCTAGACTCTGTCATTGTGCCACTCTGTGGCCTACTCATGCTTCAGCCACCTTCACACTCTGTCATTGTGCCTGATGCTACTGCTGCCGACACCTCCAGACTCTATCATTGTGCTGCTCTGTGGTCTCCTCCTGATGCTGCTGCCACCTCCAGACTCTGTCATTGTGCCACTCTGTGGTCTCCTCATGCTGCTGCCACCTCCTCACTCGGTCTTTGTGCCACTCTGTGGTCGCCTCCTGATGCTGCTGCCACCTCCAGACTCTGTTATTGTGCCACTCTGTGGTCTCCTCATGCTGTCGCCACCTCCAGACTCCTTCACACTCTGTCATTGTGCCTGATGCTACTGCTGCCGACACCTCCAGACTCTGTCATTTTGCCACTCTGGGGCCTCCTCCTGATGCTGCTGACACCTCCAGACTCAGTCATTGTCCCATTTTTTGGCCTACTCATGTTTGTGTCACCTCCACACTCTGTCATTGTGCCACTCTGTGGCTTACTCATGCTGCTACCACCTCTTGACTTTGCCATTGTGCAACTCTTTGGTCTCCTCATGCTGCTGCCACCTCCTCACTTGGTCGTTGTGCCACTCTGTTGCTCCTCCTGATGCTGCTGCTGCCGCCACCTCCAGACTCTGTCATTGAGCTACTCGGTGGTCTCCTCATGCTGCCGCCACCTCCAGACTCGGTCATTGTGCCACTCTGTGGCCTCCCGATTCTGCCGCCACCTCCAGACTCTGTCATTGTGCTGTTCTGTGGTCTCCTCATGCTGCCGCCACCTGCAGACTCGGTCATTGTGCCACTCGGTGGCCTCCTCATATTGCCACCAGCTCCAGACTCTGTCATTGTGCCACTCGGTGGCCTTCTCCTTTTGTTGCTGGTGCTGCCGCCACCTCCAGACTCGGTCATTGTGCTACTCTGTGGCCTACTCATGCTGCTGCCACCTCCACACTCTGTCATTGTGCCACTCTGTGGCCTCCTGATTCTGCCACCTACAGACTCTTTCATTGTGCCGCTCTGTGGTCTCCTCATACTGCTTCCACCTCCAGACCCTGTCATTGGTCCACTCTGTGGTCTCCTCATGCTGTTCCCACCCTCCATGACTGGTCCACTATTTTGGCTTTCAGCCTGACTGATATCATCATTTATTTGACACTTCTTCTGATCTGTCAGAAGGAAGGAAAAATGAGACGCATAACGGATCCTGTCTGTGTAGCAGCGTGAAGGTCTGTATGGTCCCATCAGAATTGGCTTATGATTTAGTAGCCAAAAGCAGGAGTGGGTAGAAAACACGGAAGGCATACAAATATTCCATTCACATGTCACCTCTGTTTTAGATTCACTCCTGTTTTTTTTGGCTTTAGCAATACCGATGGATTACTGACCAAATGCTGACCGAGTGAATGCGGATGCTCCACAGACAGGATCCGTTTTTTCTGGGTTATTGTTCTGACAGATCAGAGGAAGGGCAAAATAATCAGTGACTTTAACACAAATTTACTGCTGACCCCCTCTCCACTCTGTCGGGGGCTCTACTTGTATAAGTGTTTAATAGAACAGGTTCTGTATACATCTATGTGGAATCAGCTGACGACGGTGTAAAAAAAGTGCGCTTCTTCTTGGCGCTAACATCGACCTGTAAGGCTAAATTCATACTTGAGTTATTTGGTAAGTTTTGGCCCCGTGACCGCCCAAATAAGTGAAGTGGGCAGTGATTCTAAGAGAGATCCCTGTCATCTGCATGTCATACTGACTCACAGTATTATTTTACTACCACAGCAGACTCCTTATGAGCGTTACTGCAAGGCACAGTGTTCTACCCCACTATAAAGGCTCTCTGCAGCCAGGAAATAGACGTTTTTTAACGCAATTTGCCACGAATAAATTCAGATGGAATCAATTTTTTCAAAAAGATCCAGCAAACCGGACTAATCGCATTTTTGAAAAATTTGCTCATCTTAAGTTAAGAGACCATCCTGTTAGTCCTAGTAAAACCAAATTTATAGCCAAGATTAATTGGCTGCTTAATCTGGAACGGGGGGTTTATAGGAAGAGGGGGGCTATGGCTAAATGTGAAAAGCTCTGGACTCCTTGGATTAATGCCCCGGCGTCCAGGGAACTTCACTATTGCCGGCTGTACATATCTGGCTCTGTGGTTGGCGGTCTCCTGCGGGATATATGGAGGGTCTCTGTGCTGTGTACTGTAAGGTGGGGAAGTTCTGTATATTCCTTTATAGGGAAAGGGCATGTGCCTTAGTAGTTATTATGCGGTGGTCATGGGGTAGCCGAATGTTGGAAGTTATGGAAGATGGAGGGCATCATAAAGATGGTTTGTGGGGGGAGGGTATGTGGGTGTTGGGATTTATGTTTGTATTATTAAAATACTAATAAAAATTACTTAATATAAAAAAAAAAAGAGACCATCCTGTAATCCAGCATCTGTGGCCGTGCCTGCACACTATAGGAAAAAGCACTGGCTTATGTGCATTCCCACTGTTCCAGACACTAGAAAAGTCTGTGCTTTTTTCTATAGCAAGTAAGCACGGCCACTGCTGCTGGATTGCAGAGTGGTTATAACTATGGGAATGAGAAGTGTATAGTGAGGTGGAAAAATGGATCAAGCCAGCAAAGGAGGCAATATGGAGAATGACAATACATTAGTAAGTGCCTTAACTTAAGTGTATTAACTTTCTCTACATGATAAATGTCATTTGCTGAATTGAGAGAACCCCGTTAAGTCTGCTCCAACTACTAGTCCTACCTCCACCTATAATTCCTCCATGTAGAACTCGTGTGCCCCAAATACTACTCCTAGCTCCACCTATAAATCATAAATGTAAAGCTCAAGTCTTCAACTACTAGTCTTCTCCATCTATTAGCCCTAGTTCCACCTATGAATCCTACAAGTAGATCTTAAAGGGGTTGTCCGGATTCAGAGCTGAACCCGGACATATCCCCTTCTTCACCCAAATAGCCCCTCTGACATGAGCATCGGAGCATTTCATACTCTGATGATCTCACTTGCCCTGTGATGAATCGCGCAGGTAAAGGGCTTTTTTATTAGTTCCAGCAACGTACCGCCTAGCAATGTTACTGCTCACGTCACCGGCACTACTGGGCGAGCTTCAGCGCTGCCCTAGCCTGTAAAACAGCTTAGTGCAGCGCTATAGTGCCGGTGACGTCACCAGGAACACTGCTAGGTAGAAGCCTCTGCCTAGCAGTGTAAGTTTGTAAACAAAAAAACATGAAATGCTCTGACACTTATCTCAGCGGGGCTGTCTGGGTTCAGCTCTGAACCTGGACAACCCTTTTAAGTTTCCCTCAAGGACTAGTCCAATCTCTACTTATAAATAGTGATGTCGCGAACATAAAATTTTCTGTTCGCGAACGCGAACTTCCGCAAATGTTCGCGAACGGGCGAACCGGGCGAACCGCCATAGACTTCAATAGGCAGGCGAATTTTAAAACCCACAGGGACTCTTTCTGGCCACAATAGTGATGGAAAAGTTGTTTCAAGGGGACTAACTCCTGGCCTGTGGCATGCCGGAGGGGGGTCCATGGCAAAACTTCCATGGAAAATTACATTGACGCAGAGTTGGGTTTTAATCCATAAAAGGCATAAATCACCTAACAATCCTAAATTTTTTTGAACAATGTGGTTTAAAACATCCAGTGTGTGTATACGATCAGGTATGATGTTGTATTGATCAGGTAGTGTAAGGGTTGCGCCCGCTTCACAGACATTGACAGACCAAACTCCCCTTTTAACGCACCGCAAACAACCGCAAACAGTCCATTTGTACAACCGCAAACTCCCCATTTGCATAAGGTTGGATACCAAGCTAGCCACGTCCCGGTGATGTCATTGAAGGTCTCTTCCTCCACCCAGCCACGTACAACACCAAGGGTCCCCGAAAGGTGAATTGAATTGATTTTTCGAACGGGGAGATGGTTAAAAAAACACTGGTTCCCTCCACTCTGTTTTAATCCACGGTCTAGACTACTGTCTAAAAATTAAATGCTTTATTTATCGGCAAGCTACTGTGCCACCCGGTATCAGTGGTGGGCACTGGCAGTGGGCACACTACAGTCTGTGGAAGTCGGCCTGACACACACTGGCAGCAGGCAAGCAACTGAAATTACACTAAAGTGTAAAAATGAAATGCCTTTTTTTGATGCAAAGTCCTGTGCCACACGGGATGACAGGGGTGGGCACTGGCAGTGGGCACACTACAGTCTGTGGGCCTGCAGCTCCTCACACACAGGCAGGCCAGGCAACTGCAATATATATATGGAGAGAAAAAAAAAGCAGACTAATGTTGCAGCCCTAAAAAGGGCTTTTTGGGGTGCTGTCAGGACGCTGTCCTTACAGCAGAGATCAGATGAGTCTTTCAGGACTGGAGTGGACACTGAATACACTAGCCTAGCTATCGATTTCCCTATTAAATCAGCAGCAGCTACACTCTCCTTCCTCTCACTAAGACTGCAGCTTCAGAATGAATCTAAAATGGATGCTGTGCAGGAGGTGGGAGGGTCTGGGAGGGAGGGTATGCTGCTGACTGGCTGGAATGTGTCTGCTGACTGAGGTACAGGGTCAAAGTTTGCTCAATGATGATGTATAGGGGGCGGACCGAACATTGCATGTGTTCACCCGCTGCGGCGAACGCGAACAAGCTATGTTCGCCGGGAACTGTTCGCCGGCGGATAGTTCGGGCCATCTCTACTTATAAATCTTACATGATCAGTTTATGTTCTCCAAGCCACTGGTCCTACTGTGAACTATAAATCGTATATACTGTACTTGAGGTTCTTTTCAATCACTTCTCCAACCTCCACCTAAAAATTCTACAAGTAGAGATCAAGTCTTCATCAATACCGGCTCCTTCCTCTACTTAAGAATCCTACATGTAAAGTTCAAGTTTTCTCTAAAACAAGTCCTTCCACCACCTAGAAATCCCATATCTAGAGATAAAATCTTCTCGAACCACTAGTTCTACCTCTATGTACTGTTTCCTAATCCTACAGGGGTAGTTCATCTTCTCCAATCACTGGTCTTGCCACCACCTATAAATCCTACATGTAATAGGATGCAGAGCTTAACTCTCCTCCAACGACTAGTTCTACCTCCATCTATAAACTCAACATGCAAAGCTTGTCTTCTCCATTCACTGGTCCTGCCAGCAGCTGTAAACCCTACATGTAGAATTCACCTCTCCTCCAACCACTAGACCTACCTACTGCTACAATCTGAGCTCAACACTTTCAACCACTAGTCCCTGTGAAACCTATGAATCCTACATGGAAAGCTCAAGTCCTCTCCAACCACTGGTACTGCCACCACATATAAATCCTACATGTATAGCTAACTTGTTGGACCTGGAAGCTTCTAAAAGTAACAGCGGCCTAGAGATGAAGCAGTAGACCACACAGACTCCCACATCAGGGCCCCTCAGTGATGAATCACCGCTCACTACCTAGTAGTTGGGTGATGGATGCATCTATGGTAAGTTTGGTGGATGCCCAGAGAACACAACCAACTGGAATGGATCGTGTCTAATGTAAGCTATTGTGGAGGAGATGTCATGGTTTGGAACAGCTTTTCAGGGTTTGGTCCCCCTATTTCAAGAAAGTTTACAGAATTTTCTCTTTCACGTTTGGGGGAGGCTCTTAATTGTTTCAGCATGACCGCTCACAGCAAACCCCATACACATATGGGGTGACGAGTCTGGTGTGGAGTAAATCGAGTGGTCTACATGGAGCCCACACTTAATCCCCATCCAACACCTTTAGAGTGCTCTGGAATGGGTATAGTAAGCCAGGCTTTCTCCCCAAACATCGGGAACTCACAATGAGGCACAGGTTGACACAGAGACCCACAAATCTAGGGGGAGGCTTTCTGAGAAGAGGGAAGGATGTAATGGCTGCAAAAGGGGACAATTTTATACTAACTCATGATTATGTGATGGGGTGGTGGGAGTCAGGGGACACACACTTTGGCCACATAGTATAAATTTACTGTACTTTTAAAGGGGTTGTGCACTCATTTCCAGAGACCCGCTTTGGTGACCATACTGACCTTATCCCCAGCTGGGTTCTGGCTTGTTTGTTCACTGTCCCCCACTGCTTGTCTCAGGTCCATCCATTCAAACTTCCAGGCAACCACTGGCCGCACTGGTGATTTGCTCCTGCCATGTCATGTGACCATTTGACATTACGCAAGGAGAGCAGTGGCCATTAATTGGCTGCAGTAGCGTCAAACAGTAAGTTTAAATGGAGGCCAGGTAGCGAACGAGCCGCGCCCTGGAAAGTATGATGACTAATGCGGGTCCTGCCAGTCTGAGACTTAACTACATGGGAATCTGAGATCTAGGAGTCAAATCTTCTCCAAATGCAGATACTCCAGTTATACTGCAAGTCCAGTCCTGATTGTTCTTCTTCCCTATCTGTGAAGATTGATATGAGGTGAGTTTTAACTGCACTCAGAGAAATATTCAGAGAGTTGGGTCACCCCGAATAAGAAACATAGAAACATAGAATGTGTCGGCAGATAAGAACCATTTGGCCCATCTAGTCTGCCCAATATACTGAATACTATGACTAGCCCCCGACCCTATCTTATATGAAGGATAGCCTTATGCCCAATATACTGAATACTATGACTAGCCCCGGCCCTATCTTATATGAAGGATGGCCTTATGCCCAATATACTGAATACTATGACTAGCCCCCGGCCCTATCTTATATGAAGGATAGCCTTATGCCCAATATACTGAATACTATGACTAGCCCCGGCCCTATCTTATATGAAGGATGGCCTTATGCCCAATATACTGAATACTATGACTAGCCCCCGACCCTATCTTATATGAAGGATGGCCTTATGCCCAATATACTGAATACTATGACTAGCCCCCGGCCCTATCTTATATGAAGGATGGCCTTATGCCCAATATACTGAATACTATGACTAGCCCCCGGCCCTATCTTATATGAAGGACAGCCTTATGCCCAATATACTGAATACTATGACTAGCCCCTGGCCCTATCTTATATGAAGGATGGTCTTATGCCCAATATACTGAATCCTATGAATAGCCCCCAGCTCTATCTTATATGAAGCATAGCCTTATGCCCAATATACTGAATACTATGACTAGCCCCCGGCCCTATCTTATATGAAGGATGGCCTTATGCCCAATATACTGAATACTATGACTAGCCCCCGGCCCTATCTTATATGAAGCATAGCCTTATGCCCAATATACTGAATACTATGAATAGCCCCCGGCCCTATCTTATATGAGGGATGGCCTTATGCCCAATATACTGAATACTATGAGTAGCCCCCGGCCCTATCTTATATGAAGGATGGCCTTATGCCCAATATACTGAATACTATGAATAGCCCCCGGCCCTATCTTATATGAAGGATGGCCTTATGCCCAATATACTGAATACTATGACTAGCCTCCGGCCCTATCTTATATGAAGGATGGCCTTATGACCAATATACTGAATACTATGACTAGCCCCCGGCCCTATCTTATATGAAGGATGGCCTTATGCCCAATATACTGAATACTATGACTAGCCCCTGGCCCTATCTTATATGAATGACGGCCTTATGCCCAATATACTGAATACTATGACTAGCCCCCGGCCCTATCTTATATGAAGGATGGCCTTATGCCCAACATACTGAATACTATGAATAGCCCCCGGCCCTATCTTATATGAAGGATGGCCTTATGCCCAATATACTGAATACTATGACTAGCCCCCGGCCCTATCTTATATGAAGGATAGCCTTATGCCCAATATACTGAATACTATGAATAGCCCCCGGCCCTATCTTATATGAAGGACGGCCTTATGCCCAATATACTGAATACTATGACTAGCCCCGGCCCTATCTTATATGAAGGATGGCCTTATGCCCAATATACTGAATCCTATGACTAGCCCCCGGCCCTATCTTATATGAAGGATGGCCTTATGCCCAATATACTGAATACTATGACTAGCCCCCGGCCCTATCTTATATGAGGGACGGCCTTATGCCCAATATACTGAATACTATGACTAGCCCCGGCCCTATCTTATATGAAGGATGGCCTTATCCCCAATATACTGAATACTATGACTAGCCCCTGGCCCTATCTTATATGAAGGATGGCTTTATGCCCAATATACTGAATACTATGACTAGCCCCCGGCCCTATCTTATATGAAGGATAGCCTTATGCCCAATATACTGAATCCTATGACTAGCCCCCGGCCCTATCTTATATGAAGAATGGCCTTATGCCCAATATACTGAATACTATGACTAGCCCCCGGCCCTATCTTATATGAAGGATGGCCTTATGCCCAATATACTGAATACTATGACTAGCCCCCGGCCCTATCTTATATGAAGGATGGCCTTATGCCCAATATACTGAATACTATGACTAGCCCCCGGCCCTATCTTATATGAAGGATGGCCTTATGCCCAATATACTGAATACTATGACTAGCCCCCGGCCCTATCTTATATGAAGTATGGCCTTATGCCCAATATACTGAATACTATGAATAGCCCCTGGCCCTATCTTATATGAAGGATGGCCTTATACCCAATATACTGAATACTATGACTAGCCCCCGGCCCTATCTTATATGAAGGATGGCCTTATGCCCAATATACTGAATACTATGAATAGCCCCCGGCCCTATCTTATATGAAGGATGGCCTTATGCCCAATATACTGAATCCTATGACTAGCCCCCGGCCCTATCTTATATGAAGGATAGCCTTATGCCCAATATACTGAATACTATGACTAGCCCCCGGCCCTATCTTATATGAAGGATGGCCTTATGCCCAATACTATGACTAGCCTCCGGCCCTATCTTATATGAAGGATGGACTTATGCCCAATATACTGAATACTATGACTAGCCCCCGGCCCTATCTTATATGAAGGATGGGCTTATGCCCAATATACTGAATACTATGACTAGCCCCCGGCCCTATCTTATATGAAGGATGGCCTTATGCCCAATATACTGAATACTATGACTAGCCCCCGGCCCTATCTTATATGAAGGACGGCCTTATGCCCAATATACTGAATACTATGACTAGCCCCCGGCCCTATCTTATATGAAGGACGGCCTTATGCCCAATATACTGAATACTATGAATAGCCCCGGCCCTATCTTATATGAAGGATGGCCTTATGCCCAATATACTGAATACTATGACTAGCCCCGGCCCTATCTTATATGAAGGATGGCCTTATGCCCAATATACTGAATACTATGACTAGCCCCGGCCCTATCTTATATGAAGGATGGCCTTATGCCCAATATACTGAATACTATGACTAGCCCCGGCCCTATCTTATATGAAGGATGGCCTTATGCCCAATATACTGAATACTATGACTAGCCCCGGCCCTATCTTATATGAAGGATGGCCTTATGCCCAATATACTGAATACTATGACTAGCCCCGGCCCTATCTTATATGAAGGATGGTCTTATGCCCAATATACTGAATACTATGAATAGCCCCGGCCCTATCTTATATGAAGGATGGCCTTATGCCCAATATACTGAATACTATGACTAGCCCCAGGCCCTATCTTATATGAAGGACGGCCTTATGCCCAATATACTGAATACTATGAATAGCCCCCGACCCTATCTTATATGAAGGATGGCCTTATGCCCAATATACTGAATCCTATGAATAGCCCCCGGCCCTATCTTATATGAAGGATGGCCTTATGCCCAATATACTGAATACTATGACTAGCCCCCGGCCCTATCTTATATGAAGGATGGCCTTATGCCCAATATACTGAATACTATGAATAGCCCCCGGCCCTATCTTATATGAAGGATGGCCTTATGCCCAATATACTGAATCCTATGACTAGCCCCCGGCCCTATCTTATATGAAGGACAGCCTTATGCCCAATATACTGAATACTATGACTAGCCCCTGGCCCTATCTTATATGAAGGATGGTCTTATGCCCAATATACTGAATCCTATGACTAGCCCCTGGCCCTATCTTATATGAAGGATGGTCTTATGCCCAATATACTGAATACTATGACTAGCCCCCAGCCCTATCGTATATGAAGGATAGCCTTATGCCCAATATACTGAATACTATGACTAGCCCCCGGCCCTATCTTATATGAAGGATGGCCTTATGCCCAATATACTGAATACTATGAATAGCCCCGGCCCTATCTAATATGAAGGATGGCCTTATGCCCAATATACTGAATACTATGACTAGCCCCGGCCCTATCTTATATGAAGGATGGCCTTATGCCCAATATACTGAATACTATGACTAGCCCCGGCCCTATCTTATATGAAGGATGGCCTTATGCCCAATATACTGAATACTATGAATAGCCCCCGGCCCTATCTTATATGAAGGATGGCCTTATGCCCAATATACTGAATACTATGAATAGCCCCTGGCCCTATCTTATATGAAGGATGGCCTTATGCCCAATATACTGAATACTATGACTAGCCCCCGGCCCTATCTTATATGAAGGATGGCCTTATGCCCAATATACTGAATACTATGAATAGCCCCTGGCCCTATCTTATATGAAGGATAGCCTTATGCCCAATATACTGAATACTATGACTAGCCCCCAGCCCTATCTTATATGAAGGATTGCCTTATGCCAAATATACTGAATACTATGACTAGCCCCCGGCCCTACCTTATATGAAGGATGGCCTTATGCCCAATATACTGAATACTATGACTAGCCCCGGCCCTATCTTATATGAAGGATGGCCTTATGCCCAATATACTGAATACTATGAATAGCCCCCGGCCCTATCTTATATGAAGGATGGCCTTATGCCCAATATACTGAATCCTATGACTAGCCCCCGGCCCTATCTTATATGAAGGATAGCCTTATGCCCAATATACTGAATACTATGACTAGCCCCCGGCCCTATCTTATATGAAGGATGGCCTTATGCCCAATATACTGAATACTATGACTAGCCCCGGCCCTATCTTATATGAAGGATGGACTTATGCCCAATATACTGAATACTATGACTAGCCCCGGCCCTATCTTATATGAAGGATGGCCTTATGCCCAATATACTGAATACTATGAGTAGCCCCGGCCCTATCTTATATGAAGGATGGCCTTATGCCCAATATACTGAATACTATGAATAGCCCCAGGCCCTATCTTATATGAAGGATGGTCTTATGCCCAATATACTGAATACTATGAATAGCCCCGGCCCTATCTTATATGAAGGATGGCCTTATGCCCAATATACTGAATACTATGACTAGCCCCGGCCCTATCTTATATGAAGGATGGCCTTATGCCCAATATACTGAATCCTATGAATAGCCCCCGGCCCTATCTTATATGAAGGATGGCCTTATGCCCAATATACTGAATACTATGACTAGCCCCGGCCCTATCTTATATGAAGGATGGACTTATGCCCAATATACTGAATACTATGACTAGCCCCGGCCCTATCTTATATGAAGGATGGCCTTATGCCCAATATACTGAATACTATGAATAGCCCCAGGCCCTATCTTATATGAAGGATGGTCTTATGCCCAATATACTGAATAATATGAATAGCCCCGGCCCTATCTTATATGAAGGATAGCCTTATGCCCAATATACTGAATACTATGACTAGCCCCGGCCCTATCTTATATGAAGGATGGCCTTATGCCCAATATACTGAATACTATGACTAGCCCCGGCCCTATCTTATATGAAGGATGGCCTTATGCCCAATATACTGAATACTATGAATAGCCCCAGGCCCTATCTTATATGAAGGATGGCCTTATGCCCAATATACTGAATACTATGACTAGCCCCGGCCATATCTTATATGAAGGATGGCCTTATGCCCAATATACTGAATACTATGAGTAGCCCCGGCCCTATCTTATATGAAGGATGGCCTTATGCCCAATATACTGAATACTATGAATAGCCCCAGGCCCTATCTTATATGAAGGATGGTCTTATGCCCAATATACTGAATAATATGAATAGCCCCCGGCCCTATCTTATATGAAGGACGGCCTTATGCCCAATATACTGAATACTATGACTAGCCCCGGCCCTATCTTATATGAAGGATGGCCTTATGCCCAATATACTGAATCCTATGAATAGCCCCCGGCCCTATCTTATATGAAGGATGGCCTTATGCCCAATATACTGAATCCTATGAGTAGCCCCCGGCCCTATCTTATATGAAGGATGATCTTATGCCCAATATACTGAATCCTATGACTAGCCCCTGGCCCTATCTTATATGAAGGATGGTCTTATGCCTAAAATACTGAATACTATGACTAGCCCCGGCCCTATCTTATATGAAGCATGGCCTTATGCCCAATATACTGAATACTATGACTAGCCCCGACCCTCTCTTATATGAAGGATTGCCTTATGCCCAATATACTGAATACTATGACTAGCCCCCGGCCCTATCTTATATGAGGGAAGGCCTTATGCCCAATATACTGAATACTATGAGTAGCCCCCGGCCCTATCTTATATGAAGGATGGCCTTATGCCCAATATACTGAATACTATGACTAGCCCCCGGCCCTATCTTATATGAAGGATGGCCTTATGCCCAATATACTGAATACTATGAATAGCCCCCGGCCCTATCTTATATGAAGGATGGCCTTATGCCCAATATACTGAATACTATGACTAGCCCCGGCCCTATCTTATATGAAGGGATGGCCTTATGCCCAATATACTGAATCCTATGACTAGCCCCGGCCCTATCTTATATGAAGGATAGCCTTATGCCCAATATACTGAATACTATGACTAGCCCCCGGCCCTATCTTATATGAAGGATGGCCTTATGCCCAATATACTGAATCCTATGACTAGCCCCCGGCCATATCTTATATGAAGGATGGCCTTATCCCCAATATACTGAATACTATGAGTAGCCCCCGGCCCTATCTTATATGAAGGATGGCCTTATGCCCAATATACTGAATACTATGACTAGCCCCGGCCCTATCTTATATGAAGGATGGCCTTATGCCCAATATACTGAATACTATGACTAGCCCCTGGCCCTATCTTATATGAAGGATGGTCTTATGCCCAATATACTGAATCCTATGACTAGCCCCTGGCCCTATCTTATATAAAGGATGGCCTTATGCCCAATATACTGAATACTATGACTAGCCCCTGGCCCTATCTTATATGAAGGATTGCCTTATGCCCAATATACTGAATACTATGACTAGCCCCAGGCCCTATCTTATATGAAGGATGGCCTTATGCCCAATATACTGAATACTATGACTAGCCCCCGGCCCTATCTTATATGAAGGATGGCCTTATGCCCAATATACTGAATCCTATGACTAGCCCCCGGCCCTATCTTTATATGAAGGATGGCCTTATGCCCAATATACTGAATACTATGAATAACCCCGGCCCTATCTTATATGAAGGATGGCCTTATGCCCAATATACTGAATACTATGACTAGCCCCCGGCCCTATCTTATATGAAGGATGGCATTATGCCCAATATACTGAATACTATGACTAGCCCCGGCCCTATCTTATATGAAGGATGGCCTTATGCCCAATATACTGAATACTATGACTAGCCCCGGCCCTATCTTATATGAAGGATGGCCTTATGCCCAATATACTGAATACTATGACTAGCCCCGGCCCTATCTTATATGAAGGATGGACTTATGCCCAATATACTGAATACTATGACTAGCCCCCGGCCCTATCTTATATGAAGGATGGGCTTATGCCCAATATACTGAATACTATGACTAGCCCCGGCCCTATCTTATATGAAGGATGGCCTTATGCCCAATATACTGAATACTATGAGTAGCCCCGGCCCTATCTTATATGAAGGATGGCCTTATGCCCAATATACTAAATACTATGACTAGCCCCGGCCCTATCTTATATGAAGGACGGCCTTATGCCCAATATACTGAATACTATGACTAGCCCCGGCCCTATCTTATATGAAGGACGGCCTTATGCCCAATATACTGAATACTATGAATAGCCCCGGCCCTATCTTATATGAAGGATGGCCTTATGCCCAATATACTGAATACTATGACTAGCCCCGGCCCTATCTTATATGAAGGATGGCCTTATGCCCAATATACTGAATACTATGACTAGCCCCCGGCCCTATCTTATATGAAGGATGGCCTTATGCCCAATATACTGAATACTATGACTAGCCCCCGGCCCTATCTTATATGAAGGATGGCCTTATGCCCAATATACTGAATACTATGACTAGCCCCGGCCCTATCTTATATGAAGGATGGCCTTATACCCAATATACTGAATACTATGACTAGCCCCCGGCCATATCTTATATGAAGGATGGTCTTATGCCCAATATACTGAATACTATGAATAGCCCCCGGCCATATCTTATATGAAGGATGGCCTTATGCCCAATATACTGAATACTATGACTAGCCCCAGGCCCTATCTTATATGAAGGACGGCCTTATGCCCAATATACTGAATACTATGAATAGCCCCCGACCCTATCTTATATGAAGGATGGCCTTATGCCCAATATACTGAATCCTATGAATAGCCCCCGGCCCTATCTTATATGAAGGATGGCCTTATGCCCAATATACTGAATACTATGACTAGCCCCCGGCCCTATCTTATATGAAGGATGGCCTTATGCCCAATATACTGAATACTATGAATAGCCCCGGCCCTATCTTATATGAAGGATGGCCTTATGCCCAATATACTGAATCCTATGACTAGCCCCCGGCCCTATCTTATATGAAGGACAGCCTTATGCCCAATATACTGAATACTATGACTAGTCCCAGGCCCTATCTTATATGAAGGACGGCCTTATGCCCAATATACTGAATACTATGAATAGCCCCCGACCCTATCTTATATGAAGGATGGCCTTATGCCCAATATACTGAATCCTATGAATAGCCCCCGGCCCTATCTTATATGAAGGATGGCCTTATGCCCAATATACTGAATACTATGACTAGCCCCCGGCCCTATCTTATATGAAGGATGGCCTTATGCCCAATATACTGAATACTATGAATAGCCCCGGCCCTATCTTATATGAAGGATGGCCTTATGCCCAATATACTGAATCCTATGACTAGCCCCCGGCCCTATCTTATATGAAGGACAGCCTTATGCCCAATATACTGAATACTATGACTAGCCCCTGGCCCTATCTTATATGAAGGCTGGTCTTATGCCCAATATACTGAATACTATGACTAGCCCCCGGCCCTATCTTATATGAAGGATGGCCTTATGCCCAATATACTGAATACTATGACTAGCCCCTGGCCCTATCTTATATGAAGGATGGTCTTATGCCCAATATACTGAATACTATGACTAGCCCCCGGCCCTATCTTATATGAAGGATAGCCTTATGCCCAATATACTGAATACTATGACTAGCCCCCGGCCCTATCTTATATGAAGGATGGCCTTATGCCCAATATACTGAATACTATGAATAGCCCCGGCCCTATCTTATATGAAGGATGGCCTTATGCCCAATATACTGAATACTATGACTAGCCCCGGCCCTATCTTATATGAAGGATGGCCTTATGCCCAATATACTGAATACTATGACTAGCCCCGGCCCTATCTTATATGAAGGATGGCCTTATGCCCAATATACTGAATACTATGAATAGCCCCGGCCCTATCTTATATGAAGGATGGCCTTATGCCCAATATACTGAATACTATGAATAGCCCCTGGCCCTATCTTATATGAAGGATGGCCTTATGCCCAATATACTGAATACTATGACTAGCCCCGGCCCTATCTTATATGAAGGATGGCCTTATGCCCAATATACTGAATACTATGAATAGCCCCTGGCCCTATCTTATATGAAGGATAGCCTTATGCCCAATATACTGAATACTATGACTAGCCCCCAGCCCTATCTTATATGAAGGATTGCCTTATGCCCAATATACTGAATACTATGACTAGCCCCGGCCCTATCTTATATGAAGGATGGCCTTATGCCCAATATACTGAATACTATGACTAGCCCCGGCCCTATCTTATATGAAGGATGGCCTTATGCCCAATATACTGAATACTATGAATAGCCCCCGGCCCTATCTTATATGAAGGATGGCCTTATGCCCAATATACTGAATCCTATGACTAGCCCCGGCCCTATCTTATATGAAGGATGGCCTTATGCCCAATATACTGAATACTATGACTAGCCCCGGCCCTATCTTATATGAAGGATGGCCTTATGCCCAATATACTGAATACTATGACTAGCCCCCGGCCCTATCTTATATGAAGGATGGACTTATGCCCAATATACTGAATACTATGAGTAGCCCCCGGCCCTATCTTATATGAAGGATGGCCTTATGCCCAATATACTGAATACTATGACTAGCCCCGGCCCTATCTTATATGAAGGATGGCCTTATGCCCAATATACTGAATCCTATGAATAGCCCCCGGCCCTATCTTATATGAAGGATGGCCTTATGCCCAATATACTGAATACTATGACTAGCCCCCGGCCCTATCTTATATGAAGGATGGACTTATGCCCAATATACTGAATACTATGACTAGCCCCCGGCCCTATCTTATATGAAGGATGGCCTTATGCCCAATATACTGAATACTATGAATAGCCCCAGGCCCTATCTTATATGAAGGATGGTCTTATGCCCAATATACTGAATAATATGAATAGCCCCCGGCCCTATCTTATATGAAGGATAGCCTTATGCCCAATATACTGAATACTATGACTAGCCCCCGGCCCTATCTTATATGAAGGATGGCCTTATGCCCAATATACTGAATACTATGACTAGCCCCGGCCCTATCTTATATGAAGGATGGACTTATGCCCAATATACTGAATACTATGACTAGCCCCCGGCCCTATCTTATATGAAGGATGGCCTTATGCCCAATATACTGAATACTATGAGTAGCCCCGGCCCTATCTTATATGAAGGATGGCCTTATGCCCAATATACTGAATACTATGAATAGCCCCAGGCCCTATCTTATATGAAGGATGGTCTTATGCCCAATATACTGAATAATATGAATAGCCCCCGGCCCTATCTTATATGAAGGACGGCCTTATGCCCAATATACTGAATACTATGACTAGCCCCGGCCCTATCTTATATGAAGGATGGCCTTATGCCCAATATACTGAATCCTATGAATAGCCCCGGCCCTATCTTATATGAAGGATGGCCTTATGCCCAATATACTGAATACTATGACTAGCCCCCGGCCCTATCTTATATGAAGGATGGCCTTATGCCCAATATACTGAATACTATGAATAGCCCCCGGCCCTATCTTATATGAAGGACGGCCTTATGCCCAATATACTGAATACTATGACTAGCCCCGGCCCTATCTTATATGAAGGATGGCCTTATGCCCAATATACTGAATCCTATGAGTAGCCCCCGGCCCTATCTTATATGAAGGATGATCTTATGCCCAATATACTGAATCCTATGACTAGCCCCTGGCCCTATCTTATATGAAGGATGGTCTTATGCCCAATATACTGAATACTATGACTAGCCCCGGCCCTATCTTATATGAAGCATGGCCTTATGCCCAATATACTGAATACTATGACTAGCCCCGACCCTCTCTTATATGAAGGATTGCCTTATGCCCAATATACTGAATACTATGACTAGCCCCCGGCCCTATCTTATATGAAGGAAGGCCTTATGCCCAATATACTGAATACTATGAGTAGCCCCGGCCCTATCTTATATGAAGGATGGCCTTATGCCCAATATACTGAATACTATGACTAGCCCCGGCCCTATCTTATATGAAGGATGGCCTTATGCCCAATATACTGAATACTATGACTAGCCCCGGCCCTATCTTATATGAAGGGATGGCCTTATGCCCAATATACTGAATACTATGACTAGCCCCGGCCCTATCTTATATGAAGGATGGCCTTATGCCCAATATACTGAATACTATGACTAGCCCCGGCCCTATCTTATATGAAGGATAGCCTTATGCCCAATATACTGAATACTATGACTAGCCCCGGCCCTATCTTATATGAAGGATGGCCTTATGCCCAATATACTGAATACTATGACTAGCCCCGGCCCTATCTTATATGAAGGATGGCCTTATGCCCAATATACTGAATACTATGACTAGCCCCCGGCCCTATCTTATATGAAGGGATGGCCTTATGCCCAATATACTGAATCCTATGACTAGCCCCGGCCCTATCTTATATGAAGGATAGCCTTATGCCCAATATACTGAATACTATGACTAGCCCCGGCCCTATCTTATATGAAGGATAGCCTTATGCCCAATATACTGAATACTATGACTAGCCCCGGCCCTATCTTATATGAAGGATGGCCTTATGCCCAATATACTGAATACTATGACTAGCCCCGGCCCTATCTTATATGAAGGATAGCCTTATGCCCAATATACTGAATACTATGACTAGCCCCGGCCCTATCTTATATGAAGGATAGCCTTATGCCCAATATACTGAATACTATGACTAGCCCCGGCCCTATCTTATATGAAGGATGGCCTTATGCCCAATATACTGAATACTATGACTAGCCCCGGCCCTATCTTATATGAAGGATAGCCTTATGCCCAATATACTGAATACTATGACTAGCCCCGGCCCTATCTTATATGAAGGATGGCCTTATGCCCAATATACTGAATCCTATGACTAGCCCCGGCCCTATCTTATATGAAGGATAGTCTTATGCCCAATATACTGAATACTATGACTAGCCCCGGCCCTATCTTATATGAAGGATGGCCTTATGCCCAATATACTGAATACTATGACTAGCCCCGGCCCTATCTTATATGAAGGATAGCCTTATGCCCAATATACTGAATACTATGACTAGCCCCCGGCCCTATCTTATATAAGGGATGGCCTTATGCCCAATATACTGAATCCTATGACTAGCCCCCGGCCCTATCTTATATGAAGGATAGCCTTATGCCCAATATACTGAATACTATGACTAGCCCCCGGCCCTATCTTATATGAAGGATAGCCTTATGCCCAATATACTGAATACTATGAGTAGCCCCCGGCCCTATCTTATATGAAGGATGGCCTTATGCCCAATATACTGAATACTATGACTAGCCCCCGGCCCTATCTTATATGAAGGATAGCCTTATGCCCAATATACTGAATACTATGACTAGCCCCCGGCCCTATCTTATATAAGGGATGGCCTTATGCCCAATATACTGAATCCTATGACTAGCCCCCGGCCCTATCTTATATGAAGGATAGCCTTATGCCCAATATACTGAATACTATGACTAGCCCCCGGCCCTATCTTATATGAAGGATAGCCTTATGCCCAATATACTGAATCCTATGACTAGCCCCCGGCCATATCTTATATGAAGGATGGCCTTATCCCCAATATACTGAATACTATGAGTAGCCCCCGGCCCTATCTTATATGAAGGATGGTCTTATGCCCAATATACTGAATCCTATGACTAGCCCCTGGCCCTATCTTATATGAAGGATGGCCTTATGCCCAATATACTGAATACTATGACTAGCCCCAGGCCCTATCATATATGAAGGATGGCCTTATGCCCAATATACTGAATACTATGACTAGCCCCCGGCCCTATCTTATATGAAGGATGGCCTTATGCCCAATATACTGAATCCTATGACTAGCCCCCGGCCCTATCTTTTATGAAGGACGGCCTTATGCCCAATATACTGAATACTATGAATAACCCCCGGCCCTATCTTATATGAAGGATGGCCTTATGCCCAATATACTGAATACTATGACTAGCCCCCGGCCCTATCTTATATGAAGGATGGCCTTATGCCCAATATACTGAATACTATGACTAGCCCCGGCCCTATCTTATATGAAGGATGGCCTTATGCCCAATATACTGAATACTATGACTAGCCCCGGCCCTATCTTATATGAAGGATGGCCTTATGCCCAATATACTGAATACTATGACTAGCCCCCGGCCCTATCTTATATGAAGGATGGCCTTATGCCCAATATACTGAATCCTATGACTAGCCCCCGGCCCAATCTTATATGAAGGGTGGCCTTATGCCCAATATACTGAATACTATGACTAGCCCCCGGCCCTATCTTATATGAAGGTTTGCCTTATGCCCAATATACTGAATACTATGACTAGCCCCCGGCCCTATCTTATATGAAGGATGGTCTTATGCCCAATATACTGAATACTATGACTAGCCCCTGGCCCTATCTTATATGAAGGATGGCCTTATGCCCAATATACTGAATACTATGACTAGCCCCTGGCCCTATCTTATATGAAGGATGGCCTTATGCCCAATATACTGAATCCTATGAATAGCCTCCGGCCATATCTTATATGAAGGATAGCCTTATGCCCAATATACTGAATACTATGACTAGCCCCCGGCCCTATCTTATATGAAGGATGGACTTATGCCCAATATACTGAATACTATGACTAGCCCCCGGCCCTATCTTATATGAAGGATGGCCTTATGCCCAATATACTGAATACTATGACTATCCCCCTGCCCTATCTTATATGAAGGATGGCCTTATGCCCAATATACTGAATACTATGACTAGCCCCCGGCCCTATCTTATATGAAGGATGGCCTTATGCCCAATATACTGAATACTATGACTAGCCCCCGGCCCTATCTTATATGAAGGATGGCCTTATGCCCAATATACTGAATACTATGGATAGCCCCCGGCCCTATCTTATATGAAGGATGGCCTTATGCCCAATATACTGAATACTATGACTAGCCCCCGGCCCTATCTTATATGAAGGATGGACTTATGCCCAATATACTGAATACTATGACTAGCCCCCGGCCCTATCTTATATAAAGGATGGCCTTATGCCTATCCCATGCATAAGCACGATTGTCTGATCTGTCAAGGCTTGGACTCCACTAGACCTCTGAAGCTGTCCTGTGCTACTCACCACTCTAATATAAAGGTATATATTATATATCCAGTTGGTTAGGCTGTAATCTTATCAGGAGTTTTACTGACCATGACAACCGGAGACTTGTCTGACTGTGGACACATTGGGTCTGGTTTGGACAGGCTTTGAAGAATAGGAACATGAAGATTGTTAACCCAAACTGAATATCCCCAATAGTGTGTATGTGTGTGTGTGTGTGGGGGGGGGGGGGGGGGGGGGGGGGATACGTGTAAACTAACAGTGAAGTAGTCATGATACTGATCAGTTCTAATACCTGAGCCCCAGAATGAGTGCATTCCTGTGTTCCTCTTACCACCGAGGAACCAGAATCAGACTGCAATGATTAGGTCATGTGATTTGTCTCCTTATGTCCTGTTTGCTTTCATGTGTCATTTTCTTTCTCTTACTAACACCTGCCAGCCTTCATTATTGTACTTCATTTGGCCAGTAGTGATAAGTGGTATAGGCAATATTCGTTTTTGTGATATTTTGCAATTTTTTTGCATAATAATCGAAATAAATACGTGAATTCTAGAATTCGCGATCTCCAGTCATTATTTTCACGATTGTGCAAATCGGCGCAATACGTGCAACTTCACATTTTATCAGGTCTGAGCAGATATTACTGATTGGTGCACTAAGTATTGTTGTGACATCACAGCACTGTGTCTAACAGAGACACTAATCCCTATTACACTACCTAACACCCTGCACTGGAACCTATCAGCTACACTATATCACTATCTAACCTACACTGACTATCTCCCACTAACTATCTGTATTATATAGAAGATAACTAACTATCTAATGTAATGTGACATCACAGCACTATGTCTGTAGCATATATGTATGGACAGCAGAACCTATCACACTACCTAACACCCTGCACTGGAACCTGTCAGCTACACTATATCACTATCTAACCTACACTGACTATCTCCCACTAACTATCTGTATCATATATATAAGATAACTAACTATCTAATGTAATGTGACATCACAGCACTATGTCTGTAGCATGTATGTATGGACAGCAGAACCTATCACACTACCTAACACCCTGCACTGGAACCTATCAGCTACACTATATCACTATCTAACCTACACTGACTATCTCCCACTAACTATCTGTATTATATATATATAAGATAACTAACTATCTAATGTAATGTGACATCACAGCACTATGTCTGTAGCATGTATGTATGGACAGCAGAACCTATCACACTACCTAACACCCTGCACTGGAACCTATCAGCTACACTGTATCACTATCTAACCTACACTGACTATCTCCCACTAACTATCTGTATTATATATATCAGATAACTAACTATCTAATGTAATGTGACATCACAGCACTATGTCTGTAGCATGTATGTATGGACAGCAGAACCTATCACACTACCTAACACCCTGCACTGGAACCTGTCAGCTACACTATATCACTATCTAACCTACACTGACTATCTCCCACTAACTATCTCTATTATATATAGAAGATAACTAACTATCTAATGTAATGTGACATCACAGCACTATGTCTGTAGCATGTATGTATGGACAGCAGAACCTATCACACTACCTAACACCCTGCACTGGAACCTGTCAGCTACACTATATAACTATGTAACCTACACTGACTATCTCCCACTAACTATCTGTATTATATAGAAGATAACTAACTATCTAATGTAATGACACAGGAAAGCAGAGAGCACCGCAATGACACTGCTGTCTCTCTAAGAACTGAAAAAAAAAAACTGTAGAAAATGGCTGCTGGGGAGGTTCTTATATAGTAAGGGGTCGGCAACTCTCCTATTGGTTGCTAGGAATGTTGCTAAGCTGAGACAAAGACATTGCAGACTTCTCATTGACCCACAAGCAAGAAGCAGAGAGGGTACTGATGAAAAAAAAAAAAACTATAATATTCGCGATCACAAATATATAGCACTATATTCTAGATGTTCGCGAATACTCAAAGGGCCGATATTCGCCATAAAAATTGGTGATTAGAATATTTGCGATTAACACTATTGGCCATTCAATTCTGACTATAGTTGTCCCCATCAGTCCTCTGGGTCAAAAGGTTTTGTTGAAGGTAACAGACATGGGTTTCAAACAGGAGTGGATCCAAAAAAGAGCTGACACATGAACGGAATATTTGCATGACTTTTGTGTTTTGAACCCACTCCTGCTTTTGGCTTCCAAATCATAAGCCAATTTTGATGGGACCATACAGGCCTTACAGCTGCTACACAGACAGGATCTGTTGTGCGTCTCATTTTTCCTTTTTACTGACAGATCAGAAGAAGGGTCAAATAAATGGTGATGTCATCCAGGCCAAAAAGGCAAAATAGTGGCCCAGTCATGGAGTGGGGAGGGTGGGAGAACATCTTTGGAAGTCCATAGAGTGGCCCAATGACATAGTGCTGAGGTGGAAGCAGCATGAGGAGACCACAGAGTGGCCTAGTGACATAGTGGTGAGGTGGAAGCAGCAGCAACATGAGGAGACCACAGAGTGGCACAATGACAGCGTGTAGAGGTGGCAGCAGCCGCATGAGGAGGCCACAGAGTGGCAAGGTGACATAGTGTTGAGGTAGCAGCAGCAGCATGAGCAGGCCACTGTGTGGCACAATGACAGAGTGTGGAGGTGGCAGCAGCATGAGGAGGCCACAAAGTTGCCCAGTGACAAAGTTTTGAGGTAGTAGCAGCATGAGCAGGCCACAGAGTGGCAAGGTGACATAGTGTGGAGGTGACAGCAGCAGCAGCAGCATGAGGAGACCACAGAGTGACCCGGTGACAGAGTGGGGAGGTGGGTGGCAATAACAGTACCCGTTGACTATGGTGGGTGTAAGAAGGAGCACTTGGCATCAGATGTGTGGCATCAGGCAGGTGGCAGCATCAGATGTGTGGCATCAGGCAGGTGGCAGCATCAGAATAGTAGCTGAGGCAGGTAGCCAGAAGAAACAGGTCTCTTTTGTCAAGGTTTGGGTGAGACAGCATGGATTATCTAATCTGATGCATCAGGCATTTGTGGGTGGAAATCCTGGCTGATCCACGCCTGATTCATCTTGACAAAGGTCAGTCTCTCCACATTTTAGGTGGACAGGCGAGTTCTCCTTGGGGCAACTATGGCTCCCGCCGCACTAAACACCCACTCTGATGCCACACTACTGGCCGGGCAGGACAGATTTTCCAGGACAAACTCAGCCAGTTGCAGCCACAAATCCAGTTTGGCTACCCAGTAGTCCAGCGGATCGTCGATGACAGGCGGCATGGTGCTCCCCAAGTATGCCACCACCTGCTGGTTCAGGTTCTGCTCTATGTCTAGCTGCGAGTGAAGAAAGCTGCTCATCAGCATCTCTAGACTCAGGCTGCTGCTGCTGGTGCTGCTCAAGCTATGGCAGTGGAACATGAGCGCAGAGGGCCCCCCCCCAGTCAGACCTGCCAGAGGATGGACGATGGTGCAGATAGGCAGTGGCCAACTGACTACATAGGATGTCTTTGTAGTAGAGGATAGCGAGGGTCTGACATGGTTGAGAGCCAGTAGTCATCTCTCTGCTGAATGGTGACAATTCGGCTGTCACTACGCAAGCAAGTGAGCATGCATCGGGCCATTTGCGCAAGTGACTCGGAGGGTCTCCCTGCCTCCATCTCCACTGCATACTGCCACGGTGTGTCTGGGTCCTCTGCCTCATCTTCCTCTTGATCCTCCAGCTGCTCCTCCTCTTCTGTCACCTGTGTAGAAAAACCACCCATTTCCCTACACATTGCTTGTCCTCCAATGTCCTCTTCCTCCTCCTCCAGTACAGCCCCCACAGGGCTTATGTGGCCATGAGATGTAGGCGCCACATCTCCAGTCCCCTGACCAGCCAGATTTACCAGCATCTATTTCAGGACATGAAGCAGTGGAATTACGTTGTTCATCCCATAGTCCTGGCGACTGACAAATAAAGTGGCCTCCTCAAAGGGCCTGAGCAAATGGCAGGTGTCACGCATGAGCTGCCACTTGCTAACATCGAAGTTACACAGTGGAGTACCTCTGTCTGCTTCGATCATCCAGAAATCGTTTATGGCCTTTCTCTGTTAATATAGTCGGTCCACAATATGGAGGGTGGAATTCCAAAGGGTGGAAACGTCGCATATCAGCCTATGTTGGGGGACGTTCTGCCGCTGCAGCTCAAGGAGGGTGTGCTTGGCAGTGTACGAGTGGCTGAAGTGCATGCAAAGTTTCCTGGCCATTTTTAGGATGTCTTGCAGATGGGTGGAAGACTTCAGGAACTGCTTTACAACCAGATTGAATACATGCGCCATGCAGTGCGCATGGCTCAGACCTCCTTGACGCAGCGCTGACACCATGTTCTTCCCGTTGTTGGTCACCATGATTCTGATTTTGAGTTGTAGCTGAGAAAGCCAGGATTTGATTTCTTGATAAAGGACACGGAGCAGTTCCTCCCGTTTGACTCTGTTCTCCTAGGAAAACGAGGTGTAGAACAGCTCAGAGTGGAGGATGAGGAGGCAGAGGTGGACATTGTCGCAGGACCAACAGCGTGAGAACGTGGAGGCGGATGCGGCGTCACCTGGTCAAGTTGCTGGTGTGGCTGGGCCGGAACCACATTTACCCAGTGGGCCGTAAAGGACATTTATTGTCCTTCACCATAGTTTCAGCTACCGACCAATTTTCTCAAAAAAGGCTGTATGACAAACAAATTTCACCACTGAATGGCTAATCGACACAATTACTCAGTCCCTACAGAAGAAAGTCTACATTCACTGACCAATTTTCCAAAAAAAGGCTGTATCACAAAAAAATTTCACCACTTAATGGCTAGTCGACGAATTGTTAGTCCCTACGGAAGATACTCTACAATCATCCATCAATTTTCCCAAAAGAGGCTGTTTCACAAAAAAAATTTCACCACTGAATGGCTAATCAACGCAATTACTCAGTCCCTATAGAAGAAAGTCTACATTCACCGACCAATTTTCCCAAAAAGCTGTATCACAAAAAAATTTCAGCACTGAATGACAATGTAATTTCACCGCAGAACGGCTAATAACACGTACTTATTTTTCCCATTAATACACCACAACAATGGCTAAATAACAATGTTGTTTCACTGCAGCCCGGCTAATAAGACATATTCTTTTTCCTATTAATACACCCCAAAAATAAATATAACAATCACAATTCACAGCAGAACGGGTAATAGGATGTACATATCTATCCTATTAATACACCCCGTAAATGGCTGTAGTACAATGGAACTTCACCACTGAAGGGCAAATAATTTTTTTTTTTTGCCACTAATACACGCTAAAAAGGGCTTTAATTTTTTAACTTCACCACAAAACGGCTAATAAGTCCTTTTTCTTTTTCCCCACTACTACACGCCAAAGAAAGGCTTTAGAACATATATATAACTGCACTGCACAAGGGGCTATAAGACCCCAATAACAAGAACGGTTTGCTGGAATCACAGAGGTATTATCTATTACAAACCTAGAAGCAGCTGTATAATGGCAATTTGGATCCGCAGTCAGTGCAGCAAGGTGTAATAGGATTGTTCCTATTCCCCAGGCTGTACACTCCCCTATTGAACCCTGTTCTACATAAATGCTGTGGAAAAATTCCTCCCTATCCTTTTCCTGAACTTCTATACAGCAAAATATAAGTTTTCTTATCTAGCACGATCCCCAGAGTCTGTTGATGTCTCTTCCTGCACTAAGCACACTGGAAAATGGCAGAATCCATGATGGCTGCTGCTATTTATAGGGCTGTGACATCACAGAGCTGGCTGGCTGCTGACTGGCTGCATGCATGTCAGTATGGGTGATCCCTCATTCCCAGAGTTCCTTGCTCCATGTCCTAACACGCGCAGCCGCTATTTTTTTTTGAAAAAATGCGATTCATTACCCGAAGCGTGAGGAAATTCGGATTCGGTGCAAATCGAATAATTCCTGAATTTCGGATCGAATTCCACTTCGTCAGCTACGATTCGCTCATCTCTACCATGCTCCATACATGGCAGAATGTAAGTAGAGTCACATACCATAATCCATACATGGTGAGAATAGAAGCAGATTAAGGTGCCATGACCTATACATGGTGGGGATGGAAGAAGATTCAGATGCAATGCTCCATAAATGACCTATACATGGTGGGGACGGAAGAAGATTCAGGTACTATGCTCTATACATGGTGAGAATAGAAGAAGATTAAGGTACCATGACCTATACATGGTGGGGACGGAAGAAGATTCAGGTACTATGCTCTATACATGGTGAGAATAGAAGCAGATTAAGGTACCATGCACTATACATGGTGGGGATGGAAGAAAATTCAGGTGCCATGCTCCATACATGACCTATACATGGTGGGGACGGAAGAAGATTCAGGTGCCATGCTCCATGCATGGTGAGAATAGAAGAAGATTAAGGTGCCATGACCTATACATGGTGAGAATAGAAGAAGATTAAGGTGCCATGACCTATACATGGTGGGGACGGAAGAAGATTCAGGTACCATGCACTATACATGGTGGGGATGGAAGAAAATTCAGGTGCCATGCTCCATACATGACCTATACATGGTGGGGACGGAAGAAGATTCAGGTGCCATGCTCCATGCATGGTGAGAATAGAAGAAGATTAAGGTGCCATGACCTATACATGGTGAGAATAGAAGAAGATTAAGGTGCCATGACCTATACATGGTGGGGACGGAAGAAGATTCAGGTACCATGCACTATACATGGTGAGAATAGAAGCAGATTAAGGTGCCATGACCTATACATGGTGGGAATGGAAGAAGATTCAGATGCCATGCTCCATACATGACCTATACATGGTGGGGACGGAAGAAGATTCAGGTGCCATGCTCTATACATGGTGAGAATAGAAGAAGATTAAGGTGCCATGACCTATACATGGTGGGGACGGAAAAAGATTTAGGTACTATGCTCCATACATGGTGAGAATTGAAGCAGATTAAGGTACCATGACCTATACATGGTGGGGACGGAAGAAGATTCAGGTGCCATGCTCCATACATGGCGAGAATAGAAGAAGATTAAGGTGTCGTGACCTATACATGGTGGGGACGGAAGAAGATTCAGATGCCATGCTCCATAAATGACCTATACATGGTGGGGACGGAAGAAGATTCAGATGCCATGCTCCATACATGACCTATACATGGTGGGGACAGAAGAAGATTCAGGTGCCATGCTCCATACATGACCTATACATGGTGGGGACAGAAGAAGATTCAGGTGCCATGCTCCATACATGACCTATACATGGTGGGGACGGAAGAAGATTCAGGTGCCATGCTCTATACATGGTGAGAATAGAAGCAGATTAAGGTACCATGCACTATACATGGTGGGGACGGAAGAAGATTCAGGTGCCATGCTTCATAAATGACCTATACATGGTGGGGACGGAAGAAGATTCAGATGCCATGCTCCATACATGACCTATACATGGTGGGAATGGAAGAAGATTCAAGTACGATGCTCCATACATGGTGAGAATAGAAGAAGATTAAGGTGCCATGACCTATACATGGTGGGGACAGAAGAAGATTCAGATGCCATGCTCCATAAATAACCTATACATGGTGGGGACGGAAGAAGATTCAGGTACTATGCTCCATACATGGTGAGAATAGAAGCAGATTAAGGTGCCATGACCTATACATGGTGGGGACGGAAGAAGATTCAGATGCCATGCTCCATACATGACCTATACGTGGTGGGGACGGAAGCAGATTAAGGTGCCATGACCTATACGTGGTGGGGACGGAAGAAGATTCAGGTGCCATGCTCCATACATGACCTATACGTGGTGGGGACGGAAGCAGATTAAGGTGCCATGACCTATACATGGTGGGGACGGAAGAAGATTCAGGTGCCATGCTCTATACATGGTGAGAATAGAAGCAGATTAAGGTGCCATGACCTATACATGGTGGGGACGGAAGAAGATTCAGATGACATGCTCCATAAATGACCTATACATGGTGGGGATGGAAGAAGATTCAGGTACGATGCTCCATGCATGGTGAGAAAAGAAGCAGATTCAGGTACCATGCACTATACATGGTGAGAATAGAAGCAGATTAAGGTGCATGGTAGTCAAAATTACTGTGAACAGTTAAGCAAGTTGAAGATGAAATGATCCCCAGAAAGCACATACAGTAGTTATAGCAGGGCAACCAATCAATAAGCCTTTAAGCTGTGTGCCCTTAGAAGCCATCACAGCCATGCCTACTAATGGCATGGCTGTGATTGGCTGTCAATCATGTGACCCAGCCTCAATAAAAGGTGGATCACGTGTAGCACCGCCCATCAGCTCTCAGTA
Organism: Bufotes viridis; assembly: GCA_033119425.1. Lineage (NCBI taxonomy): Eukaryota > Metazoa > Chordata > Amphibia > Anura > Bufonidae > Bufotes > Bufotes viridis. The sequence continues at coordinate 430,342,208 of CM065592.1, forward strand.
TTGCAGGGACAGGAAGCAGGAAGTGAGGGAAAGTGTTAGGAATCTCATCTGGCTATTTATACTAGGGTGACCTATAGTGATTTTTTGTGAGTGCAATACACCAGCTTTGCACCCCTGACACAAAAATGTGATAGTTAATCTGTCTGTTAGTTCGGTGGGTGACATATACCCATTGTTTGTTTGAGGTACACCTGCACTGCATACATGACAGGGAAATAAATCTAGGTAATCCATCTGTTACATCAGTGGGTGACATATACCAATTGTTTATGTGAGGTACACCTGCACTGCATATGTGATGGGGAAATAAATCTCGTTAATCCATCTGTTACATCAGTGGGTGACATATACCAATTGTTTATGTGAGGTACACCTGCAATGCATATGTGATGGGGAAATAAATCTCGTTAATCCATCTGTTAGTTCGGTGGGTGACATATACCAATTGTTTGTGTGAGGTACACCTGCACTGCATACGTGATGGGGAAATAAATCTAGGTAATCCATCTGTTACATCAGTGGGTGACATATACCAATTGTTTATGTGAGGTACACCTGCACTGCATACATGACGAGGAAATAAATCTAGTTAATCCATCTGTTAGTTCGTGGGTGACATATACCAATTGTTTGTGTGAGGTACACCTGCACTGCATACATGACGGGGAAATAAATCTAGTTAATCCATCTGTTAGTTCGTGAGTGACATATACCAATTGTTTATGTGAGGTACACCTGCAATGCATATGTGACAGGGAAATAAATCTAGTTAATCCATCTGTTAGTTTGGTGGGTGACATATACCAGTAGTTTGTGTGAGGTACACCTGCACTGCATATATGACACGGAAATAAATCTAGTTAATCCATCTGTTGCATCGGTGGGTGACATATACCAATTGTTTGTGTGAGGTACACCTGCACTGCATACATGACAGGGAAATAAATCTAGTTAATCCATCTGTTAGTTCGTGGGTGACATATACCAATTGTTTATGTGAGGTACACCTGCACTGCATACATGATGGGGAAATATATCTAGTTAATCCATCTGTTGGTTCGGTGACCTAATAGAATGAGGAGAGAATCAAATAAGGGACTTGGCCCTGGTTGTGATGCTGCTGTTGTTGGCGGAGCTCCTGTTGCAGGGAGAGGACGTGGTTGTGGTCGATCTGTGCCAGCTACACGCCCAAATAATACACTTTCCTCAGGTGCGCGTAGGTGACAGAACGTTCAGCGGTATTTTGTAGGCAGGAATATCGGTGTACGAATGGTGAGGCCAGAACAAGTATAGGCGCTAGTAGATTGGGTGGCTGACAGTGCCTCCAGTATCTTCACTTTGTCTCCCACCGGGTCCACTGCTGAAAGCTCAGAGTTGGCACCTGCAGGCCATGGGCATCTATCTAGCACCTCACCCCCTTGCAAATCAGCCAAGCAGTCTGAGCCCCAAGTCATGCAGCAGTCTCTTATGCTTTTTCATGACTCTGCTGGCAGGGTTTCCGTCGGCCATCCACCTAGCCCTGCCCCAGAAGTTGAAGAGATTGAGTGCACTGATGCCCAACCACTTATGTTTGAGGATGAGGACATGGGAGGACCATTGCAGCACGTTTCGGATGATGACGAAACACAGATGCCAACTGCTGGGGCTTTCTGCAGTGTGCAGACCGGCAAGAAGGGCAGGGGTCATGAATGGGTGGAAGATGATTTGGAGGATGATGAGGTTCTAGACCCCACATGTAATCAAGGTCAGTCGAGTGATGTGTGCAGTCTGGAGGAAGAGGTGCTGGTCACACAGCAACGGTCACACAGCAACAGCCACACAGCAAAAAAGGGAGCAGGGTGCAAAATCAGAATGGCCGTCCCCTAGCCAGTACGCCTGTTACTGCCCACCGCACCCAGGGACCGAGCACACCAAAGCCTGACCAAGGAGTTCATTGGCGTGGCAGTTCTTCAGACAATGTGCTGACGACGACAGGTTTGCACGCTGTGAGCCTGAAGCGAGGCATAAACGTTCTAAACCTGGACACCACCTGCATGACCAGGAATCTAAATGCAAAGCACGAGCTGCAGTGGAGTAAACACCTCAAAAAACACGAAAGGTCTCAGGCTCCTCCTGCTCCCACTTCTGCTGCAGTCTCAGCCTCTTCCTCACCCTCTGGAGTGTCAGTGGCACCTGCCCCCCCCGCAAACAGGGATGTGGCAGCAACGCCACCACCTTCACCACCGTCACCCAGCATGTCCACATTGTCCCATGGAAGCATTCAGCTGTCCATCCCCCAAACACTGGAGAGAAAGAGGAAGTACCCCCCTACCCACCAGCGATCCCTGGCCCTCAATGCCAGCATTTCAAAATTTCTGGCCTTTGAAATGCTGTCATTCCGTCTGGTGGAGACAGAGACTTTTAAAAACCTTATGGAGGTGGCTGTCCCACAGTACGTGGTTCCCAGTCACCACTACTTTTCCAGGCTAGCCATCCCTGCCCTGCACAACCAAGTGGCAGACAAAATCAGGTGTGCACTGTGTAACGCCATCTGTGGTCCACATAACCACCAATTCGTGGACCAGTAATCACGGGCAGGGACGTTATATCTCCCTAACAGCACACTGGGTAAATGCAGTGGGGGCTGGGCCTGAGGCGGATAGCTGTTTGGCGCATGTCCTTCTGCCACCGAGGATTGCAGGACGTTTCTCGTTGCCTCCTCCTCCTCTGCTTCCACCTCCTCATCCGCTCAGCGTAACACCTTCACCACCAACTTCAGCACAGCCCGGGGTAAACGTCAGCAGGCTGTTTTAAAACTTATCTGTTTGGGGGAAAAACCCCACACCGTGCAGGAGCTGTGGACGGGCATGGAAGAACAGACCGATGAGTGGTTGGCGCCGCTGAGCCTCAAGCCCGGCCTGGTGGTGTGCGATAATGGGCAAAATCTCGTACCCGCTCTGGGCCTAGCCGGTTTGACGCACATCCCTTGCCTGGCGCATGTGCTGAATTAGGTGGTGCAGAAATTCCTTAAAAAGTACCCAGACATGTAATGCTGCAAAAGGTGTGGGCGGTCTCTGCGCGCTTTCGGCATTCTCACGCTGCTGCTGCAGCGTAACTTCGGCCTTCCCGCTCACAGCCTCATATGCGACGTACCCACAAGGTCGAACTCCACCTTACACATGCTGGAGAGACCTTGCGAGCAGCAGGCGATAGTGGAGTTTCAGCTGCAGCACGCACGCGTCAGTCGCTCTGCAGAACAGCACCACTTCACCACCAATGATTGGGCCTCCATGCGGGACCTGTGTGTCATGTTGCGCTGTTTCAAGTACTCCACCAACATGGCCAGTGCCAATAATGCCATCCTCAGCGTTACCATCCCACTTCTATGTCTACTTGAAAAAAACGCTTCGGGCCTGATGTTGCACAGGAGGAAGAGGGGTCATTTCCAAGGTTATCAGGCCAGTCATTCACAAGTGGCTCGGAGGGTGGGTTCCTGCACCAACAGAGGCCAGGTACACAACTGTCCAGACAGGACACAATTCTGGAGGATGAGGAGTATGATGAGGAGGAGGAACCATGTTCACAGCAGGATGGCACCCAAAACAGCTCATGGCCATAACTGGAGCGTGGCTGGGGGGATACAGAGGACACAGATGATACACCTCCCACAGAGGACAGCTTGTCTTGCCTCTGGGCAGCCGGGCACACATGTGCGACTGCACTGCACAACGACCGCCGAGTTGCCCACATTCTAACCAGTGCTGATTGCTGGGTGGCCACCCTGCTGGATCCCCGGTACAAAGACAACGTGCCATCCTTAATTCCGTCACTGGATCGTGATCGGAAGATGCGCGAGTACAATCGCACTCTGGTAGACGCGCTGCTGATGGCATTCCCACCTGACAGCGGGGGCTCAGTGGAAGCACAAGGTGAAGGCAGAGAAGGAGGAAGAAGTCGCCAACGCAGCTGGGGCACCGCCAGCACCTCAGAAGGCAGGGTTAGCATGGCCGACATGTGGAAAAGCTTTGTCAGCATGCCACAAGAACTGGCACCACCAGCTGATATACATCTTAGCAAGAGGCAGCATTTAAGCAACATGGTGGAGTAGTACATGTGCACACGCCTCCACGTACTGAATGATGGGTCTGCCCAATTAAACTTTTGGGTCTTCAAATTGGGCACATGGCCTGAGCTTGCCCTTTACGCCTTGGAGGTGCTGGCCTGCCCTGCAGCCAGTGTATTGTCTGTCTGTGATGACGCCCCCTGCCGTGCTGAATACACGTTCAAACACAGCCGCCGGTCCACAGCCAACGTGGACAAGCTCACGTTCATTAAAATGAACCAGGCATGGATCCCACAGGACTTGTCCGTACCTTGTGCTGAATAGGCAAGTATATTGGCCGCACCCCGCCATTGTTAGACTCCAGCGCACTTTCTCTTTTCTAGTTCCCAATGTTTTGGGGTCTTCCCCAACTATACACCTCTTATATGGCTCTTATCCAGATAGGAATAGAGAAAAGTGATTGGCTGCAGCAGTGCAGATGACGATGTCCACACCCAGCAGGAGCCGGGCGGCAGGGATCAGGTTAGTTGATGCAGGGTGCAGGGCACAACCACCAGAAAGCCTCTTTGACCACTTCCCCCTGGATGGACGGACAGCTTTTTTCAGCTTTACAGACAACGTTACTTTGATGGTTTCCTTATAAGAGCGATAACTTTGATTTTTCCGTCTACGTAGCTGTATGAGGGCTTGTTTTATGTGGGACAATTTGTAGTTTTGAAAGGCGCCATTTTGGGGTCCACATAACTTTTATTAACTCTTTCTAGGGGGTGGGAAAATGCGAACATTGAGCTTTCATGTGATAAACTCTCACATTCATTTCTCGGCATAAAAAACACAATAAGTTACTTTCTGGGTCAGTACGATTACAGTGATACCAAAGTTTTCTGGAGTAAAAGACAACTGAAATCTACGCCAGTCAGCGCAAGCATATGGACCCTCAATCCCATGGTGGGCAGGAAATAAAAAAAGGAAAAATAGGAATGTGGGCAGTGTGGAAGAGGGCGCAAGTGATATAGCAGTGGCCACTTCGCCCTACGATGTCACCTAGACCCCTATCTCTGTGCATCATCCGACAAGGGGAAACCAGCACAGAATCGGAATCTACCCCTCTCTGCACCTTATACTGTCTTGTTCTAATCGGACGCGTTTCCATCCAGGTTGTGGGGTTAAGCACCGGAACAAAGAGGGAGATCGGTGACAACTACCCCCCCAGAAAAAAGTATTACCAAATCTGTCAGATAGGCATGGATTAGTGATGGTTCTGAACAAGCCACAGAAGACCAACTGATAAGTCAAACAGTTACAATTGCCAGGCCCATGGTGGCCACTTACTGCTACCAGGTACCAGGATAGCGCTGCATTATCCTGTGAGATAATCTCAAATCATGACCGGCAGGTGGGCCCTGAGGACTGGAGGTGAGGAACAATGTTCTAGAAAGAGGCATCATGGTGCTTTGGTGGATGCCAATGGAAGGCTCTCTACATGAATGTGGGGTGCCACATAAAGTCTGGTGGAGAAAGGACTATGGGTGGATGGTCACAGTGAAGGATCCTCAACTGTAGCTTGTGGAAACCTTGGTGCTCCAGCTACGCCTTTCATTAGTGTTTGGGGAGTACCCACTCCTGTATCAAATTGAAGGCTATAAAGATCTGTCTGGAAGGTTCCGCAGCCCGTCAGCCCCATCCACAATCTGGAAGTCTTCTGGAAAGTCAAGAATGAGCCTGGTCTGCAACTGTGGTCCATAGTAGGAGAAGCTAAGAAGGGGCCAATATCAGTCTTGGGTTTGTGTATGACATAGGGTGGAGAGGTTGTCCTTCTAGTAGAGATTATATAGGGTGCATATAGGGGTCACTGGTCATACACAACCATGCAGGATCCTACATTATCCAGGGATTGTAGAGATCAAAAATCAATCATAGGAGAGTCTTTAGAAGATACAGGGTCTACAATTCATGTAGGGATCACACAGTATACAGGGAGTCAGATTATGAAGGGTACATACATTATAGAGGGTGTAGGGGGGTCACATTATGTAGAATACATACAGTATAGAGAGTGTAGGGGGTCACATTATGTAGGATACATACAGTATAGAGGGTGTAGGGGGTCACAGATTATGTAGGGTGCATTCAGTATAAAGGGTGTAGGGGGTCACAGATTATGTAGGTTACATACACTATAGACAGTGTGGGGGGGCTACATTATGTAGTATACATACAGTATAAAGGGTGTAGGGGGGGGGTCACAGATTATCTAGGCTATTCCATCTGCCCAGTCATTGAGAGCCATCTTGTTGGACATCAAGGTCTTTTAGCGATGTCATCCCTATGTCTTCTCCTTGTCTCTACCCATCCCTATGTGTCTATGTTTGGTGTGGGTTCATTTGGGGTTTGGTTGTTATGTCTAGTGCGTTGTTACATGTCTGGTCCATTGATGTTGTGTCCAGCATGTCTGCTAGACATTTCCCCTGTTTGTCTCTGCATGCGGAAGTGGGCAATTATGGTTTCCCGGAGGGGTGAACCAGACATCTGTATAGAGCGCTGCTTGGGGGTCCAGGCAGTATTTGGTGTACTGGATTCCTGTGTGTGTGTGTGTGTTGTTGGTACTGTGGCCTGTGTGGGTTCCAGTCTTGGTGTCTGCAGCAGGTGTTTTATATTCAGTGCTTACCTGCTGTCCCAGTTTTGTATACAGCTAGGTATCGATAGGATCAGTAGGGCCCAGGTTCCAGTGTATGAGTCCTCCCACCATTTGGGGACCGCTCATACGGTCAGGAGATCAGGGCTAGGATGAGGGTTGTATAGAAGTTTTCATCTTCCCTATCCTGGCTCACAGGCCTAGTTACATGCGTTATTTCTGACATTGTACGGTGGGGAGTTTCCCCCACTCCCCATTGTGACAGGTGGAAGGAGATCGGTGAGACTGGCAACACGTGGTTTGATCTGATATGTCTTCCATTTGGATCAAATGACGTCTGTGTTGTTTCTGGTGCTTGCCACATCTTCTTTCCCCAGGAGTGGCTATTAGGGTCATTTACCTTCTCTATTTATAGTTGCTTCTCCCACAATGCTGTGCGGTTTATAGCTTCTGTTTGGACCTTTGGAAAGATTGTGGTTGGATCTTGGTGGAGTTCCTGGTGCTTCCATAGCCTCTTTGAAGTTAAGTCTTAAGGCTTGATAGGACTCTAGGTATTTCTGCGTATGAACTCACCTACCTTTGGGGTCTGTTCATACAGGTAGTCAGTCAGGATTTAAGTTAGGGGTTTCACTAGGTGTCCATTTTCCTTCCCTAGTTCTCAGGCCTCATTCCCTGTTCCCTCCTATGCTCGGTGTGGTGTTTCCCTCCCATACATGAGCGTGACGTTATAAACCGCCAGAACCATCATTTTTTTTGTTTGTTTGTGTGCAGCCATGGATCCTATTGCTGCACTGGCAGGTCAGCTGCAGGGGCTGTCTTTGGAGATAGCTGACCTCTGCACGACCGTCTCGCAGATCCAGAGACCTTAGGCTGCTGGTCCTGTATCACACTGTATTTTAAGCTACGTCCACACTCATCTGGGGATGAGAAAAAGCCAGTCGGTGCGGTTATTTCCTTGCTTAAGGGGGATATGCAGTCATGGGCTTTTTCTCTGCTGACCGAATCGCAGTCTCTGGTCAGTAGATAATTTTTTCGCAGCTTTGGGTCTTATCTTTGATGATCCGGATCAGACCTCTCTAGCCGAAACCAAGCTGCGCGGCCTTCGTCAGGGTGATCGTTCCACTGAGATTTATTGCTCTGAGTTTAGGATGTGGGCTATGGATACGGAGTGGAGCAATCCTGCCCTCCATAGCCAGTTTGGTCAAGGGTTATCAGAGAGGCTGAAGGACGCTTTGGCCTTTCATGAAACCCCAGTGTCTCTGGAGGCTGCTATGTCTCTGGCTATACGCATTGATAGACGCCTGAGAGATCTAGGGGCCCCCACTCTCAGGACGTACTATCACATGTATCGTCCTCCTCTGACACTTTGGGTGAAGCTACTCCTGGGTTTTTGTCTGGGGACGAACCTATGCAATTTGGGGGAGCTACTCCTGGATCTGATTTTAAGCATACTGGTAATTAGAAGGGAGTGTTTTTTCTGCGGACAGAAGGGACATTTTATCAGAGTATGTCCATGCATTCAACAACAAAAAGAAAAAAGAGGGACATTTAATTTCCAGCTTAGTTCGTCCGTATGCACAGAATGCCACTGCGAGCATTAGAAGAAAAAAAAAGACATTTCCGTTTTTGCTATTGATTCTGCACCTCTAGCTCAGAAGTGTTGGTCTCAGATGGTGCATGATATCAGATTAAGAGTGGTGACTTTCATCAAGAATTTATCTCGTGTTTTGTGTTGGAGGGTCTCCCTGCCCCGGTGGTCCTGGGTTTACTATGGTAAAGTAAGCACAATCCAATCATCTATTGGCAAGCGAGACAGATTCTGGATTGGGGTGATTATTGCGTTGATAATTGGCTGAATACATATTTTTCTGTTTTAACATTACTCTCTTTTTTATCTGATTTTGCCGATGTATTTTCTGAGAGTGGAAGCCAGGATTTACCTTGGCATCGGGAATATCATTGTCCTATCAACCTTATTCCCGGAGCAAAATTGCCCAAATCTAGGTTGTATAACCTTTCTGGACCTGAAAGACTGGCCACTAGAAAGTATTTTACCGACAGTTTGGCTAAAGGACACATAAGACCTTCCAAGTCTCCAGTGGCAACAGGGTTCTTTTTTGTTAAAAAAAAAAAAATTACGGAGGTCTTCGGCCATGTCTGGATTTCCGTGAATTCAATCTGATTATTGTCCGTGATCCTTACCCCCTTCCTTTGATTCCCGATTTGTTTACCAGATTATTGGTGCCAAGGTGTTCTCCAAGTTGGAATTAAGGGGGGATATAATCTGGTTAGGATCAAGGAAGGGGATGAATGGAAGACGGCTTTTAATACTCCTGAGGGGCACTTTCAGAACCTGGTCCAGCCTTTTGGGTTGACCAATGTTCCTGCGGTTTTCCAGCATTTTGTGAATGACATTTTTATCACCTGGAGTCGTTTAAACGACTGAACCCGAGGCAGGCCAAATGGTCTTTGTTTTTCACCAGATTAAAATTCACTGTCACCTATCCTCCTGGGGTTAAGAACGTCCAGGCAGATGCCTTGTCACATAGTTTTCCTGGAGGTGATGATTTTGAAAATCCGAGTCCTATACTGTCGGAAGGGGTGGTGATATCCGCTCTTTACCCTGACCTAGGGGTTAAGGTGTTAGAGGCTCATGGAGATGCACCAGATTCTTGTCCCTCTGGAAAACTGTTTGTGCCATTGGAATTGCGTCACAAGGTGTTTGAGGAACATCTCCGTACGGTTCTTATGGGACACCCTGGGAGCAGATCCACTGCTGACCTCATCTCTCGTAGATTCTGGTGGCCGGGTTTGCGTAAGTGTGTTGAGGACTATGTGTCGGCCTGTAGTACCTGTGCATGCGCTAAGGTGACACATACTCGGCCTTCCGGATCTCTACTTCCGTTGCCCATCCCGTACAGACCATGGACTCACTTAGGCCTCTTGCACATGGACATTGTGCATCCGTTCCGTGCATTCGAGGACGCAATTTGCAGTCCCCAATGCACGGGCAACGTCCGTCTGGAGGCCATGATGGATCAAGACCCATTTAACTTGAATGGGTCTGTGATCCGTCCATACCGCAAAAAAAGAGAACAAGTTCGATTTTTTTGCGGTGCGGAGACACGGACAAACACCATGGAAGCACTCCATAGTGCTCCCGTTCCGCATCTCGGTGATTGCGGACCCATTAAAGTGAATCCGCAACGTTCGTGTGGAAGAGGCCTTATCCATGGATTTTATCACTGATCTACCTAATTCTTCAGGAAAGTTATTCTGTGGGTAGTTGATCACTTTAGTAAAATGGTGCACTTTATAGCGTTGCAAGGCCTACCTAATGCTAAAATACATGTACAAGTGTTTGTCGACAACATTGTGAAACTCCATGGCATTCCCTCTGACGTGGTCTCGGATCGTGGGGCTCAGTTTTTTTTTTCCAGATTCTGGAAGGAGTTCTGTACTTGACTGGGGGCACAACTGTCCTTTTCTTTGGCTTTTCTTAGGCCTGAAGGAGACTCCTGTTTGTCTTTCCTTTTGGAGGAACAGATAGCCTCGTCCCTGCCATTAGTACCAGGGTACTATAAGGCTTGATAGGACTCTAGGTATTCCTGCATATGAACTCACCTACCTTTGGGGTCTGTTCATACTGGCAGTCAGTCAGGATTTAGGTTAGGGTTTTCACTAGGAGGTGTCCATCTCCCTTCCCTAGTTCTCAGGCCTGACTCCCTGTTCCCACTTTCCCTCCTATGCTCGGTTTGGTGTTTCCCTCCCACACCTAAGCGTGACAGTCACATTATATAGGGTACATACAGTATAGAGGGACACAGATTATGTAGGATATATATGTACATATATAGTGGGTGAATGAGGTGAGGGGACATATATACTGGGGGCACATATACTGGGTGTATGAGGTGAGGGGACATATATACTGGGGGCACATATATACCGGGTGTATGAGGTGGGGGGACATATATACCGAGTGTATGAGGTTGGGGCACATATATACCGGGTATATGAGGTGAGGGGACACATATACCGGGTGTATGAGGTGAGGGGACACATATACTGGGGGCACATATATAACAGGTGTATAAGCGTGACAGTCACATTATATAGGGTACATACAGTATAGAGGGACACAGATTATGTAGGATATATATGTACATATATAGTGGGTGAATGAGGTGAGGGGACATATATACTGGGGGCACATATACTGGGTGTATGAGGTGAGGGGACATATATACTGGGGGCACATATATACCGGGTGTATGAGGTGGGGGGACATATATACCGAGTGTATGAGGTTGGGGCACATATATACCGGGTATATGAGGTGAGGGGACACATATACCGGGTGTATGAGGTGAGGGGACACATATACCGGGTGTATGAGGTGAGGGGACACATATACTGGGGGCACATATATAACAGGTGTATAAGCGTGACAGTCACATTATATAGGGTACATACAGTATAGAGGACACAGATTATGTAGGATATATATGTACATATATAGTGGGTGAATGAGGTGAGGGGACATATATACTGGGGGCACATATACCGGGTGTATGAGGTGAGGGGACATATATACTGGGGGCACATATATACCGGGTGTATGAGGTGGGGGACATATATACCGAGTGTATGAGGTTGGGGCACATATATACCGGGTATATGAGGTGAGGGGACACATATACCGGGTGTATGAGGTGAGGGGACACATATACTGGGGGCACATATATAACAGGTGTATAAGCGTGACAGTCACATTATATAGGGTACATACAGTATAGAGGGACACAGATTATGTAGGATATATATGTACATATATAGTGGGTGAATGAGGTGAGGGGACATATATACTGGGGGCACATATACTGGGTGTATGAGGTGAGGGGACATATATACTGGGGCACATATATACCGGGTGTATGAGGTGGGGGACATATATACCGAGTGTATGAGGTTGGGGCACATATATACCGGGTATATGAGGTGAGGGACACATATACCGGGTGTATGAGGTGAGGGGACACATATACCGGGTGTATGAGGTGAGGGGACACATATACTGGGGCACATATATAACAGGTGTATAAGCGTGACAGTCACATTATATAGGGTACATACAGTATAGAGGGACACAGATTATGTAGGATATATATGTACATATATAGTGGGTGAATGAGGTGAGGGGACATATATACTGGGGGCACATATACCGGGTGTATGAGGTGAGGGGACATATATACTGGGGGCACATATATACCGGGTGTATGAGGTGGGGGGACATATATACCGAGTGTATGAGGTTGGGGCACATATATACCGGGTATATGAGGTGAGGGGACACATATACCGGGTGTATGAGGTGAGGGGACACATATACTGGGGGCACATATACCGGGTGTATGAGGTGAGGGGACATATAAACTGGGGGCACATATATACCGAGTGTATGAGGTGGGGGCACATATATACCGGGGGCACATATACGGGGTATATGAGGTGGGGGGACATATATACTGGGGGCATATATACCGGGTGTATGAGGTGAGGGGACATATATACTGGGGGCACATATATACCGAGTGTATGAGGTGGGGGGACATATACCGGGTGTATGAGGTGGGGGGACATATATACTGGGGGCACATATACCGGGTGTATGAGGTGGGGGGACATATATACTGGGGGCACATATACTGGGTGTATGAGGTGGGGGCACATATATACCGGGTGTATGAGGTGGGGGGACATATATACTGGGGGCACATATACCGGGTGTATGAGGTGAGGGGACATATATACTGGGGGCACATATATACCGGGTGTATGAGGTGAGGGGACATATATACTGGGGGCACATATACCGGGTGTATGAGGTGAGGGGACATATATACTGGGGGCACATATACCGGGTGTATGAGGTGAGGGGACATATATACTGGGGGCACATATATACCGGGTATATGAGGTGAGGGGACATATATACTGGGGGCACATATAGTCTCTGGGGTCGAGGTGCATTAGGGATCTGAGGAATCTCTCACCGCTTGACGCTGGGATTCAGCAGAGATGTGAATATGTGATGTCACAGTCATGTGATCATGTACAGGGCGGAGCTTCCAAGAACACTGCATGTCTGTTACCAGGGAAACATTCTGAAAACCTCTGCAGATAGACCTCTACCAAATACAACCTAATACCGGAGCACTCTGATGTACCGTACGTATCCTACTACCGGGGCACAGCGCCGTACGTACCCTAATACCGGAGCACAGAGCCGTACGTACCCTAATACCGGAGCACAGAGCCGTACGTATCCTAATACCGGAGCACAGCACTGTACGTCTCTTAATACCGGAGCACAGCGCCGTACATATCCTAATACCGGAGCACAGAGCCGTACGTATCCTAATACCGGAGCACAGCGCCGCACGTATCCTAATACCGGAGCACAGAGCCGTACGTATCCTAATACCGGAGCACAGCACTGTACGTCTCTTAATACCGGAGCACAGCGCCGTACGTATCCTAATACCGGAGCACAGAGCCGTACGTATCCTAATACCGGAGCACAGCGCCGCACGTATCCTAATACCGGGGCACAGCGCCGTACGTACCCTAATACCGGAGCACAGAGCCGTACGTACCCTAATACCGGAGCACAGAGCCGTACGTATCCTAATACCGGAGCACAGCACTGTACGTCTCTTAATACCGGAGCACAGCGCCGTACGTATCCTAATACCGGAGCACAGAGCCGTACGTATCCTAATACCGGAGCACAGCGCCGTACATATCCTAATACCGGAGCACAGAGCCGTACGTATCCTAATACCGGAGCACAGCACTGTACGTCTCCTAATACCGGAGCACAGCGCCGTACGTATCCTAATACCGGAGCACAGCGCCGTACGTATCCTAATACCGGAGCACAGCGCCGTACGTATCCTAATACCGGAGCACTCTGCTGTACGTATCCTAATACCGGAGCACTCCGCCGTACGTATCCTAATACCGGAGCACAGTGCTGTACGTATCCTAATACCGGAGCACAGCACTGTACGTCTCCTAATACCGGAGCACAGCGCCGTATGTATCCTAATACCGGAGCACAGCGCCGTACATATCCTAATACCGGAGCACAGCACTGTACCTATCCTAATACCGGAGCACAGAGCCGTACGTATCCTAATACCGGAGCACAGAGCCGTACGTATCCTAATACCGAGCACACGCACGTATCCTAACTGCACGTCGTATCCTAATACCGGAGCACAGCGCCGTACGTATCCTAATACCGGAGCACAGAGCCGTACGTATCCTAATACCGAGCACAGCGCCGTACGTATCCTAATACCGAGCACAGCGCCGTACGTATCCTAATACCGGAGCACTCGCTGTACGTATCCTAATACCGAGCACAGCGCTGTACGTATCCTAATACCGGAGCACAGCGCCGTACGTATCCTAATACCGAGCACAGCGCCGTACGTATCCTAATACCGGAGCACAGCGCTGTACGTATCCTAATACCGGAGCACAGCGCTGTACGTATCCTAATACCGGAGCACAGCGCCGTACGTATCCTAATACCGAGCACAGCGCCGTACGTATCCTAATACCGGAGCACAGCGCCGTACGTATCCTAATACCGGAGCACAGCGCTGTACGTATCCTAATACCGGGCACAGCGCGTGCGTATCCTAATACGGGCACAGCGCTGTACGTATCCTAATACCGGAGCACAGCGTCGTATCCTAATGAGCACAGCTGTACGTATCCTAATACCGAGCACAGTGCTGTACGTATCCTAATACCGGAGCACAGCGCTGTACGTATCCTAATACCGGAGCACAGCGCTGTACGTATCCTAATACCGGGCACAGCGCCGTACGTATCCTAATACCGGAGCACAGCGCTGTACGTATCCTAATACCGGAGCACAGCGCCGTACGTATCCTAATCAATGCCCGTACGTATCCTAATGCCGGAGCACAGTGCTGTACGTATCCTAATGCCGGAGCACACAGCCCCGTGACGTATCCTAATACCGGAGCACAGCGCCGTCGTATCCTAATACCGGGCACAGCGCCGTGCGTATCCTATGCCGAGCACAGCGTGTCGTACCGAGCACAGCGCTGTACGTATCCTAATACCGGAGCACTCTGATGTATGTATCCTAATACCGGAGCACTCCGCCGTACGTATCCTAATACCGGAGCACAGCGCCGTACGTATCCTAATACCGGAGCACAGCGCCGTACGTATCCTAATACCGGAGCACAGCGCCGTACGTGCCCTAATACCGGAGCACAGCGCCGTACGTATCCTAATACCGGAGCACAGTGCTGTACGTATCCTAATACCGGAGCACAGTGCTGTACGTATCCTAATACCGGAGCACAGTGCTGTACGTATCCTAATACCGGAGCACAGCGCTGTACGTATCCTAATACCGGAGCACAGCGCTGTACGTATCCTAATACCGGAGCACAGCGCTGTACGTATCCTAATACCGGAGCACAGTGCCGTACGTATCCTAATACCGGAGCACAGTGCCGTACGTATCCTAATACCGGAGCACAGCGCCGTATGTATCCTAATACCGGAGCACAGCGCCGTACATATCCTAATACCGGAGCACAGCGCCGTACATATCCTAATACCGGAGCACAGCGCCGTACGTCTCCTAATACCGGAGCACAGTGGCGTACGTATCCTAATACCGGAGCACAGCGCCGTACGTATCCTAATACCGGAGCACAGCGCTGTACGTATCCTAATACCGGAGCACAGCGCCGTACGTATCCTAATACCGGAGCACAGCGCCGTACGTATCCTAATACCGGAGCACTCCGCCGTACGTATCCTAATACCGGAGCACAGCGCCGTACGTATCCTAATACCGGAGCACAGCGCCGTACGTATCCTAATACCGGAGCACAGCGCTGTACGTGCCCTAATACCGGAGCACAGCGCCGTACGTATCCTAATACCGGAGCACAGTGCCGTACGTATCCTAATACCGGAGCACAGTGCTGTACGTATCCTAATACCGGAGCACAGCGCCGTATGTATCCTAATACCGGAGCACAGCGCTGTATGTATCCTAATACCGGAGCACTCTGCTGTACGTATCCTAATACCGGAGCACAGCGCCGTATGTATCCTAATACCGGAGCACAGCGCCGTACGTATCCTAATACCGGAGCACAGCCCCGTACGTATCCTAATACCGGAGCACTCTGATGTATGTATCCTAATACCGGAGCACAGCGCCGTACGTATCCTAATACCGGAGAACAGCGCTGTACATATCCTAATACCGGAGCACAGCGCCGTACCTATCCTAATACCGGAGAACAGCACTGTACATATCCTAATACCGGAGCACAGAGCCGTACATATCCTAATACCGGAGCACAGAGCCGTACGTATCCTAATACCGGAGCACTCTGCTGTACGTATCCTAATACCGGAGCACTCCGCCGTACATATCCTAATACCGGAGCACAGCGCCGTACGTATCCTAATACCGGAGCACAGCGCCGTACGTCTCCTAATACCGGAGCACAGTGCCGTACATATCCTAATACCGGAGCACAGCGCCGTACGTCTCCTAATACCGGAGCACAGTGCTGTACGTATCCTAATACCGGAGCACAGTGCCGTACATATCCTAATACCGGAGCACAGCGCCGTACGTCTCCTAATACCGGAGCACAGTGCTGTACGTATCCTAATACCGGAGCACAGTGCCGTACATATCCTAATACCGGAGC
The DNA here is from genome assembly GCA_033119425.1 of Bufotes viridis. Taxonomy (NCBI): domain Eukaryota; kingdom Metazoa; phylum Chordata; class Amphibia; order Anura; family Bufonidae; genus Bufotes; species Bufotes viridis. The sequence goes on from CM065592.1 coordinate 430,358,682, forward strand.
ACAGCGCCGTACGTCTCCTAATACCGGAGCACAGTGCTGTACGTATCCTAATACCGGAGCACAGCGCTGTACGTATCCTAATACCGGAGCACAGCGCCGTACGTCTCCTAATACCGGAGCACAGTGCCGTACATATCCTAATACCGGAGCACAGCGCCGTACGTCTCCTAATACCGGAGCACAGTGCTGTACGTATCCTAATACCGGAGCACAGTGCCGTACATATCCTAATACCGGAGCACAGCGCCGTACGTCTCCTAATACCGGAGCACAGTGCTGTACGTATCCTAATACCGGAGCACAGCGCTGTACGTATCCTAATACCGGAGCACAGTGCCGTACGTATCCTAATACCGGAGCACAGTGCCGTACGTATCCTAATACCGGAGCACAGCGCTGTACGTCTCCTAATACCGGAGCACAGCGCCGTACGTCTCCTAATACCGGAGCACAGCGCCGTACGTATCCTAATACCGGAGCACAGCGCCGTACGTCTCCTATACCGGAGCACTCTGCTGTACGTATCCTAATACCGGAGCACAGCGCCGTATGTATCCTAATACCGGAGCACAGCGCCGTACGTATCCTAATACCGGAGCACAGCGCCGTACGTATCCTAATACCGGAGCACAGCGCTGTACGTATCCTAATACCGGAGCACAGTGCCGTACGTATCCTAATACCGGAGCACAGCGCCGTACGTCTCCTATACCGGAGCACTCTGCTGTACGTATCCTAATACCGGAGCACAGCGCCGTATGTATCCTAATACCGGAGCACAGCGCTGTATGTATCCTAATACCGGAGCACTCTGCTGTACGTATCCTAATACCGGAGCACAGCGCCGTATGTATCCTAATACCGGAGCACAGCGCCGTACGTATCCTAATACCGGAGCACAGCCCCGTACGTATCCTAATACCGGAGCACTCTGATGTATGTATCCTAATACCGGAGCACAGCGCCGTACGTATCCTAATACCGGAGCACAGCGCCGTACGTATCCTAATACCGGAGCACAGCGCCGTACGTATCCTAATACCGGAGCACTCTGATGTATGTATCCTAATACCGGAGCACAGCGCCGTACGTATCCTAATACCGGAGCACAGCGCCGTACGTATCCTAATACCGGAGCACAGCGCTGTACGTATCCTAATACCGGAGCATAGCGCCGTACATATCCTAATACCGGAGCACTCTGATGTATGTATCCTAATACCGGAGCACAGCGCCGTACGTATCCTAATACCGGAGAACAGCGCTGTACATATCCTAATACCGGAGCACAGCGCCGTACCTATCCTAATACCGGAGAACAGCACTGTACATATCCTAATACCGGAGCACAGAGCCGTACGTATCCTAATACCGGAGCACAGAGCCGTACATATCCTAATACCGGAGCACAGCGCCGTACGTATCCTAATACCGGAGCACAGCGCCGTACGTATCCTAATACCGGAGCACAGCGCCGTACGTATCCTAATACCGGAGCACAGCGCCGTACGTCTCCTAATACCGGAGCACAGCGCCGTACATATCCTAATACCGGAGCACAGCACTGTACGTATCCTAATACCGGAGCACTCTGATGTATGTATCCTAATACCGCAGCACAGTGCCGTACATATCCTAATACCGGAGCACAGAGCCGTACGTCTCCTAATACCGGAGCACAGCGCCGTATGTATCCCAATACCGGAGCACAGCGCCGTATGTATCCTAATACCGGAGCACAGTGCCGTACATATCCTAATACCGGAGCACAGCGCCGTACGTCTCCTAATACCGGAGCACAGCGCCGCACGTATCCTAATACCGGAGCACAGCGCCGCACGTATCCTAATACCGGAGCACAGCGCCGTACATATCCTAATACCGGCGCACAGCACTGTACGTCTCCTAATACCGGAGCACAGCGCCGCACGTATCCTAATACCGGAGCACAGCGCCGTATATATCCTAATACCGGAGCACAGCGCCGTACATATCCTAATACCGGAGCACAGCGCCGTACGTATCCTAATACCGGAGCACAGCGCCGTACATATCCTAATACCGGAGCACAGTGCCGTACGTATCCTAATACCGGAGCACAGCGCTGTACGTATCCTAATACCGGAGCACAGCGCCGTATATATCCTAATACCGGAGCACAGCGCCGTACGTATCCTAATACCGGAGCACAGAGCCGTACATATCCTAATACCGGAGCACAGCGCCGTACGTACCCTAATACCGGAGCACTCTGCTGTACGTGCCCTAATACCGGAGCACAGCGCTGTACGTATCCTAATACCGGAGCACAGCGCCGTACATATCCTAATACCGGAGCACAGCGCTGTACGTGCCCTAATACCGGAGCACTCTACTGTACGTATCCTAATACCGGAGCACTCTGATGTATGTATCCTAATACCGGAGCACAGCGCTGTACGTATCCTAATACCGGAGCACAGTGCTGTACATATCCTAATACCGGAGCACAGCGCTGTACGTATCCTAATACCGGAGCACAGCACCGTACATATCCTAATACCGGAGCACAGCGCTGTACATATCCTAATACCGGAGCACTCTGCTGTACGTATCCTAATACCGGAGCACAGTGCCGTACGTATCCTAATACCGGAGCACTCCGCCGTAAGTCTCCTAATACCGGAGCACAGTGCTGTACGTATCCTAATACCGGAGCACAGCGCCGTACATATCCTAATACCGGAGCACAGCGCTGTACGTGCCCTAATACCGGAGCACTCTGCTGTATGTATCCTAATACCGGAGCACAGCGCCGTACGTATCCTAATACCGGAGCACAGAGCTGTACATATCCTAATACCGGAGCACAGCGCTGTACGTGCCCTAATACCGGAGCACAGCGCCGTACGTATCCTAATACCGGAGCACAGTGCCGTACATATCCTAATACCGGAGCACAGAGGCGTACGTCTCCTAATACCGGAGCACAGCACCGTACGTCTCCTAATACCGGAGCACAGCGCTGTACATATCCTAATACCGGAGCACAGAGCCGTACGTATCCTAATACCGGAGCACAGCGCCGTTCATATCCTAATACCGGAGCACTCCGCCGTACATATCCTAATACCGGAGCACAGAGCCGTACGTATCCTAATACCGGAGCACAGCGCTGTACGTATCCTAATACCGGAGCACAGCGCCGTACGTATCTTAATACCGGAGCACAGCGCCGTACGTATCCTAATACCGGAGCACTCCGCCGTACATATCCTAATACCGGAGCACAGAGCCGTACGTATCCTAATACCGGAGCACAGCACTGTACGTCTCCTAATACCGGAGCACAGCGCCGTACGTCTCCTAATACCGGAGCACAGCGCCGTACGTCTCCTAATACCGGAGCACAGAGCCGTACGTATCCTAATACCGGAGCACAGCGCCGTACGTATCCTAATACCGGAGCACTCTGCTGTACGTATCCTAATACCGGAGCACAGCGCCGCACGTATCCTAATACCGGAGCACAGCGCCGTACGTCTCCTAATACCGGAGCACAGCGCCGTACCTATCCTAATACCGGAGCACAGAGCCGTACGTATCCTAATACCGGAGCACAGCGCCGTACGTATCCTAATACCGGAGCACAGAGCCGTACGTATCCTAATACCGGAGCACTCCGCCGTACATATCCTAATACCGGAGCACAGAGCCGTACGTATCCTAATACCGGAGCACAGCGCCGTACGTATCTTAATACCGGAGCACAGCGCCGTACGTATCCTAATACCGGAGCACAGCGGCGTACATATCCTAATACCGGAGCACAGCACTGTACCTATCCTAATACCGGAGCACAGCGCCGTACATATCCTAATACCGGAGCACAGCGCCGTACGTATCCTAATACCGGAGCACAGCGGCGTACGTCTCCTAATACCGGAGCACAGCACTGTACGTCTCCTAATACCGGAGCACAGCGCCGTACGTCTCCTAATACCGGAGCACAGAGCCGTACGTATCCTAATACCGGAGCACAGCGCCGTACGTATCCTAATACCGGAGCACTCTGCTGTACGTATCCTAATACCGGAGCACAGCGCCGTACGTATCCTAATACCGGAGCACAGAGCCGTACGTCTCCTAATACCGGAGCACAGCACTGTACGTCTCCTAATACCGGAGCACAGCGCCGTACGTATCCTAATACCGGAGCACTCTGCTGTACGTATCCTAATACCGGAGCACAGCGCCGTACGTATCCTAATACCGGAGCACAGCGCCGTACATATCCTAATACCGGAGCACAGCGCCGTACGTATCCTAATACCGGAGCACAGCGCCGTACGTATCCTAATACCGGAGCACAGCACTGTACCTATCCTAATACCGGAGCACAGCGCCGTACATATCCTAATACCGGAGCGCAGCACGTCTCCTAATACCGGAGCACAGTGCCGTACATATCCTAATACCGGAGCGCAGCACGTATCCTAATACCGGAGCACAGTGCCGTACGTATCCTAATACCGGACACTCACTGTGTGCATTCTGTCAGCACTGGCAGGGGGGCTCCTTCTTGGGGGGTATTTGGAGGAGATTATTGCCCCCCGGAGAGGTATCTGGTACCGGGGCTCACACATGAACAGGGTTAATAGGGTTGTCCAGGATTTTTACACCGGTGGCTGATCCTCACCCGATTTATGGTGAAGTGGCCCCCGCCTGAATATGAGCAGCTCCTGCCACAGCAGAATGGATGAGGCCATGTGGTCACCCCCGGATCTACTGATCAGCCGAGGAGATCAACCCTATGGCCCCTTTCACACGGGCGAGTTTTCCGCGCGGGTGCAGTGCGTGAGGAGGACGCATCGCACCCGCACTGAATCCGGACCCATTCATTTCTATGGGGCTGTGCACATGAGCGGTGATTTTCACGCATCACTTCTGCGTTGCGTGAAAATCGCAGCATGCTCTATATTGTGCGTTTTTCACGCAACGCAGGCCCCAAAGAAGTGAATGGGGCTGCGGGAAAATCGCAAGCATCTGCAGGCAAGTGCGGATGCAGTGCGATTTCCGCAAGGTTCCTAAGAGACGGGACCCGATCTTCATTATTTCCCCTTATAACATGGCTATAAGGGAAAATAATAGCACTCTCAATAAAGAATGCATTGTAAAATGAAGAGGAAGGGGTTAAAAATAATAAAAGTTACCTTACCTTAGCCACTTGCGTAGTCGCGATCTGTCCTCTCTTTCCCTGCAGCATCTAAGATCTACAGGACCTGTGATGACGTCACATCACCAGGGTAAGATGGACCATGTGATTGGACCATGTGATGTGACGTCATCACAGGTCCTTTAGATCATAGATGCTGCTGGGAAAGAGAGGACAGATCGCGACTACGCCATCAAGTGGCTGAGGTGAGTTAACTTTTATTATTTTTAACCCCTTCCTCTTCATTTTACAATGCATTCTTTATTAGGAATGCTATTTATAAGGGGAAATAATCAATTCTCCAGAAGACCCGAAACCGGACTTCAGTGATGAAGTCCGGCTTCGGGTTGGGTACCAAACATGGCGTTTTTTCTCACGCGCGTGCAAAACGCGTTACAAACATTTGCAACCGAGCGGGAAAAAAGCGCATATTCCCGCAACGCACCTGCCTCTTATCCGGGCGTCAAACATGACGCCCGTGTGAAAGAGGCCTAACCCTAGGTACACACCTAAGCGTTCTCCAGTGCGTTCAAACGCGCTGTAAAACGGACAACATGTGAAAAGCCATGCTTCCCTATGGGCATGGTTCACATTTGGGCGTTTTACAGCGCGTTTGAACGCGCAGGAAAACGCCTTACGCTGTCACTTCTACTTGAGCTTCTTTAGGGCGTTTTTGCGCGCGTTTACAGCCATAGGATAGTATTAGAACGCGCAAAGATGAAGAAATGCGCGTTTTCTGTTTCAAATACGCGCCTTTTTTTACTAGTCAACCTGCAGAAAAAGGCAACTGCCAGGTGCAAGACAGAATCATTTTTTTTTAATCTAGCACCTGTCACTCACAAAAACGCGCGTTCATTAATGACAAAAACGCGCATACAATTGCGCGTTTTTCGCGCGTAAAAACGCTGAAAAAACGCGTGCCTTCAAAACGCTTAGGTGTCTTCCCAGCCTAAGAGTAGGCCATCAACGACCCAGACAATCCCTTTACCCTGGGTTCAGACCTGAGCGTTCTTGAAACGCGCGTTTTATTACAGCGCGTTTTTGCAAATAGGAAACGCGCGTCGTACACGCGTTCTTGTGATTGACTACTGTGGTGTCAATCACAATACGCGCGACAAACGCCCCAAAAAAAGCTCAAGTACTTGTTTATGCGTCGGGCGTTTTACAGCGCGTTCAAACGCGCTGTAAAACACTCAAGTGAGAACCAGGGCCATAGGGATGCATTGGTTTTCATGTGTTGAGCGTTATACAGCGCATTTGAACGCGCTGTAAAACGCTCAGGTGTCAACTTAGGGCATCAAGGTCTTATTCAGGACATTTCTACTTACCTGTTACCTGCCCTTCTGTGTAGGGTTTAACGCCTCCGCTGCCCCATTGTGTGGTAATCGTAAGCGGGCGTTACCACTGTGCGCGCATAACCCTGACAACAGCCAGTACGGAGACCTCCACCTAAGAGACGGACAGCGAGGGCAGCAGAGCACACCAGTGAGGACCACCGTACAAATAACCTGACCACAGCCAGCACGGAGACCTCCACCTAAGAGACGGACAGCGAGGGGCAGGAGCAGAGCACACCAGTGAGGACCACCGTACAAAGAGCCTGACCACAGCCAGTACGGAGACCTCCACCTAAGAGACGGACAGCGAGGGGCAGGAGCAGAGCACACCAGTGAGGACCACCGTACAAACAGCCTGACCACAGCCAGTACGGAGACCTCCACCTAAGAGACGGACAGCGAGGGGCAGCAGCAGAGCACACCAGTGCGGACCACCGTACAAATAACCTGACCACAGCCAGTACGGAGACCTCCACCTAAGAGACGGACAGCGAGGGGCAGCAGCAGAGCACACCAGTGAGGACCACCGTACAAACAGCCTGACCACAGCCAGTACGGAGACCTCCACCTAAGAGACGGACAGCGAGGGGCAGCAGCAGAGAATGCCAGTGAGGACCACCGTACAAACAGCCTGACCACAGCCAGTACGGAGACCTCCACCTAAGAGACGGACAGCGAGGGGCAGCAGCAGAGCACACCAGTGAGGACAACCGTACAAAGAGCCTGACCACAGCCAGTACGGAGACCTCCACCTAAGAGACGGACAGTGAGGGGCAGCAGCAGAACACACCAGTGAGGACCACCGTACAAAGAGCCTGACAATAGCCAGTACGGAGACCTCCACCTAAGAGACGGACAGCGAGTGGCAGCAGCAGAACACACCAGTGAGGACCACCGTACAAAGAGCCTGACCACGGCCTGTACGGAGACCTCCACCTAACAGACGGACAGTGAGGGGCAGCAGCAGAGCACACCAGTGAGGACCACCGTACAAATAACCTGACCACAGCCAGCACGGAGACCTCCACCTAAGAGACGGACAGCGAGGGGCAAGAGCAGAGCACACCAGTGAGGACCACCGTACAAATAACCTGACCACAGCCAGTACGGAGACCTCCACCTAAGAGACGGACAGTGAGGGGCAGCAGAGCACACCAGCGAGGACCACCGTACAAACAGCCTGACCACAGCCAGTACGGAGACCTCCACCTAAGAGACGGACAGTGAGGGGCAGCAGAGCACACCAGTGAGGACCACCGTACAAATAACCTGACCACAGCCAGCACGGAGACCTCCACCTAAGAGACGGACAGTGAGGGGCAGCAGCAGAACACACCAGTGAGGACCACCGTACAAAGAGCCTGACCACAGCCAGTACGGAGACCTCCACCTAAGAGACGGACAGCGAGGGGCAGCAGCAGAGCACACCAGTGAGGACCACCGTACAAACAGCCTGACCACAGCCAGTACGGAGACCTCCACCTAAGAGACGGACAGCGAGGGGCAGCAGCAGAGCACACCAGTGAGGACCACCGTACAAAGAGCCTGACCACAGCCAGCACGGAGACCTCCACCTAAGAGACGGACAGCGAGGGGCAGGAGCAGAGCACACCAGTGAGGACCACCGTACAAACAGCCTGACCACAGCCAGCACGGAGACCTCCACCTAAGAGACGGACAGCGGGGGGCAGCAGCAGAGCACACCAGTGAGGACCACCGTACAAACAGCCTGACCACAGCCAGCACGGAGACCTCCACCTAAGAGACGGACAGCGAGGGGCAGGAGCAGAGCACACCAGCGAGGACCACCGTACAAATAACCTGACCACAGCCAGCACGGAGACCTCCACCTAAGAGACGGACAGCGAGGGGCAGCAGCAGAGCACACCAGTGAGGACCACCGTACAAACAGCCTGACCACAGCCAGTACGGAGACCTCCACCTAAGAGACGGACAGCGAGGGGCAGCAGCAGAGCATGCCAGTGAGGACCACCGTACAAATAACCTGACCACAGCCAGTACGGAGACCTCCACCTAAGAGACGGACAGCGAGGGGCAGCAGCAGAGAATGCCAGTGAGGACCACCGTACAAACAGCCTGACCACAGCCAGTACGGAGACCTCCACCTAAGAGACAGACAGCGAGGGGCAGCAGCAGAGCATGCCAGTGAGGACCACCGTACAAAGAGCCTGACCACAGCCAGTACGGAGACCTCCACCTAAGAGACGGACAGCGAGGGGCCAGGCTCTGGGGGTGGCAGTTCAGGGACCCCTCACGTTACAGTCGAGGACACGCTCCCACAGCACTGAATGGCGTTTAAAGCTCCCTCTGCTTTATGAGCCCATAATAAGAGGTGCACATAGGAATGGATCCAGACATGGAGGAGGGAACGCCCACATGCATCCTCGGTCCTAGAACTGATAGACCTGAAGAACAGACAGCTTAAGGATGACAGAGAGGCAGCCGTTTATTACTGTAAGGCACGGACGCCACCTGTACAGGACAGGAGTGAGCGTGGACACAGCGGGGCCCCCGTTGTGCACACACAGACATCACATACCTTTCCCGGATATCACATACAGCATCACACCAGACTGCAGATAATATATCAGCACATAGTGAGCAGAGAGGACGCCACCCCTGCAGAGCATCACACAAGATGCAGGGAGCCCAACGCCTCTAGGTCATCAGACCAGACATTGTGAGCAGATTACTCCACCCCTGCAGAGCATCAGACAAGATGACTACACGCCAGCAGAGCATCACGCCAGACGTAGTGAGCAACGAGGATTTCACAACCATAATTTGTTCGGGAAATGTTTAACAGGACGAAGGATGGAGGAGCCGCAGCACATCGCTCCAAGGAGAGCCGATCTTCACCACTACTGCTGGGAACTGGGAAGCCTCCTTCTGTCTTTAATGGAGTTTCGCTTTCGCTTCTTACTCAAGAAATTGTCCACTTTCCCACTTTTCTTCAGCTCTTGATATTTGTCAGCCAGTTCCAACTTGCGAATGTCACCTGCGAAACAGAAGAACGGTATGAGGGTTACAGCATCGGGGGAGAGGGGGCTCACTGCCACATCCCGGGCACCACACGACCTCGCCGCACTCCCACTACATCCAGGGCACCACACGAGCTCACCGCACTACCACATCCAGGGCACCACACGACCATGCCGCACTCCCACTGCCACATCCCGGGCACCACACGACCTCGCCGCACTCCCACTACATCCAGGGCACCACACGAGCTCACCGCACTCCCACATCCAGGGAAACACAACCTCGCCGCACTCCCACATCCAGGGAAACACACGACCTCGCCGCACTCCCACTACATCCAGGGCACCACACGACCTCGCCGCACTCCCACTACATCCAGGGCACCACACGACCTCGCCGCACTCCCACTACATCCAGGGCACCACACGACCTCGCCGCACTCCCACTACATCCAGGGCACCACACGACCTCGTCGCACCCCTACCACATCCCGGGCACCACACGACCTCGTCACACCCCTACCACATCCCGGGCACCACACGACCTCGCGGCACTCCCACTACCACATCCAGGGCACAACACAACCTCGCCACACTCCCACTACATCCAGGGCACCACACGACTGTCGTACTCCCACTACTACATCCAGGGCCCCAAAAACACCTTGCTTTACTCCCACATCTTCGGCATGCCATGACCTCACCGCACCGCACTACCACATCCAGGGCACCACATGACCTCGCCACACTCCCACTGCTATATCCAAGGGACCACATGACCTCGCCGCACTCCCACTACATCTGGAGGACCACACGACCTCGCCGCACTCCCACTACATCCAGGGCACCACACGACCTCGCCGCACTCCCACTACATCCAGGGCACCACACAACCTCGCCGCACTCCCACTACATCCAGGGCACCACACAACCTCGCCGCACTCCCACTACATCCAGGGCACCACACAACCTCGCCGCACTCCCACTACATCCAGGGCACCACACAACCTCGCCGCACTCCCACTACATCCAGGGCACCACACAACCTCGCCGCACTCCCACTACATCCAGGGCACCACACAACCTCGCCGCACTCCCACTACATCCAGGGCACCACACAACCTCGCCGCACTCCCACTACATCCAGGGCACCACACAACCTCGCCGCACTCCCACTACATCCAGGGCACCACACAACCTCGCCGCACTCCCACTACATCCAGGGCACCACACAACCTCGCCGCACTCCCACTACATCCAGGGCACCACACAACCTCGCCGCACTCCCACTACCACATACAGGGCACCACACAACCTCGCCGCACTACCACATCCAGGGCACCACACGACCATGCCGCACTCCCACTACCACATCCAGGGCACAACACAACCTCGCCACACTCCCACTACATCCAGGGCACCACACGACTGTCGTACTCCCACTACTACATCCAGGGCCCCAAAAACACCTTGCTTTACTCCCACATCTTTGGCATGCCATGACCTCACCGCACTACCACATCCAGGGCACCACATGACCTCGCCACACTCCCACTGCTATATCCAAGGGACCACATGACCTCGCCGCACTCCCACTACATCTGGAGGACCACATGACCTTGCCGCACTCCCACTACAGATAATCACTGTTCTTCACCACACCCGGTTTTCATGTTATGGCTGTTCGGTGTACACTGTGTGGCAGTATTATTTTTGTACCGTGGCATTCCCTTTGTAGTGTTCTCTTGCTGGCACAGCAGGTGGGTTATTATACAGCATATGGCTGAGCTCACCTTTCTTGAGGTAGAACGGTCTCTTCCCCTGCTGGGCATGCTCTCTCTGCTGTCTCTTGAACTCGGTCTCTCTCTCCCGCAGCCTCTGCTTCTGTTTGGCAGCTTCTTCCTGCTGATTCTAAACACAAACACGGATGAAGAGCAGATCTTCGGGGCCCCGGGTCCCACCTCCTGGAATTTCTCCTCACCATCCGCAGCAGCAACTGCTCTATCTGCTCCTTCATCTCCGGGTTACGAGTCTTCTTAAGCTTCTTCTCCAAAATCTGTTAAAAGAACACAAAGATCAGAGCGGAGAGGGCAGGGAACGCACCACCCCGCCAGTCGAGACTCCCCCGTTACACTCCCACCCAACCGGCCAGTCGGCACTCCCCCGTTACACTGCCACTGGGCCACATAATGGAGGTATTCAGAGGTCTGCAGGTATATAGAGAGGTGACATACAGAGCAGACAGTATACACGTGGAGCCGCTCTCTTCCTGTATTCAGAGGTCTGCCGGTATAGAGAGGTGACATACAGAGCAGACAGTATACACGTGGAGCCGCTCTCTATCCCTGTATTCAGAGGTCTGCCGGTATAGAGAGGTGACATACAGAGCAGACAGTATACACGTGGAGCCGCTCTCTCTGTACTCAGAGGTCTGCCGGTATAGAGGTGACATACAGAGCAGACAGTATACAGGTGGAGCCGCTCTCTCTGTACTCAGAGGTCTGCCGGTATATAGAGAGGTGACATACAGAGCAGACAGTATACAGGTGGAGCCGCTC